>VZTA01012255.1:10320-174005 GCA_013398855.1 Mohoua ochrocephala | reverse complement strand
TTTTTTTTTTTCCAACTTTTTTTTTTCTCTCTTTGGTATTCTAAAGATATTTGCAAGAAATTAATTGGAATGGCAAAGCAGGGTGTGGAAAAAATATTGGGGAAAAAAATGAATAAGCAACTTGAAAGTAAATTATGTTTTTTTCTTTTTTTCTTCTATTTTCTTTTTAGAGAGAAAGGAAAATGTACTTTTGAGTGATCTGATCTTTTCCCTGCCTTCTTAGATGTGTATTTTTAGCATTTTGAACACATGTAATGTTCTCAGATATTGCTTACCAGAGCACTTTGAAATAACTATAGAGGGTGGATGGGATGACTCAGGGGACTGGTAATTGAATGCGGAGCCTTTTCACCTCGAAGTCCCCAATTTGAATTGAACCCAAGTTGAGAGCGACCTCGTGGTTACCCTCAGATGGATGTTTAGTGGCCTGTCTGAAGTGAGTTGGTGGTCTCAGTCCAGCTCTTGGCAAACAGCTGCCACATCACAGCAACCACGGCCGCAGTTAGTGCCAATTATCAGCCGGGCTGGCAGTGCCGGCAGCAAGAGGAAGGACGGAATTAGCATGGGCTGCTCCGGCTGTCAGAGGTGGTCCCTGCTGCTCTCGGAGCCCTGCAGCAGCAGCAGTAGCAGCAGCAGCTGGGTTTGGTGCTGTCGGCCTTGTGGGATGTGCATTCCTGCACTCTGGGGGACCTTCTGGCTCTGCACAGCTCTCTGACAGGAGGGTGCATCTGGGAGGGGGGGTTTCAGGCTCCTCTCCCAGGAACAAGAGACAGGACAAAAGGAAATCACCCTAAGCTGTGCCAGGGGAGGGTCAGGTTGGACATCAGGAGGAATTTCTTCACCGAAAGGGTGGTCAGGCATTGGCAGGGACTGCCCGAGGAGGTGGTGGAGTCCCCATCCCTGGAGGTGTCCAAGGAACGACTGGACGTGGCACTCAGTGCTCTGGTCTGGGTGACAAGGTGGGGATCAGTCACAGGCTGGACTCATTGACCTTGAAGGTCTTTTCCAACCTGAATGGTTCTATGAGTCTGTGATTTCAGTCCATTTGTTTGAAAACAGTGGTCACACGGGTGGTAACTCTCAGCTCCCAAAGTTTCTTACCAACCCATTATTTTGTAATCTCTTTCTGAAGTGGTTTTACATTTTATCTCTGAAGAAGTTTTTTTTCTGAAGCTAAACTAAATTGTAGTAATTTTTAAAGTGTGAAGATAAAATAGATAATTCTAACCCTTTACAATCCCTTATAGCTGAAAAACATCTTGCGTAAATATCTTGTATTTTGGGAGTTTTAGAGTATAACCCTCACAGAGACTCTGAATGGTGCTTTAATGGATTCCAAAGCCCACAGAGGATCCCTCTGCTGGCAGTGAGATTTTGGGTCGATGCACAAATCTTATCTGTGGCAAGCCGTTTGCAAGATCATGACAATCCTCACATGTAAAAGAAAAGTTGAAGTAAATATGGTTTACAACATTGTAAGCTGTAAGACGGTTCTTTCCAAAAATGGGGAATTCACTTTTCGCACTCTAAATTTCATTCAAGGGAGCAATAGTAACACGATTCTCATCAAAATTCGGTGTTTTTTTCCCCAGGTACTAAACTAAGTCCCTTAGAAATCCATTTTTTTTTTTTTTTTGCCCCTAACTCTTAATGTTAACTGTGGTTTCTGTAAAAATAAACATTTCCTCAAGGTATTGGCAGCCCAAATAGAGATGCTGAAACGGAATGTAACAAGAGTGACCTTATGAGGATGTTTTTCCTCTAATTTGAGACAAATGACTGAAGTGAAGAGCCCAAATAGAACCAATGTAGATTTTTAAGCTTTTGATTCCTGGTATTGGTAAAATGGTAAGGAGGATTTTGTATAATAGGAGATCTAAGTACTGCCTGTTGAGGACAGGGATGCAACTTTTGGAATGTGTGGTTTAGGTTGGGGTAACATCCTACTGTATGTATCCTACTATGTACATCCAAGTAACTAGTTAGGTTGATTTCCTCATTTCTGCTCACTCACTGATAGATGATTTGACCAGCCTTCACTGGGAAGGGATGGATTTTGGGCTGTCTTTGCAGAATATGGTTTCTTTTTATCCAGCAGGAGGATACAAGGAAGCAGGTGGGAGAGCAGCTTTCTGCCTGGGAACTGCCCTGCTGGAGATGAAGGGAAGCCTGGCTCGGGGCTTTCTCTTGTCTTTTGGACAAGCTCAGGAAATTAACTCTTGAAAGGGTCTGCAAGGATAATCCTATGCTTGGTATCTTGAGCAGTCCAGAAAAGAGGCAAAAATGATTGCTGTTTGCAAGTTGAGATTAGTTGGTAAAGCCAAGAATACGTTGGAAATGATTTGCCTCAGTTGTGAAACAGATGTTTCACTGGGAGCTGACGGTGGCAGAGCATTCCCTCTTTAAAGCTCAGGTGGGAAGGAGGGATGTGCATAACACTGCCCTGAAAACTTGTCTTGGAGCACATGTTCATAGTGGAAGTGCTGTAAGTCTGGAGGAGATGAAGTCTTCTAAATAATGTTGTTTTTATGGAGGAGGTGATGCTTTCCTCTCGCGAAGGAAGGACATGGAAAAAACTGAAGTGGAAACAGTTGGCAAGGTCACTCTGTCTTGTTGTCTCAATAATGACAGGAAGGAGGCCTCCAAACAAACCGAAGCCCTGGGAGTGAGGCTATCACTGTTTCTTCCTGCCCAAATTGAATTCTTGTTCAAGGCATTTCCAAATAAGGGTGAGGAACTGAGCACTGCAACCTCAAGATGACAGTGCAAGGCTGTTAAAACCAAGACTCCTTTTTCTTTCTACTTAAAATAATCCATGTCCAGCCATGAATCAACGTGCTTCTGTAACCTGCCATGCTCCAAAATAGACTGAGAGAAACATATACAAATCCTCCTGGAAAAATAAATGATGAGAAAAGCTTTAGCTGGCAACTCCAGAATAAGAGCAATTAGCAAGTTGAACCGTTGACTTAATGTGGTTTTAATCATGGGCTAGTTGTTCACTCAAGGCTAAAAATGCCATGATGTGTCTCTCGTGTGAGCACAAGGCACATAGAAAACACACTGCAAAAGTAGCATTTGCATAATGGTAACAGTAGAAACAAACAAAAAAAAGAGAACAAGGGGCAGAATTTCCTGTCTAGTATGAGTTAGCCTGAAATCAGTGGAGCTTTACTAATCCATACCCTTGAAATCCTCCCCTTCAGCTTCCCAGTGTTACGGCAGCAATGAGCCATGGAATAGTTGTTGAGATGCCTCACTGACATAAAAATCAAAAACCACTGTGCTACTGAGGGAAAGAAGTAAAGAACAATTTTAGCATGTAAGATTAGGGCAGTGCTGTCAGGGCGGGACCAGCCTGGAGTTTGCCAGTATTTGAGCCCACTTACACTTTGTATAAACTTCTAAATATTCGGGAAATCTTTCAGTGATGTTTTGATTTCAAAAGCTATCTGGCGGCCTAAGTGTCCATACCCAACAATTAAACCAATAAATTCAGAGGCCAGTCTTTAAAGTTCAGAGCTTCAAATGCTCCCACTAGTGCATTATTCATGGGCTTGGTTTTTTCCTTTGATATCTCTCTATGGTGTGATCTATATAGCAGAAAAGAACCCACATCTCTCTGTTTACACCACCCTGGAAATTCCTGTGGGCAACCAAAAAAGTCAACCACAAATAACTGCTGGGCTACCAACAAACATAGTATCTGGAGTGCCTCCACCCACCTGCCATCGGGCAGACTTCTAAATCTCATTCAAAATGGGAAAAGTCAGATCAGGGTGGGAGGGAGAAGTAGAGGGAGGGCTGGGGAAAAAAACTAGATTGAAAGACTAACCTGAAATTAGCAGAACTAGGATTTTTACTTTTTTTTTTTTTTACGTGGAGTAGGTCACATGTGGGCCCTGAGCTGAGCATCATGGCATGGCACAATGGATGTCCTTCAGTCAGATCGTTTGACTCATTGTGGGGTTGAGGACTGAACCCATTTGCGCTAAAAGGGGACAGGTTCTTCTGAGCTGTTTCTTGAGGGAAGGTGAACAGAAAACATCCTGTAAACCATTTGGAAAATTCATGAAAGATTCTCCAATAGGATGCTGGGAAAGGCTGTAAATTCCTGTTTTGCTTGAGCCACTGGGGTCTCTGGTTATTCTCGCTTTAGCTGCAGGGTCTCTACGTTATTGTGGTCTTATTGGAGAGAGTTACAATTTCCATTGTCTTGAAAAGCTTCCCAAAGCCTCCTTACTAAGGCTTTTGCTCACCCAGATATTTTCATGTACCTGAACTAAAGCATTTGGGTAGTGTTCTCAAAATCAATGGAAGTAGTTATGTGCTTAAAAGTAGGCATCCACAACGTTAGATCTCATCCTATGACCCTTTAATTCTTGATAAGTATGGAAAAGACTCTGATTTATTAAGCTGATCCTACATGGTTGTCTTGGGGTGATTTTATGATAATACTGTATTTCCCCATCTGCTTTATGCCCAGAAATGGGTCCCGCAGCTTTGAGCTGGGTCCAGGAGAGGGAGGAGAGAAGCCAGGCAAATTCTTCAGCGCCGTTTGTGTTCAAGGACTCATACACACCCCCCCGCGTTCTCACCGCTGCACAGCCAAGGGAGCACCTTCCTGCTTTTAGCTAGCCTGTTAGCTGAGGCAAGAAATTTTCCCAGGACTGCATACCGAAATCCTCCAGAACTACTACTTCTTCTTCTGGAACTGTTTGGCCTAGCTGTGATCTGAGAACCAGATCATCGGACCCCGTGGACCGGCAGTGAGGTGGCGGGGATGCCACATCCCGGCCTCGGACCTCGGGAGGGGCTGAGCCAGCTATGGAAGCAACTCTAAAACCACCAGCTTTCTCTGCATCGAGGAGGTTTATTATCTAACATTACTCTTTTTTTTTCTTTGCCCTGCTGGCACTCTGCTTGTTAAATAAATAGGTTTTTTCACTTTCACCCAAGAAATTCCTTTTGTATCGGTGGGGAAGGGAGTGCTAAAACCTGCCTTCTTACAAGGAGATGTTCATTACAGGACGTTTCTTCCTAAACTTGTCTCAAACTGAGACAATGGTGCAACTTGATTTGCTACTTGATTTGTTCAGCGAGCTTTGATTGTTATTTACCTCACACTAGTATTCAATCACTTGGATGTTTCACTTTAACTTGATTTATGACAAAAAAATAAAGCCATGATGCAGATGGTATGAGGATTTCCTTGTCCATAAATAGCTTTTCAGTCGGGTGTTACATCAATTTCTGAGGCTTTAATTCTTGGTGAGGTAATTTCTCCCCGATGCAGATCATCTCATGTGCTGGAGTGTACCGTGCTGATATTGACTTGCCTGCTTGGAAGTTTGTTAGTCTTACAGCTTTTCCTTCTTGAATCTGGGGAACAGTTTTTCCCCTTCCAGTTGTGTTCAGTTTTCTGAGAAAGGGGTGCCTTTTTGACTCGTCCTGACTTTTCCCCTTGTTCTGTTTATCCTTATTGCGGAAGATGGCCACAATTCCTCCATTTCGTGCAAATTAGAGGTAGTGCTAGGGTCCCTGGCAAGTTCCCAATACAGGTCTCAGATGACTTAAATGCTTCCCATGGGTACATTGACACATTATTGAGCAATTGCATTCTCTTGTGGCAGTCATCTGTGGAATAAGTAAACTGCCTCTGTGAGCCCCATGGTGATATCATGCGCCATAAATGCATGCTTGGCCTCCATTGTGTCAACAATCCCTCACGTTCTCGAAGGCAGAAACGCAAGTATAATTCTCAAACTACACTGACTAATAAACAGGTTAGTTTTATTACTTGTTTCTACCTTGAAGGGCAAGATTAAATTCCATTCAATTTTTTTCAATAAAAAGAGAAGGCATATGGGTAAGCATAAAGTGATTATTTGTTTATTCACTGTAAATATATTAATTTGGGGTTTGGGGAGTGAAAAGGGAGGCCAGCAGAAGAGAGTGACTTACATTTAGCTCTTTGTTTTTTCTTCTGGCTAGGGGAAAGTTGGTCATGAAGATAATTTTCTCATCAATAACTTTGGCAAGACTATGACATACAGTACTGATCATTCCCAGATCTGCTTGCACAAGCAGAATATTCATGCAACAAAATGTCAAGTAATGCTCTCCTGAAAATTAGAAGATCTTTGATTACACGATGTAGTGTAAAGTTAATGGTGTAATGGGTCTTTCTTTTTTTTTAACTCCCTTTAAAAAACTTGTGTCTAAATGTTTTGTGAAGCTTTGAAAACTCCCAAGGACAGGGTGTAACTAAAAACGTGACATAACTTTTTGTCTGCTCTTTAATAGCATAATCATTAATGAGTTAGCCTATGCTTTGGTGCTTTCTTCAGCCTTTGTATGTGTCCCAGTTTGAGACAGATTAAGGGAAACACTCTGGAAGGAGCGTCTCCTCCAAAGAAGGCAGGTTTCAGCCGCCCCTCCCTCACCAGGTTCGGAAAGAAATTTCTCAGAGGAAAGTGAAGAAGAAGTTATTTCTTTAACAAGTAAAGTGCAGAAAGAATGATGTTAAATAATAAAACCTCTTGCTGTGGAGAGAACCTGGGTAGATTTCAGAGTCCCTTGTGGGTGTGGCTTTCTCCTCTCCAGAGCTTGGGTTCGGCGTGGGCCCCTCCAGGCCACGGCGTAGGGCCTTCCGGTGGTGTTCTGGTGTGGCTGAACAGTCCAGAAGAGAAGAAGAAGAAGCCAAAGTCCCAGGGCTCTGTGCTTTAGCTAACGAACAAGAAGCTAACTAAAAACAAGAGAATGCCACTCTCTTCCCTGCTGCAGAGAGCTGCTAGCTGAGGAAAAACCAGGAAGATGCTTTCCACCTCTCTGTAGCCGCGAAAAACACAGGGGAGTGTATGTGTCCTTGAAGCACAAAACTGCTCGGCTCTTTTTTTTCTTTCTCTTGGACCCATCTTAAAGACACAGAAAGGCACAGGATTCATGTCTGGCTTAGAGCAGACGATAGGGAATTCAGCATCATAAAGTCACCAAGACAGTATGTCATTCAGTGATGTGTGGTTGAGGCTGATCACTCTCAGCCCAGCACATGGGGAGTTAGGGGTCCCAGCACACATAGCCGGGGCTTGTCCAGCTCTCACCCACCAGCAACTCCAAGTCCTTTGCCAAGGGCTGCTCTGGATGACACTGCCCTCAGATAAATTTTATGGCCACTGGGTGTGTTGAGGTCTCTGAAAGAGAGAAGTCCAACACTCCTGTCTGAATCACCCTGAAGGTGGATGTGGCAGTGCAGGGAATCCTACACATGAGGCCAATCAGGTTGTTTCCCATGGATCTTTGTTGTGGCTGGGGACAGAGCACAGATCCCAGTGTGCTTTTCAGGGTTGTACAGTATTATTCAGTCTGGTTGAATGACTACCCTCTGCTTTGTCATCAGAGAATATTTATGACCGTCGAAGGAAGGCTGAGTTCCTGGAGACGGGATAACGCATGGCTTTCTGCTGCCAGACAGAGAGTTCCTTTCCGTGGTCACACCAATGTTTTTTCATACTCCCACGGACACCACAACTTTTTTGGATAAGGAAGAAGATGATGGAACACAGATGAGGGAAAGAAATGGCCTCAGAGAACTTGGATACGTGGGGGTATTTTTACCCTTTGGGGTTTTTTCTTCCTGAATTTCAATGAGTGACTTATTGGAAACTTCTTTGGGTTTGAAGTGTTTTTCTTCTTGTTCCACACACACGAAACTGTTTTGGGTTGTTTTGTTTGTTTATAATGCAGCTGAGATAGGGTGACTTGATATTTTTAAAATAGAAAACTGATGCCTTCTGAGGGAAGGGGGGGAAGAGAGGAGGACTTTACTAGCTGGAAACCTGGGTCATACCAAGGACAACTTGTTACTGTGAAGGTTGTGCTGGATATGGGAGGGAGGATTTGGTGAAAGCTGGTATGGAGGCAAGAATAGTGCTGCTTCTCCTTGGGTGCCAGATCTACTGATGGTTCTCCAAATGCCAGATCCCAAGGGTCTCTGCACCACAGCCACATATCTCTTTTTGTTTATTTACTCTTTTTTCCCCTCTTTCTTTTAAGGCAAATTCCAACCCATGGCATTAGAAACTATCGGGCACCGAATGCCAAGCAGATGCCTTCTGTTTCACTCATTGACTTCCTGCTATCCCCTATCACTCCATGAAAATAAACCTAAAAGAAAAAAATATCCTGTCTTATTGGTGAGGTAAATGAATGGGATTACAGATCCAGTTTTTGAGTTGCTAAGATGCAGAACCCTCACAGAAAATGCTCAGCATCTTGTCTCGTCTTGTTTTGATGGTTGCTGAAGCCTACAAGGCACTAGGAATTTAAGAGTGTCTTCTGGAGCCTGTTACGTGCTGGAGGCTGCCCAGCACACGCTGAAGTGACAGCAGGTTTTCAGAGAAAGAAATTGTCAGTGAGTTGTCCAATGTGCTGTGGAACAGGAGGATAACATGTCGATGACAGAGGGTCTTCCAGAGATTACCGATCAAATGAGCAGCGTGAGTCTCCATGCGAGGCCTATTTGTCTCCACTTAATGCCTGTTGGGAAAAGCACAGTGCTGTTTTCCATGTTGTGCAATTAAATTAATGAATAGTATAAGGTATTCTACTTTTTCAAAACCATCACCCTTGGGATAACTTAACAGTTTGAAAGGACTGTTTCCTTGGCATTTCTATGTCTATATTAAAAATAATATGCATATGCTAATATTGGCAAGCGATCACTGTAGGGTAAGTCTCTTTGATGGTAATCCTCTTTCCCTTCTCTGCTGTCACTGCCATTGCACGGCTTCCGGAGTTTTCTATGGGAACTATTCCAACTGGAGACAGGGATTAGAAATTAATGAAGTAAATTCTGTTGTTCTGAGATTTCTGAATAACATATTTGCTGATGGTGCTGATGGGGTTCAAACACAAATTTGCACAGGCTTTGCTGGCTCCTGCAGGTGGACTGAGAGAGAGGGAGAAGGTGGCATCGGTTTTACATGTCCATTATCACCTAATTTTGATTTTGTTGTTCTGAAATAGTTGAGATTTCATATATTTTGAGAAGTTTAGCAAAGGTACACTTTGTGCAGATGCACTTCAAACATCAGCAGATGCTGAGAGCGCCAGGAAATAATGTTGGACAGGCCACTGTTACAGTCATTCTTTCTACCACTTCCTCTCAATCTGATATAAACAGATGCATGTTTTTATGTCCTTTCCCTTGGGAAAGGGAGAACTCTGAGCTCAAGTGATCAATATGTGGCTTTTCCGTGGTTACCCGGGAAACTTCATCCCTGAAATCTTTTTTAATCACAAGTTATATGGCATCCTTTGACAGGATCCAGCTTTTTGTTTTTCCTCTACTGTAAGTTATGGAATCTGGCTAATAGGAACAAATCTGGATGTGCTGGTTTATGCAACAATAAACATAAACAAAAATGTGTGTTTGTGAAAACTGAGGGGTTTTAAAAAGGGAAAGAATCACTATTTTTAAAGTGGTGATTAATTTTAGATTTTAGATGTACTGTAGACTTCCATATTCATTTACTGTTCCTTTTTCATGTTTTATTTTTTCCTTTATCATTTTTAGCAGATTTATGGAAGCTGAATTTGATGGCTTCTGGCACACCATGATTTCTCTTCACTTAGGAAGACCTTGAGAGAGGCAGTCCTGTGTGAATATGAGGTGCGGTGACTGTTTTGTGGTGATCAGTGCCAAGACATGCTGGTGTGCAATTCCTGGATTGTATTTTTGATTGTATTGCAGTTCTGGACAAATCACATCTGGGAGGTTTTTGAGGGCACAAGTCTGGTGTTTATTTCCCACTAACATGCAGTAACATGAGTGGTTAACAGCCACTTTTATTTTTCTGAATCCCTCCCATACAGTCTTTCAGTTTCCATGTTCTCAGTTATCCCAAATAAAAGGTGAAGGCTTTGGGGTTATCTTCGCCGGAACTGAAGCTCTGCAAAAATATACTTGCAAAGGTCTCTCCAAGAGCAGCGGCAGCTCATTCCTACAGCTGAAGCTGCTGGGCACCAGGTTGAGCATGGGTCTCCCAAACTGGATAGGAAAGAGGTTCCTGAGCCACAGCTTCCTTCTAGAAACTAATGGATGGGTGAGACTTTTCACACCATGCTGCCAGATTTGCAGGTTTGGCAAATAGATTTTGAGGCAGATTATTCAGGAGGCTGTGAGGAGGTGGGGGGTCTGTGGGGTTGTGTTCGTAGGACGGGAGAGAGATGGCATGTCAACGCTGCGTGTCTGGGAGCTGTGCTGGGAGATGTTCCTGGACCTTCCCCCAGCTTTAAGGACTTGTGAGGCCAAACATGGGGGTTGTTGGAGGTGAGAGCTGCTGTTCTCTAATGTTATTGAGAGCAATTTTAACAAAGCTAGGTGAGGGCAAACACTACATACAGGTACAAAATAATAGCGCTAGTCAGAAGGCACAATAGCCCTGTGGTACACACAATGGAGAGGAATTGGGAGTTCTTGGATCAGTTTTTGACTTTGCCACAGACCTCCCATGTTGCTTTCAGGCAGTCACTTAATCTCTGCATCCACCATCTGTGAAGCAGCCAGGCTTGGAACAGTTTGTGTCTCTGGAAGCATGTATCTAATTCAGCTGTTATTATAAAAGTTAAATATTAAAGAACTGTTGTGTTATCGTAGGATAAAACCATGCCACACCATTTTCACTGTGAACTTTGTTCTTTTGCTATTACATTGTTTTTCAGGAAAAACAATGTTTTTACTGCATAAAAGTAAGTTAGGCAAAAATTCATGATGTGTGTTGTGCGAGCTAGACTTGTAGATTTGATGTCTCACTCTAAAATAAGAGACACGTGTTGAATGCCACTAGGAAGACTTCAGGGCTGGTTGTTCAATACATTGAAGCACAAGTCTGGGCATTGAAAGTAAACAAATGATATAAGACTTTGTAGAGATCAGCCTTCCAAAGCTGTTTGGAAAGTTCCATGGCTTGTGTCTGACTGTAGGCACTCTCATCCCCTTGGTGACAGGTATGCTGCTCTGAATTCATTGTTCAAACTTCCATTAATATTCTGTGTCAGAGAAGGAAATAACTTAGATAAGATCAATTTTCAAACATGTTTCTTCAGGAAGGAACTAAAGAGCAATCCTGAAAAATACCTACTGGAATGGAAAAATTCTAATCTTTGGGAAAATAAAGGAACTGCTGTGTGAGATGAAAAATGTCAATATATTTGGAGGACAGGTGAGTTTGTTTGCCAAACTTGACTCCTTTGCAATCTTCAAGTCTGTCTTTGAAAATGCATGGCCAGTTTATGAGGAGATGCTTTCAGTTTTAGGAAGCGCTGGTAAGTGTCAAAATGCTTTACATCCTTCACATGATGGAAAACGGAAGCAATTGGCAATTTGTCCATGTGGGGGAGAGGATGAACGGAGACTTTGAGGAAGTTCAATTTGGGCTTAACTGTATTTTTCAGTATTCGTTGATACTATGGGAGGTGGTAATCACCCACTTGAGTCTGGAGTAGTGTACCTCCCCAGTAGATATCTACAGCACTGCCCCATACACCCTAACTAGCAGAGATTTGGGCAACATGGGGCCATCCATGTGCTGTTCAAAACCAGCAGTTCCCCCAATCCCACCCTGCAGTGTCTTTGTTCTAGCCGATGAGAAATTTTACAGCATAAAGGCAGCTTCTAAGGGATGAAACCCTGAGAGCCACATCTTTTCTCACCCCTCCAGCCCTAAACAGAGTGTAATAATGACCCATGGGTTTTTACAGAATTTAAAATATTTCACCTGTGTTGTGTCTACGTTGTCACATGCACCGATGTGTCATCCCTGAAGCATTTCTACTGCCTTGTTAAGTATCTTGTCTCAGCTATCTCAATTTGCCCTCTAGAATTTTTTTGGGATGAAATATTCATTAGAAAAAGGAATCACCTTTTTTTTTCTCTACCAAGTATTTAAAATGATCCCCAGACTATTTCAGACTGGTTGTGAACAACTCCAGAACAACGTTTTGAGCAACTTTTGCTACAAGATCTATAAGGTAGACCACTTTCCAGAAGCTCCCAAAAGTGTGCCTGGAGCCTTCGAATCAGGGAGGTATTCAGTTGGAAAACCTTTCACCTTTAGTGGAAAAAAAATCACCCATATTCTTTGGATGGCCTTTTGTAATGCAGTGACTGTTACAAACCTCAAAACCAGAGAGCTCCACCAGATTCTGACACAGCTGCACCTCTGCCTGATTGG
This sequence comes from Mohoua ochrocephala, assembly GCA_013398855.1. Lineage (NCBI taxonomy): Eukaryota > Metazoa > Chordata > Aves > Passeriformes > Acanthizidae > Mohoua > Mohoua ochrocephala. Next base: position 161,769 of record VZTA01012255.1, on the reverse strand, counting down.
GCTCTTGGATGGTTTGGCACAGCTGTCGCAAAGCAGAGTCTTGCTCTGAGGCATCTCCATATCCCTGCTCATCTGCTGGGGCAGATGGGGCTGGCGATGTCTTGACCCTACCCTGAATTAGTCATGTTCCTTACCGCAGGAGCATCTTCTACAACATCTGCTGTGTTCCTTCTGCTGGCAGAAGTTGTATTTTGTGTTACCGGGGTTAAATCAGCAGGTGTGTCTATGGTTTGTATCATTCTGTGTAAACTCGAGTCTTTGGAGTCTAAAATGCTTGGGATGTCTTTTCTTTCAGTGAAATTGTCAGGAAGAAAACACTGTTAAAAAGGAGGCATAATTTAAGGCTTCAGCTGAGGTCTGCTGCACTGCAGGTTTTCATGTGGAGTTGCACAGCCATGGACTTTCAGCCATGCAGAGCCCTGCAGCAAGTTAGACAAGGGGCAGTGAGGCTTCTCCTGCAGGAATCCCATTGCCAGGAGAAGTTTGATTTGTGCAGGAACCTCACAGAGAAGTAGCAAAATCACTGCTTGTAAGGGCCTGCTAGACTTTATATGGTAGTAATGTAATAGGCTTTGGAAATACATATTATAATGGATCATGTGTGATCTAGTAGGTCCTTTCTACTTGTTTTCCTTTATACATGTGCTGAACCTTAAATACCTCATGACACTTAATCCACACTATCAGGCAGAAGGCTTCATTTTAAATTACTCGTTTAAAGACCAAACAATTTTTGTCCCTGATAGTGTCTCTGACAGTGAAAGGTCACAGAATTAATTGATTAAAAAGCTAAAGCAAAGCACTAATAATACATGATATCTCACCAAACCCACAGTCATCTCCCCTGTAGCTGTCAGATTTGCCAGAAAAATAAAAAGCCATAGAATAATGGATTTAACATGCTTTCCAGCCTGAAAGCTTTAGGTAATACATTACCAAAATATGATTCTTAATAGGAATGTTGTAAGGAGCATCATCATGTAGAAACCTAGCCAGCAAGCATTGGATTCATCTGTTTTTGTTGTTATCATTGCAGGTTGGCAGTACTTCTCTCCAGATGTACCATTTGGCACATTAAGCAATTCTTTTCTTAGAAGGGGAACCTATGGTTTTGCCATGTAGTGCAAAACACCAATGGAATCACTACATAAGCAAAATGCCAGTAATGGTACAGTGGTCCAGCCACAAACATTGGTATGTTAATTTTGTTTTATTTTTCCTAGTGTGTCATCTGTAGTACTGTATTTTGTATCAGGACTATGGCTGGACTGTTTAGTATCAGATTTTAAAGTGTGTTTTCAACAAGAGATTTAAGCTAGGAAACTAATGGTTGGGGTGTTTTTTCTACTTAGTATGGATGTAACTATAATTTTAGCTTGATTTTTGAGACCAGGCCAAATTTTTCCCTCAATTATAGTTGTTCTATCATTCAGCTGTATGCATCCACTTTTGATAATGGTACCAAATACATTAGAAAGCAAGTAGTTTACACTAAAGCTGTGGCTTATATATGCCATTGCTTCCTAAGACTAACTAGGCCTTCAAAAGAATTTCCAAGACATCTGTAAGATTAGTTTAATTATAGCATATGCAGTTTCTTTGTGGAAATCAGTGCCTGGCCTTTCCATCTCCTGTACTGTCTTAGTTCTTGAATGGGTCATCCCCAGTCCCTGCAAAGGCAGCAGCAGTAGCTCTTATTTGGCATCTGCTGTATTCCTGCTTAATTTCTGAATTTGTTCTATGCTATTAATGGAGTGGAGTGGTTCCTCAGGAAAGGAACAAAGTGGCAAAAATAATTTGTTTTCAGTTCCTCTGTTTTTCTGGCAGCAGAAAAATTATCTATCATCCCTTTGGTTTTGCATGCAGAAGCAGAACATGAGGATGGGGGTTTTCCTACAATTTCTTCTGCAAACCTTGTTGAGATGGCCCTGAGTGTCATTCGTATGCACTGCAAGGCAGCCCTTGCCGCAGGTGCGCTCCAGTGTAAAGAGCAGGAGAAAGGTGGGGGAAAGGGTAAGGCAAGGGAGGCACCCAAGGATGGTGATTTGCATAGGTCCATGGAGACATCAGCAGGAATGGGATCTGTCTTTATTTCCCCATAATACTTGGGATTGCTAGAAGCTGAGAAGGAACATCTCAAGGAGAATTCTTTTATTCTTTCTGTGTTTCTCATACACATCTACCCAGGCATCTGCTATTGGATACCATTAGAGGCAGGATGTTAGCCTGTTGTTTTGCCTGACATGCAGGCACTTAGGAAGTACTTTCCTAAGATGGGATCTTGTGTTAAGGAATTACTGAGCATGTTCCCTTTTCCTACCACTGTTGCCCTGCTGTAATACTCCTGATGCTGTGAGCTTTGTTTCTGGTTTATAAGGGAATTGTGGCCTTACTTTCTCATCAAGTAGCCATGAAATATGACAGGCGAGAGGCTGAATTCCAAGGAGTGAGTGCATGCCCTGCACTCCTTGGGACAATCCTGCTTCTTGCCACATTAGACCTGTCACAAAGTCACAGACTGAGTAAGACTGGAAGGCACCACAGTGGCTCATCTGGTCCCACCTCCCTGCTCCAGCAGGGCCATCCCAGAGCACATGGCACAGGATTGTGTCCAGATGGTTCTGGAATATCTCCAGTGAGGGAGACTCCACACCCTCTCTGGACAATCTGTTCAGGGCTCGGTCACTGCTCAGGGAAGAAGTTCTGCCTCATGCCCAGGTGGAACCTCCTGGGCATCAGTTCCTGCCCATTCCTCTTGTGCCAATGCTGGGCCCCACGGAGCAGAGCCCGGTCCCTGCTCTGAGCCCTCCCTGCAGACAGGGACAGACAGGGATGAGGGCCCCTCTCAGCTGTGTCTCCTCTTGAGGCTGGACAGCCCCAGCTCCCTCAGCCTTTCCTCATCAGAGAGATGTTCCAGTCCCCTCGTTACCTCTGTTACCTTCCACTGGACCTGCTCCAGGAGCTCCAGGTCTTTCCTGTCCTGAGGAGCCCTGAACTGTCCTGCGTGTGCATGAGGTAATAAGTTCCTCAGCTGTTTCTTGTAAGGACCTGAGGACTGGTCATTGGGAAGCTTTGTCCAGATGATCATTTAGAGACTCAGGATGGTAAGAAAGGATTTTTCACCTTGCACAAATGGTAACAACATTGTTGTAATTTCCTTGTCTTGCAGGTGAAGGACAGCAAAGGAGCAAGGACATTCCTCATATCCCTCTGCCACTATCCACTGACTCTTTATGCGTATTACAGAGTTTCTTCCCATCAACAGGCCTGCCCTTTCCCCTGTCTGAAGCTTCCTATGGGATGAGCAGCAGGACAAATGCCTTCCTCCTAGCCTTGTGGCCAAGGGAAATAAAGGAGACTGGCCGGGCAAATTGCACGTGTTTCCTTGGCAGGGCTGGTCTTTGCACCGTGGAAAGATTGTCAGCTTGGGGAGAGAGCTGTGACGTATTGCCCTGCCTGACTGCCCAGCCTGACCCCTGGCTTGGATTCCCTGGGATTTTTCTGTTTGTTACGACAAATATCCTGTAATTCAAGCTTTGTGTAAGTGGGGTCATACGCTGCTCAGTAGAGTTTCAGTAGATAGCAAGTTTCTTTGTAGTTAATATGACAGGTGTTTAGTTTTTTCCTGCCAGAAATCTCACCTTTCTTCCTCCCGTGTTAAATAAGTCAGTTCTGGCTTTTGCCTGTCCATGCAGTCAGAAAATGACAACTTCTGATTACTCTCCCCCTGCCTAAAAAGCAATGGAAGCAACAGCAAAAAAAGAATGTTTTCTCTCCAAATTTCTAATTAAATTGGGTTATGTGGCCTTTCCAGTTTGATTGACTCTGTAATTAATAATGACCAGGTGAGGCAGGGTAGTTATTTTCCTTTGGGTTTTTTTTCTGTCCCATGAATGCTGGGAAAGAATGCAAGGAACGCACTTAGTTGTGAGAACACTTTCCCTCTTCTGGTACAATTCCTAAAATATGGCCATGTTTTAAACCCCTGTGAGGAGCAAAATTTCATTATTTCTCCTCTAGAGGATTTCTGCAAAGAGGTAATCCTTGGTCCTGCTCAGGCACAGGAGGGAAAAGGACATTGTTAATGCCGTGCCCTGTTTTGCTTTTTCGATTTTCTTTTTTTTTTTTTTTGTTATTTCTCTTTGAAGCAAACGATCCAGGGCAAAACATGGTTGTGAAGGTTTGCAACTACCCTTGGAGCTGATGTGAGCTCAGCCATGCTGGTCCAGCATTGAGGGGAAAAGGGGTGCACATTCAAGGTAAACTACTTTTTAAAAAGTTACTAGCTAAATGTTTCAAAGTGTATTTAGTCTTTTCCCACTCCTATTTGTGTTGCAGAAAGCGATCCCCTGCTAGCTGTGGGGTGCCTGGAGTAGGGGGATTGAGTAGAGTATGAGATTACCATGGGACTGTTTCTTCTTTAAGGCAAATATGTTAAATACAGTTAAAGTTTGTATTGGTGTGTGAATGTAACTTGCAGCACTGGCACTTTTTTATTCACCAGTATGTTATGATTAGGAGTCCACGAAAGAACTGTGGATTAGGCAATCAACCTGTGTAAGACACAGGTTGTCCCTGTGGCACACCATCGACTCTTCATGTTTGCTGTATTTTCATAATAACTGAACTTAACATATTCTCCATGCCAAAGTTCATTCCATTTCTTAGTATTTTTCAGTTAGAGGTGGCTTTTCACACCTGGCTGTCATCCAAATTACATGTTGAAGGCATTTTTGAGGAAACTTGAAGTTTTAGAGTGTTAATAAAGTGCTGCCTGCTAAAATAAAGTCAAATTGGTTCAACATTAATGTAAAAGAGTAGGTAAATTGTAAATACTGAAATGTCAAAATAAATATAGACAATTTAGAAATATCACCCTGTGCTCAAGGTATGTTGGTGACATTTCATGAGCTATTTTATTATTTTTCATTTTAAAATGATGCACTGCCATATGCTGAGTATGTCAAGCTTCCCTTCTACTGCTGCTGTTCATATATTAGAGGATTCTTCTTTAGTTATACAGAATCACATTGTGTTCTTTTCCTTCAAAATCTTCCTTGAATCTGCACCTCAGGAATGCCTGCAAATACAGTTTTGTCTACAGCTTGTTGCACTACTTTTACAAGGTACTTTTACAAGGCTGTTCCTGCGTCCCTTTTGTCTTTTGACTGTCTGCCTGAATCTGTGTCTTCTCTCTTGACCTCTTTATTTGGGAGTTCTCTGAGGCAAGAGCCAAATTTACTTTCTAGGTGCATACAGCACCTAGATCCTTGCCCATAATAATGCTCACTCTCTAGACATCCAACAGCGCATGGTTTTTCCTAAGAAGAGTGAGTCCTTTCCTGAAGAGAGGAGTTAGGTTGGTCTTTTGTGAGATTAGTCTTTTAGCTTAGTTATTGACTTGGTCTCTTATTAGAGCTTTGGCATCAAACCAGTGCTCCCTTTACGTGAGTTTGCACCTAGAAGGGACGCTGAGCTCATTGGTAGGACACACCTGCAGGCTCTCCCCTTTGTCTCACACCTGTCCACATGCCTTTGTCCAAAAACCTCGAGGCTGTTGCACGATGTGCAAAATGGAGTTGTTGGGGGCTTTTTCTCCTGAGTTCTGTGGCATTATGATAGGCCATGTTGTGGAGATTGAGAGGAGAATGATGCTGGTGCTGATTCCTGACCCACTGAGATCCAGTGGGTACATTTTCATTTGATTTACATGATCCACTGACAAGTGTTATGCTGGTATATTGTTGATTTCCAGGAAACAGGAGGAAGGAGAAGAGAAGGACTGGGAGAAGTGGTTGGACTCAAGGGTCATAAGGGTTTCTTCCAGCCTAAATGGTTCTCTTTAGTGAAACCTTGAAAGGCTTTTCATGTATTAGCAAAGAAAGTGGGTTCCAATAGCACCAAAACAACCTTTACCACTTTTTTCAAGATGTCTTGAAGCACATGTAAAATTCAGCTTCACATCAGTTTTAATATGCTTTTATACTACTAGACTTAAGTCAAAAGCAGCTCTTGGGTGAAGTTGGATTTGATGTAAAGAATATGATTATGTCATCAGATAGGAAAGTGCTGCTTAACCACCAAAATATATTTAAAATATTTTTCTGAGTAGCTTTGTTGCTAATTATGCTCTATAAATTTAAGAGTGGGAACTTGGTTTCTCCATCATCATGGCTTGCGTGTCTAATATTTTGCACTGAGCTTTGGAGTGCAGCTGAAGTGCAATTCTCCCTGGAAATCTGTTTTTAATCCAACCCCATTTTCTAGTTAAACATTTCAAATGAAATATACTGAGCAAGAAAAAGAGGAGTACTTTGTTTGGGGTGTTCTATAGGCAGAAGATTGCCTGAGGACTTCCTTATTGACTGTACCTTATCTTGCTGTGTATCCAGTAACAGATCGAGTTGGAGTGTAGGTACCTCAAGCTCTGTTTAATTTTCTTTTTCTTTTTTTTTCATCTCCAACTACATGGATTAGAGCTATAAAGATGTTGGTCTAAGTCACAAGAGTTTTGGAGACCGGAAATACTCGATTTCAGTAGTTGAATTTAAAGTTATCTGAAGGTAAATATCTCTTATCTAGATGGTGTGTAAATTGTGTATTCATCTGATTTCCTTTCCTTAGTGGATATAATTTTCCTTTGGTGAGTGGTTCATTTGGCTTCCTAAGCAGAACTAGACAAACTCCTAAATCACTTCATGCTTTCAGTGAGCTGGGTCACCTTTCTTTTTTATTTTCTTTAATCATTCTTTTCGTGCTTGCAGAACAATTGAGCTGAAGTATTGTGAAAGTTTTCCTATCATCTTCTGTCTGCCTGTCTCAAACTTCATACCTTAAAATTTAGTATGTTTGATATTCAGCTACCGTCTCTCTAATATTGCATGCATGGGGGGTTGGGATTTCTAACATGACTGCAAACGTTACCTTTCCAATGATACGTTGCGTTGAATTAAAAGGTGCGAACTCTGGAATTGTGAATACTGGAGTTATGTGCCCTTACCAGTCTGGGGACCTGTAACCTACTTCTGGAAATTCTTATTCACATTTCCCAAAGATAATACCTTGCTGGAATTCTCTGATAAATGGCTATTGTGTGTTGCTAAATCATTTGTGTAGAGCCCAAAGCTGACTAAGTTCCAATGATAGTCCCAGTTTTCAAAAAGGATGTTTGTGATGGATACTATACTTGTATGGGCTTTTTTGCAAATACCATATGTGGATATTTGTTCTAATACCAAGTAATTACAGCAATAAATATCATTAATATATTAGTTATTTCCATGCTTGGTAGAGGACATTTCTACTCCGAGAAGTCATTCTGAAAAAATTTCACCTTTCCTCCATACCATTATCGCTCCATAACACACCATTATCAGCAAATACCTGATAATATATCCCTATATGCTTGCTGTTGTGAAAGAAATTAATATTTATACTTTTATTGCTGCAAGCATTGCCAGAGCACGTGGCTGTCTCAGTTTTCGACTATGTCTTGGCATTTTTAACTATTTTGCTATTGTGGATGCAAATCCTTCCTTTGACTTAGCATTGTTCTGCCTTATTGGAAACAGGGAGTTGTCCACATTAAGTTGAAGGCAGGGTTTGACTCCTGGAATTTCTGTTCCCAGTGGTGCCATGCAGGCAAAATGAAAACCAGCTTGGCTCCAGTCAGTGTCCAGGCGAACTTTTCTCAGCTTGGCAGAACAGGAAGTACCGTGTTGCGCAACAAACTGGTATGAGGAAGGATTGATGCACTCATGTCTCTAGGTTGACTGTATACTTTATGGTCATAAAATTAAAAATGCTTTTTAAAAAAAGAATATTCTCCCGGAAGCACTAACTGGATCTTCTTACAATCCCTACCAGGTCTCTGCATGTGCAAACCTGATGGTTCTGCGTTTATCCCAGCAAGTCCTGCATGGAGACGCTTGTTTTCATCACAATTCTTGATGTCCTTCCAGAGCTATTAAATGAAGAGGCTGGCGTGCCCTCCTTTGAATACCCCAGTGAGAGATGGAGGAAGGAGGCGGAAGTTTGGTACCATCCACATACATCTCACATCCTTTAAAAGCAAGTTTGGAGGGATTATAGCAGCAAAGAATGTAGGTGCAGTCTTGAAGTCACGTGAAATTACCACTGCTTTAAAGATTTCTCTTAAAACTCTGACCGTGCTGATGTATTAATTTGCCAGCTGAGAAGCTTTGAAAAGCCTCATTTTCCACGTCAGCCAAATGAAAAAATGGGGTCCATCCTCTGGTTCTGTGGCCTTTTGTACTATTTTTTCTACATGATGTAAGGGACGGTCTCCACTGCCGCATGACCTTCCCGAGTAGGAATATTGATACACTTCCAGTTAGGCTGAGGCAGTGATTCACTTTTTGGTGGCATTTGTGCAGTCTCCCCTGCCAAAGTTGTGCAGCTGCTTTGCATTTCATCTCGGGAGTAGCGTTTCCTTGAAACCAGTCTTCAGGAATCCAGTGTATAACTTGGAGAGGGGGAGGGCGTCCTCAATTTCATTAAAATTATATCCAGGACTTCTGTGGAGGAAAAGGCTTGGAGAAAGGGAAGAAGCCAGCGTGCTATTAGTGAAAACATTAGATTCCTTGCAGAACTCCACTTTCCTTGCAAGGCAAACCCCAAAAAGAGGAAGAAGTAATTCTTGGGTTTCTGATTTCTGTGGCCCTTTGAGCTGATTTGCAGCCGTGAGAAAAGGTGCCAGTATCTTTGTATTGTTTGGCAGAGAAAAGATTACCTTGTAACTCATCTTGTCTGGCTATGGCCTGGCACTGGATCATGACCAGGCTGATGGCAGCCTGACAGTTTTAAAAGAATATGTTGGCATTTTATGAAAAGGGAAGTTATTACACTTGAAAGGAAGTAAAAACAAAACCAGAAAACCTATGCTTGTCAGTTTTATGGCAGAGAGGCTGTAAAAATTCTGGCATGTTACTTCAGCCAATCCCTGCAACAAATTAGTGAACGAAATTGATTACAAAATCAAAGATGGATTTACATAAGCATTTGTGTTTTAGTTACCCTGCTCCTACAGTGTGTCAGACACTCAAAAGAGTCAACCCCATGCCCCTTACAGTTAAAATTAGTTTACAGCCTAAATTTAGATGTGTAGCAGCAAGAAGGGAGCATGGAAAGAAAAGAAGAGCATGGGAAGGGATAGGACCTCCTGGGTCACTGGCTCCAGTCCCTCCCAGTCTCAGGAAACCACATTGTCTTACCCTCTTTTAGACTGTGTTACAGTCTTCTGACATACTGTTGGATGGTACAAAAGATGGGGAGTTAAATTTACAGATTTTTCCCAGTTCAGAATAGTTTTTGTCTGTCTCTATTAACTGCGGGATTGGACCCACGCTGAGGCTTATCACAAGTTTCTGCTGGTGGCTGTGCTTTACAGCAGGGGATGTGCCAGGGAGCTGGCGACTGTGGAGGCAAAGGCAGCAGCATTAGTGAGCAGAGTATGAAGAACAAGGAGGATTCAGGGTAGCTCTTCCAGCAACCAGGAGGAGCATGAACTTGGAAAATAATGTTTCCAAACGTTATAATTTCTCTTTCTGTTCCCAGGCTGCTGTCAGAGGAGTGAAGCAGATCACTTCACCCTGGGAAAGCCTAAACTGCAGTACCGCCTCGGGTGAGCTAAGGAGGCTTGGGTGCTGTGGACAGGCTGAACTGACACCTGAGGAGCCACATGCTGTGCCAGCTGGGTGTCATTCCATTCCCATGCTAGCTCAAGTATTCCTATGTGGTGCACTACAGGTCCCTGGAAACCCTTCATCGAGTATCTTCACCTTCACGCTCGTGGGGGAGTTCAGTGTATAAGTGAGGGGTACAAAGAAGACTTGCTTGGTGAGTGCCATGGCCACGAAAGCAGTTTTGAATTATTTTGCTTTGTCAGTCAGAATTGTAAACTGCAACTGTATGGCTTTAGCTCCAGAGAGGGCTGCATGGAGTTCCTAGCATTATAGCATGTTTTTAGTTAGGCAACGTAGCCAAAGAAAACAATGAAACCAGACTTCTTCTTGTGGTCAGAAAGAAACAAACAATTTGTTTTGGTTGAAGGCTCGGTGCTGTGGAGAGTCCTAGAGTTCTGAGCAGCTGCACAGGAATTACAATGATAAGAGCTGGTGGTTGCCAACACAACTGACCTCCATCACAACTGAACCTACGGCACGAGGGTCTGGAGAGCTGAGAGCGAGGCTTGGAGCTGAGAGACACGGAGTTGTCACTTCTGGCAAGAGGGAGGTGTTGGCCAAGGTGATCTGCTTTTCTTAATGGCAATCAAGATTTTTACATACTGAATGCAATTGTCCGAGTAGATGCAAGTAATCTGGGAGTAATTTTCTACAGGAGTTCTGTCTCCTGTCTTGGGAAGGAGCATCCTGATAGCAGGAGCTTTGGATCAGTAACATGTGCTATTACACCTGCCTGTGGCCAGAGAATCTATCACTTATAGCTCCATCCCTACAGTGCCTGTATCTTCTGTACAGTGCAGCCTTGCATTCTGAGGCTGGCAGCTTTTTTTTCTCCAGGTCGATGCAGTTCTTGCCCCATCACAGTTATTCAACCCAAGTAGGTCCAGTGACTCCTGTTCAGATAAAACTGGACAAATTTGAATACATTTTCTTTAGATGCTGAAAACAAAGTCGGTTGAGTTTGGGATTGAGCTCCATATAGGAAGCATGTTTTTGGTATGCTCAGATTCCTTAAAGGATTTTAGACCTAAAGACTCCTCCTAGTATGTAACTCCCAAGCAGGCATTTTCATGAGATAAGAATAAAACCTCCCTTTTCTGATGAGAAGGTTTCAATCTTGTGCAAATATAGCGGGAAAACCTAAATATTACTTCATCATTATTACTTATACTTACATTACTTATTATTATTTTTTTTACTTATTTATTGGTTTTTTACTGAAAAATGTTTTGTCTAGAGAGTGTGTTTGAGAAAAATGTGCTCAGACTTTGCCTTTTATTGTGGGTTTGTTGGGGAAGGTTCTCTAATTCCTGTTTTACAGATGGGAAATTCAAAATGCTTGTATTTTGTATTGTTAAGATAAATATTTGAGCAAAAAAGTAGCATGGTAATATAGGAGTAACAGCTGATGTATGGGGAGCACCCCAATGTCAATTGTCAAAATCTCTTGTTGCTTCATGTAAGCAAAGGTGAGTAGAAGAATCAGAGCTGCCATTTGAAAATGAGACTTGCGTGAAGCTGTGTTGAAACTGCGTCTTGAGAATTTGTGCAAAAGGAATTTCTGCAGGGCTTGTTGTTAAGGAAATCTTGTGAGAAAACATGCTAATTTTTGCTTTGAAGTTTAAGAAGAACTAAACCACGAACAAATGAAGTTTAGAGTCTGAGTTTACTTTCAGAGCTCTATCATCCACCAGCTATCTGTCTGTAAGTCAGGCAGCTGTCTGTCTGTCCCTGTAAATCTGTGTGATGAAATATGGCCAAGACCAGCAAGAGCCATGGACGAGGATGGGAATTGCCTGGCAGGGCCACCACGCTGCTCCAGAATACCATCAAGCTGTTCAAATAAAGATGAGCTGGGACAATGTCACAGCTGGCCAAGATGAGCATGGGAAAGAAAAATACGGTGTCAGGAGACACAGAAGTGACTCGATGTGCTGGCATTCCTTTCTTTTCAGGGCAAAGACATGTGAAAGGGCTTGTCACTGACAGAAAGACCCTCTCACGTTCTATTGTGGTGAAACTTTCGTCCTCCAAATAATACCACGAGTTCTGTGTTTCAAGATGTGATTGGTGTACGCATATTCTCACACCACGGGAATTCAGCATCGTCTCCTCACCCCACAGCCTCAACAACTCAGAAATCTGATGGTTTATTTGGGCAAAGGGTTGGGGGTTTTGCTTACTTTTTATTTTTTAATGCACGTGTCGGGTAAATTGCTTTTCCTTCTAGCGTTAAATTATACACAGGCTGAGATCCTTCTTTTGTGCTTGATTAACTGAAACTCATTGATAAATCGTTAAAATGAGAAGGTTTTCTAATTTCCATAGAGTGACTGCACTAGGGGATTAGGAATCTCACCTTGCACCTCTAAGTGTCTAAGCTCAAACTTTCAGGTTAGTGTAAGTGAAGCTTATTCACGGGAAAAAATGGAACAGACGAAGAAAATAATAGTATTTCTAAGGAAAAAAATGCAATATACAGTGGGGGGGGTTATCCATCTGTATTCAACATGAAACCCTGTGTTGATTAGGGGCTTTGTGAAAAGTTGATTTTCCAGTTCAGCAAAACTTATAGAAAATACATTTGCTTCAGGTCAGCTGCAGCTAGTTGCCCTCCCTCTCACTCATTAAAATGAAAAGCAAGTGTTCCCACTTCATTCAGCCTTGAGTGACCTTTTTGATCTAAAGCAGAGCTTCTCCCAGAGCTTGGTCCTGGTCACTGGACTCAGGAGGGTTCTTAATTTCTGTGGTTACAATGGCACTTGAGGTCACACATAATTAGGCCCCAAAAACAAGGAACGCAATCCAGGGTCCCAGCCCTTGATGGATGTCTAACCAATGGAATGTCATGGCTTGTGGAATAAGTTTTCATCAGTCCCTTGAGAGGAGCAGCTTCACTTTGTATGAGATGGGCCACAGACGAGAGGATGTTGATCTGTAGCTGATAGAAAGAGTCCCTGTGCTGTCAGTGCTGAGGCACTGCAAATCCTGTGGGCAGTTCTGGGCTCCCCACTACATGAAAGACATTGAGGGGCTGGAGCATGTCCAGAGAAGGGAAGGGAGCTGAGGAAGGAGCTGGAGTACCAGGAGCAGATGAGGGAGCTGGGGAGGCTCAGCCTGGAGAAAAGAAGGCTCAGGAGGGACCTTCTTGCTCTCTACAACTCCCTGACAGGAGGGTGCAGCCAGATTGGGATTGGTCTGTTCTCCCAAATAACAAGAGATAGGACAAGGGGAAATGGCCTCAAGCTGTGCCAGGGGAGGTTCAGTGGGCCATTAAGTAAAATTTCTTCATAGAAAGGGTTGTCAAGCATTGGAACAGGCTGCCCAGACAATGGTGAAGTCATTATCTATCCCTGGGCATATTTAAAAGTCAGGGATATGGCACTTGGGGTCATGGTTTAGTGGTGGCCTTGGCAGTGTTAGGTTGACAATTGGACTTGATGTTTTTAGAGATCTTCTCCAGCCTAAGTGGCTACAGAACATTGCCAAGTAGCACTGAGATGCTACATTAGCTTCTGAATGGGTAGGAAGCATCAGTAGACTGGATTGGCTGTTGGTGGAATAAGTTTTCCAGATGGCCATAAATCGACAGTTTAATCACAGTGTTAAGGAGGGTTTATTTTTTCAGTAATAATTTTGGTTAATTTTATTATGTGTTTCACTTTTCAGTCCAGCAATCTTCAATGCTAGAAGAGTGGCTTCAGAAATAGAAGGGAGAAGGGGCAGTGTATCAAGGAGTGTGTCGAGCCTTAGGAATAGTGTCCTGCAGTGTCAGATCTTACAGAGCAGGCCAACCAACATTTTTATGGTCCTTTTTGAAACACCTGCCTTCTGCAAGTTTGGAAAAGAGAGCTCTGCTCGTCTTCATGGTGAAGTATTGGTGCTGAGGTGGTCTTGTCACATGCAGATCCTTTTCTCTAGATGCTTTGGGGTTTGATATTGTGCCTGAGAAGGTATGAGATCATACTCTGATCTCATACCATCTGTTTAACAGATGGATGTGTATGGCAAAGCTAACTGCTAAAAACCTGGCTCCACTTAGGTCAGTGGTATCAAGATTTTACCCACGATTGGAGGGGGAGGAAGAAAAAAGTGTCCAAAGATAGGTCTCCTAAATCGCTGCTGGGAAAGCCTGTAGGCTTTAGAGCCATGTTTATTTACCCTTCTGTCATTTGGCTGATAGTTATTTGTGCTTGGCCCTTGGACAGAGTATTTGATCTTTATGTCTATGTCTGTATGTTTGTTGGTGCAGACTATTAATACATGTAACTGTTGAAAGATATGGAAAAAGTGCAGATCTTATTTCTAATGAAACAGAAATATTTCAAAATGTGAAAATTATAAACTGACCTGGTATTGATCAGAATCCTGTTTGTCCATACTGTTCTCTAATGAATGTAGCACAAGTATCAATCATGTTTATCAGTAAGTCTAGGTGTTCTGTTTGTTGCCCCAGACCAGATGATTAGGTTGTTTTCTTGTTGGCTGAACTGCCCCCTTTTTTTTCTTTCTTTTCTTCTCTTTAAACACCCGACAACACATAGATCACCTCTGGACTTCTTTAACCCACGGAATACAGTTGTTCTACCCTCGCTGAAATGTTAAAAGTAGTTTGTGGACTGGGACATGGCTGGGTGGGGCACTATTCTGTTTCCAGCCTCAAATCCGGCAATGGCTCCTAAAATACAGTCCTCGACAGATTAAACCCAGCTGTTGCACAGGTGCACTGAGGCTCTGCAGAAAGGAAGTTTACCCACTTATAAACTTCTGCCTGTGTGCGTCATTAAACCAAGATATTTTTGGATCTCAACTGTATACTTTTTGTTTTTTTTGATTAGGCAAGGCAAGTGGTCTTCATTAAAGCCACAGACAGCAGAATGGTTTCATCTAAATTCTCCCCTGTAATTGCAGAAAGGCAAACACAAGTCTCATAATGCTCCAATTCTTACCCATCCAGCTCATTCAGCCATTCTTATTATTGGGAGTAAAGCCTGCAAAATCTTAATCATTTGTCTAATCTGACACTTCAGCATCCAGTCTGCACTGAAATAGTATATGTGGAGTTACATTTCATAGATTTTTCTCATTGACTCTGAAAGAGCTATGATATCACATTAGGAATATGGTAAAGGATCTAGAGGATCAGTCCTGTGTGGAGTAGCTGGGGGAGCTGGTGGGGCTCAGCCTGAGGAAAAGGAGGCTCGGGGGGACCTTCTGGCTCTGCACAGCTCTCTGACAGGAGGATGCATCTGGGGGGCGTCAGGCTCTTACCTCATGGAACAAGGGACAGGACAAAAGGAAATGGCCCCAAGCTGTGCCAGGGGAGGTTCAGGTTGGACATCAGAAGGAATTTCTTCACCGAAAGGCTGATCAGGCATTGGAAGGGACTGTCCGAGGAGGTGGTGGAGTCCCCATCCCTGGAGGTGTCCAAGGAACGACTGGACGTGGCACTCAGTGCTCTGGTCTGGGTGACAAGGTGGGGATCAGTCACAGGCTGGACTCAATGATTTTGGAGGTCTTTTCCAACCTGAATGGATATGTGATTCTATGGAATGGCCCAGAGAGTCAATTTAGTAGAAAAGTTGCTTTAAAGAAGTAGGATGGTGTATTTATCTGAGCGAATTCACGCGCAGACCCAGTCTTCTCTTGCCTTTGCAGAATTCTGTTGTGTAAATAACATGTGCAAGAAACAGTTGCCCTGCAGCCAGGAAATAGTGACTACAGTGTATAACTTACCCATGCTGGTAACTGGGGAAGCCCCAGGTAGTGGCAATCCCATTTGTTCCTACTGGTTCCAGCTGCAGGTGTGACTGATAAGCAAGGGGAAGGAAAAGCCAATTAGTTCCCACATCTTTTTGTTTTTTAAAGACAATTCTCCTAATGTGTGCAGCCAGTAAAGATGGGGCTAATTGTAGTCTTTGCCGTAACCCTTCCTGGCTTGAAGACAGAGCTCGTAACTTGCAGTGACCCTTCCTCAGGTGACAGCTACGGTCTGGAGGCAAAAAGCTTAGCACTTCCATAATGACTAAGGAAAGAGGGAGCCTTTAATTTTATGCAACTTTTTCCATACCACTGTATGCTGCCTTTCTGATTGTTGACTTGCTCCTGAAGAGGACAGGAGGAAAAAGAACATGTCTCTGCACAGGAATCCCCTTGAAATTTTGTATTTTACTTTAAATACTTCTCTTGGTGCTTCTCCCCCAGCCAGAGGTTCAGTCTGCAGCCCTGTTTTTATAGCTACTAACAGGTGCATTGTCATTCTATTTATCTGATGGGTTTTTTTATCTCAATCCCAAAGTCTCCTGTATCAGTGAGGTCTACAATTTAATTATGTGTTTTGGAAGAAAGCACTTCCTCTATGTTTTTGATCTTATTATCTGATCATTGCATTAGATCTACATTTGTACTGTATTTGGAAGCAGGCTGTTCTAGTAAGTTTGACTTTAATGGGCTCCAAACAGAAGTTTACCATGCTGATTCGATTACTACATGCTACAGATTGTTGCAGGTCCTGAGCATGATCAAGAACATTTTACAGTTCCTGAAATGTATCTACTTCCAAGCTGAAAATGGCAGCACAGCAAGACATTGGCAATAGCATTTCAACCCAAAAGTGCACGTAGGTCTTCATCAAGCTGCTATTAACTGGAATTTGGTGCAGAAATCCCATCTGGTAGTTTATATTCTTGCAGAAAAAGTCACTGTGAGGAATTGAATGCTTCAAAACAATCGAGGCTTCTGTTACTTTTAATTCAAAAATAAATGCTTTAAATGGGGTTATGAAGCAGGAGCTCACTAGTGGGGTCAACCCTCTCCTTGAAGGCTTGAGGCCTGGTTAGGTTCAGGCTCTTAAATTGTGTGCACAGCTGATACAGCAATTAATGGGATTGTGATCAGTGGCTTCGAATGCATCAAGCTGATCCCTGATGTTTCTGAGGTGGACATTAGCAAGCATGGAACTTGAACTGTGTAGAACCTTCACTCTTGCTGTGAAGAGGCTTTCAAGAGCCTTTTGTTTTAAGGACATTTCACTTGTTTACCAAGTGTTTCCATTTTAAAATAGAATAATGTATGGGTTTTGACTCTTGTTACATTTACATTAATTTTTATTTCACTGTTCCCATAAATCCATCACTCTTGTTGCTGCGAATACAAGCTCTTCTACCTCTCCTCAGCTGATACATAGTCAAATATCTATTGTCCCCTTCATAAGGGACTGGAGAATTGGGTTTTGATCCAATTCCACAGCTGACATTCTGCTATGGGCTGTGGATATCAATAATGTGAAATTTAAAAAGTAGATGAAAACGATTCTAAGAACATGTTTGTTAGGGTCACTGTATTATGCAGTAGACTTCACTGTATGAGAAAGCTGTTATCAAGGTGGAATGTATTTTGAACTTGAATTCTTCAGAAAATAACCTATAGATAAAGCTGTGGTAGCATCAGAATAATAGATGTTTTAAATTCATATTTGCAAATGAATGATAAAACTAATGCCGTAGTTCTCATGGGGATTGTTTCTGTGTTTTCAATAAATTTTATTGAAAGATTGGAGTGCGAGCCCATTTTTTAAGTTTAGGCGGGTCACTCTAGCTTCCCTCTTCATGGCCGATATTCTGCTGAGATGCATGTGACTTTTCACATGACTCCAGTCTCACTTTAGACACACCAAAAACTCAGGAAAACAAGTTTTTTACTTATTTATGTTGTCCTCTAAATCACAGAATCACAGAATGGTTAGACCTTAAAGACCTTAAAGATCATATAGTTCCAACCCCCCTGCCATGGGGGCTACAAGCTTCTAGTGCAACTGTGGTAGCAAAACAAACAAAGAAAAAAAAAAAGCACAATTGTTCTGGTTTTATTTAGTAAAAACTGCAAAGTCCAGCACAGGTGATTGAATTCCCAGCCTTCTGCCGGTACCTGAAGTGACATCTACACTCACAGCACAAAACTGTTCATTTCCATTTGGTTTTTCCTCAGATAATCCTATGGGAGAAAAAACCTTTTCATCTCTAGTCCAAAAGCACTTGTGAATTGTTTTAGAAAGCTGGTGGGAAATCCTCTTAGTCCTTTGGGTTACAGGACAGTGAGCTCTTTCACTTGGCATCTGCACCTTTGGAACACCTGAACTGAGAAGCCTGTGCTTGGCATCTGCCTATGAACAAGAGGGCTTCTACTTCTTTTTGTGTCTATGTGTTTGCAGAGCAGCTGAGAAGGACTTTTTTTTTCTCTATGTGTGTGACTGAAGGAGAAAAGGGCAACTGGAGTGAAAGGCAAGGAAGACACTATTTGCATTTTTTTATTTTACTTTAGGCTTTTTTGGTTTTAGTATGGTAAATGTAAAATCCATACTCTGATCTGCAACTCACCATTTTCTATGATTTCCTTTGTTTTTTGTATTTCCCTTGAGGTCAACAGTATCCAAATTTTTAATATACCTTCGTACAGAAAATTTTTTGTACAACAAATCATTTCTCTAACAGCTGTCTTCTGTGGGGATGATGGTAAAGCATATTCCAAACCATTTAATTTAAAGTGCAGTGTCTGAGATTGCTTTCCTTGTCACCATTGCTCAGGATGAGGTTCTCATCAGATTTCTTTGAGTAATAGCTGAAGTTATTGTTTCAAAATGAGTTTGACAAACTCATTGAGTTTGGACAAACAATAAATATGTCCCAGTTTAAGCCAGCAGCTAACGTATAGTGCTTGTTCCTGGACTTCTCTGTGTCAGGTGCTGTTCCCAATTCTCCATGCAGCTGTGGCAGTACCCTTCTGTCCTGACTTGTAATGACCTCTGATATTCCAGTCCAGGCTTTCTTTTAAGCAGAACTTTCCAGTTGTGCAGGATCGCATGGTGGTTTTTCACTGTTGACAAAAGTCCACTAGGATGCAAACCACCAAACTCATTCTCACTGTGACCTAAACCAAGATTTAAACTGAAGTCTCTGGAGGTGAAAAACCAGACTACTAACAAGTGATGGGAGAGCCTCACATAGCTTTGTTCAGATAAAAATCTAAATGTTTAGCTTTTCTGAAACCATTCTGGTCCAGAAACCAGCATTTCAGTCCTGTGAGAGTAGTCTGCCTTTTCTGATTTATTGCATCAGATTGAGACTCCATTTCTGAGATACCAACAAAAACAGCACTTTTTTTCATAACGATTTTGGCCAAAACCAATGAGAAAAGAAATGCATGAAAACATTAAAGCAAAGAAAAAAACATGAAAAAGGCCTCATGTTTTGCAATCTCAAGCACTGTGTTTGTTTTTCAGAAAAATCATGTTTCCTCTTACTCGAAATTTTGTTTTCCATAGCAGTAAGTTGCAATGAGAGAAGGAAAACTCTGGTCCTTATTCCAGTGGGGTCTAGAATAAGAACTGGGTTTAAATAGACATTAGAAAAATAAACTAATAGTAAGAATCTGAATCACTGGGACCAGACTGCCTAGGTAATTGGTGTCATTTCTATCACTGAACATGAGAGTGGCTAGATAAAGGTTTTAGAGAACTGAAAAATTTAAGGCTGGTCCTAGGACAGGAGTGTGCATTATAAACTGTCTTCAGATGGCTTCCAGGGGTATGATTCTGTAATTACTTGTCTGATGCAACAAAATTCTCAAGTGTATTAATCTTCATGTGAAAATATCACACTGAAAAAAACCCTATCTCTTAAAGATCACTCATAATTTACTTTATTTGGCATGGCTTAGCAAAGACTTCTCTGTTAAAATCATGGCAGCCTTTGCTTGCTGGGGCTTCATTTTGGTCTTCCAGAAAACCTTTGCACAAAGCACTTGGGAGATGCTAGTTGACTAATAACTATATCCTGAAATTGCTGTTCTGATTCTAACCCCAAAAGAGTGGTTTGTTTTGCATCCTGAAATGAATAGGGTGTTTCCACTTCCCCTATTCTTGATACTCGAAAGTTGAAATATGTGTGGGAGAGAGATGCAGAGGAAGAACTGATGATGTGAGCAGTACAAGATACAACTACTGGAAGCACTGGTTCCAGTAGATGAGACCCATTCAGATAATAAAAATGTGAGTCAGCTCTCACTTGTGCTAACAGAGAAGTCAAATTTTCTCTAACCAACTGTTTTTAAATTTTCTACATAAACACAATGATGCATCAGGATACATCTAAAAATAGTTCCTCTTCCCGTGGTGGATATATCCACAAACCCTGCACAAAACCACTTGCGCTTCTCAAACACAGCTACTGGGCTGTGAAGCTGTGGGTGAGTGAACGGGCAGGGTTGAGTTTCAATCAAACTTTAGTTAAAGATGAGAAAAAAAAAATTATAGAATGCCTGTTCTAAGGGAAGCAATGAGCTGAGTGTGCTACTGTGGTTCCTCCATTTAACACGAGTTTGTCAAGTCTCACACTGCTCATTGGTGTTATGAGCTTCTCCGAGCTTCTCCTATTTTTGCTAGTTTCTGGAAGTGCTGTGTCCTCCTTAGGATTGCTGTTTGTTCTTCCCAAGAACTATTAAAAGTGCTCCTCATCTGAACTGGATAGTTTCATACAAAAATTTAAATCAACTGCATTGACATATGGCAAAGAAGGTCACAAGAGCTGTTAGTTTTGCTGTGGTCAGCTCGAGTGGGAGCTGGCTGAAAGGGCAAGATAATATTTGAATGTGATGTAGGGGAAATGGTGTTACGCTGGAAAGCAGGAAACAAGTTCATTTTTACATTTGTGCTTTTGCTTTTTAGAAATCAGCTCATAAACCTGTATTGATCTGCTATTGCTCTATTATATTGACCTACTGCAGTTTAGCTTGGTGAGAGAAGAGATATTCTGACTGTACCCTCTTTCTGTTGCAGTGTTAGCTCGGACTGGTTGAAGTGCACACAGGTGATGATGCTGCTATTGGGGACTGTGTGGCCAGGAGTTTTAGGGTTGGCTGTGGAGCTGGACACACACATGGGAGAAACAAAGATGGAGAGGATGCGCCGGGGCAGCATTGAGGTTTGTCACCATGTGGACGCCCTGCTTGCTGTGAATCACTGAAGTCAGTGACAGGCTTTCTGCTGACCTCTATAGGAGTTCCTTCTGAGGACCGTCAGGATGTCAAAATCATGGAAACACAAAACGGTTTGGCTTGGAAGAGACCGTAAAGCTCATCCCATCCCACCCCCTGTCATGGGCAGGGACATCTTCCACTACCCCAGATTGCTCCAAGCCCTATCCAACCTGCCCTTGAATACTTCCAGGGATGGGGCAGCCGCAGCTTCTCTGGGCAACCTGTGCCAGGGCCTCACCACCCTCACAGGGAAGAATTTCTTCCTAACCGCCAATCTAAGCCTACCGTCTGTCAGTGTGAGGCCATTCCCCTTGACTTGTCATTCCAGGCCCTTGTAAATAGTCTCTCTCCATCTTTGTTGCAGGTTCCCTTCAGGTACTGGAAGGCCGCAATGAGGTCACCTCACAGCTTCTCTTCTCCAGGCTGAAGAAAGTAAATTCCCTCAGCCTTTCCTCACAGCAGAGTTGCTCCATCCCTCTGGTCATCTTGGTGACTCCTCTGAACTCTCTCCAACAGCTCCATGTCCTTTCTGTGCTAAGACCCCAGGGCCTGAGGCAGCTCTGCAGGTGGCATCTCACCTAAGGGTACCAACTGCCCCTGAGTACTATAAACCACTCAGTAAATGATAGAGAGGTCATTTTAAGCCCGACATAAGGAGCTCAGCTGCCATAGTTTCACTGAAAATTATGTCTCAGAAGAGCTGCATCTTTTTACACCTGCTCAAAACCTGCCTTGTGAGCGCCACAGCACCGGGCATCAGTCCTGCAGCTGGTCCCTCACACCCAGGCTTGGGTGAAAGGCCGGTATTTCTGGGCTTTTATAAATCCAGATGTCAAAGTTCCATCTTAGATTCCTCTCGAGCCATGGAAAACTGTATTCTTAAGTGTTGGTTCAGTACCCTGCAAAAATGAGTTATTGTGGTCTAAATGAAGTAATAATAGGGATCAATTTTGGATTTTAAAAAGTCTTCTGCTCCCATTTAAGCCACTGTTGGGACTGAGGTAGGTTGGAGTTAGATGCGAAAAAAAAGTGCTTTCAGAAATCCCATCCTAAGTACAGAAGAAGATTTACGATTGTCAATGTGGTGCATTCTTGAAAAGAAATTAAAAAACCAAAGAAACCCATTTGAAGTATGACTTCAACAAATCCTGTCATTTTATGCAAACAGGTGTTTCAGATATGTACAGTTTCTACAGAGATAACTTCAGCATTAAAACTTGAAAGATTAACAGTAATCTTTTACAAGTTAAAAAAAAAAAGAATTCTGGCTGGGTTTTTCAAAGCAGTTCTAAATTTTAAATATAAAATAGTAAGTATTGCATGGATTTTATTTTGCCTTAATCCTCGAGTGCATAATCCTGAAATAAATTTTGAGCTAGGTCCCTTGTGACCAGAAATATTCCTTTAAACTCTAGGGACTGAGCCAGCTATAGCTTCATTTTATGCCAACCAGCCAGATGTATTTTAAAGAAATAAAATTCTATTCTAAGAAAAATAAATTCAAAACTCTTTACCATAAAGTCTAAAAAATAAAGCTAAAAACCAACATGGACTTTATTTCCCCAACAGCACAGAGTAAAGATGAAAAACATCAGATTCACATGGGATCAGAACTGATGTCTGTGCATTGCAGGGCATTGCCTGAGCGAGGACCAGGGCAATTGCCTGGACACACACAGGAAAGAAATTGCTGCAGGGGTTTTACATTTGATAGTGGCATCTCCTTTCTTATGTAGCACTGAAGCCTTTTTGACCAAAAACCCCTGAAATTTTTGCAACTTCCACTATTTGGCTGAGTTTCAAGAAGCTTTGTTTCAACTTAAAAGCTCTAAATAACAGAAGAGAAGCCCAGGACTTGACAGGATCTGATTCTGAGTGCAGTGAATCTGACTCTGAGTGCAGAGAGGCTTCCCTGGCATGGCATGTGGGTATTGGGATCTACACACACAGCTGACTCCTAGCAGTGATTTACAAACAGGGGCTTCAAATTATTCCGAAGTTACACCCTCAAATGCATGCTGGTGCCCTGGTTTTCTCTCATTCTCCTCCACTATCCTTTCCTTGCATTTCCTTTTCTGTACTCCTCTGTTGTGAATATACCTCATTCACCACCCCTGCTGCCTTTTTTTTCCCTATTTACTGCCATTTAGCATTACACCAGCACAAAATTACTGCAGGAGTGACTTCCATAAAGCAGCAAATAGACTTAAAATCAAGGAACAGTTTCAAAGATGGGTTTGTTGTGTTCCTGTGAATATATCATAACTATAATGAGGGTTTGGAATACATTGACATACGCCATAGGGGTAACCTCATCGTTACCCACCCACAGTGACTCTGATCTTGAGTGATCTCATTCCATATCCTCAGCATAGTTCTGGCATGTTCCCTCTGTATGGAGGGGGGAATAGAGAATGATCTTCCTTTGAAATCCTAGATGTATTTACATGAGACCATGCCAAATACGTTAACAAGTGGTGGAATGGAAATCCGGAGTGAGTAAACATGGTCAGCCCAAACACATGTAAATATATCTAAAATTTTGTAGTATATCATGCTTTGATTTATACCACAAACTATAGGAGGAAATGCCAGGCTAGTGAGAATCTGCTCTATTCATTTATTTTTAATTGGTATTTGGTCATGGCATAGTGTCTCATGCTCTCAGGGAACTTTCTAATCTCCTCTTTGCAAAGTAGATTCGGTTCAGGTGAGAACCCTGTTTTGTTGTGACGGACATGGCATTTCCTCGCACACAGTAGCAGCTCCTGGTGGTGGTTATTTGTGATGTTGCACTCTCCTGTATCCCTCCTTATCTGCTGCACTCCTACTCAGAGAAAAAGAGAAGGCCGCCGCTACTAAGCTTGAAGTAGATATTTGGACGAGTGCTTCCCTGGTTTTGGACGGGCGTTCCTCCTTGGAGCAGCATGCCTAGGCTTTGAGAGGCACGTTATGATGAGTGAACAGCTATATGAGGAACTTTCAAACTTTAAATCGTATCCAAGGAACCTCCGGTAATAAGGGCTTCAGCTTCTACCCACAAGTGGTCCTGCGGGAAAACTGGTCTTTGCCTTTTATTTCCTGAAAGGAAGGATTGTATGGCAGTGTTGGGGCTTCGGGGTCTGTATAATCAAGGCTCGGCATGATGAATTTGATGTACTGGCATCTGTTCTGTGTGCTTTGTAAGGCTTCCAATAAAATATGAATTAAAAAGAAATATGCTTCATATGCCTATATAGGACATATGGCAGTTAAAACTTTAGATACGGCATTTTTGTTGAATTAAGAAGGATGTATTAGAACACACATAAGTTGCACAGTTCTTACGAGAAACAGAAAGGCAGGGAAAATTTAGGAAGCCAATCAATGTAGATCTGACCTTCAATGAGGGGATTTTTTGGGGTGCCAGGATTTGCTTCAAGCTTGAGCGCACCTTTGAAAACTGAAGCTCCAGACTGCATCATGTTACTGCATATAATTCTTCAAAGAGGGCAAGGTGTGAAAACAAGCTAATAAATGTGTAAGGGGTAAAGGAAGAATTTTACAGATCAGAGTCAAGGTTGCCAGCCTTTCCCCACCACAAAACCCCAACATCCCTCTCCAGGAACTCAACCCAGAATATTAGTTTTGGATGACTGCCTTTGCAAGTCAGTACAGTGCAGATGAGGACCCTCCCCCCTTATCAATTTCCAGCCCTTCTATGAGTGCAGAGAAGGCAAAAATAAGAGATGAGGCTGCACTTTGGGTGATTTTGGTCTGCAATGGATTATTCAGCACTGTCAATGTACGCTGTCTTTCCATTAGATAATTAGAAACATGATTAGGTAAATCAGTTGTTTCCTATCTTGCTTGTGTTTTGTTCCAAAGCAAAACCAAACAGTCGCTTTTCCTTCCTTGAGCTTTTTCTGCAGCTCCTTTCCCTGGCTCCTCCTCAGAGCTCGCCTGCCAGAGCTGCAGCCCAGCCCCAATGTGGGACAGACCAGAGAAGGAGCCCTGGGAGTCTTGCCAGCAGCCTCCCCATACTGCTCAAGGGTGACATCTCAGCCCAGCCCTCACCCCTGATCCCACAGCTGTGGGCACTGTTGTGTTACTGCCTGATCCCTGTCTGGAAACAGAGAAAGGTTTGGCAACCCCTCTGAGAAGCCCTTTGAAATTTTGGGGTTACACCCATGAAGCAAAATGTTGTTAGAGTTTTCTGCATGTGAACTCCCTCCAGATGCCATTTGTAGGTTTCTGAAGGAGCTACAGACAGAATTGAAAAAGAGAGCACTCTTCCCCTGGAGGTGATCCAAGGGAATATTTGTGGAAGATACTTCACAAGCAATGGGTAGCTTATGAATCCCCTGCCTCAAATTTATGAGATGAATTGAGCAGAAGATGAAATGCTTTGTAACATGATTTGGTTTCAGTCATTCGAGCTGATCATGAGCTACCCACTGTTCAGACTGGCTGCTTGTGAGGGCGAGATATCCCCCTTGAAGAGTTTTTAAGTTCAGTGCACTGGACTGACAGAAAACAGCTTGTCATCATCCTGTGCCTTCCCCTTGGAGAGCTTTCTCTGGTCCCAGCACCATGTGGTCTCTTCCATGTGGTGCTTGTGTTTCTGCTCTTCCTGAATCCCCCAAGACTGTGAAACATCTGGGTTTGTTCTGCTTTTCTCCTGGCCCAGAAATGTCCTTTCTTGCATCTCACCTGGGAGATAACTTGCCATAGCTGCACTAACCCATATTCCACAATTGGAAACAGTCTCCCGGGGACAAAGACCAAAGGCTGCTCCTACTTCTCAATCTTCTTCAGCATATGGGTGGGCTGGAGCCAGAACCCTTTGAGGGAAAACCTCTGAGAAGGGAAAATGTTTGAGAACGACCTGAGGCCCCTGGTGGACAAGCCGTCCATGAGCCAGCAGTGCCCTGGGGGACAAGAAGGCCAATGGAATCTTGGGGTGCATCAGGAAGAGCAGTGCCAGCAGGTCAGGGAATGATCCTACCCCTTTGCAGGCAAAGGGCACATCTGCAGTGCTGTGTCCAGCTCTGGGCTCCTCAGGACAGGAGGAACCTGGAGGTCCTGGAGCAGGTCCAGTGGAGGCTGCAGAGATGAAGGGCCTGGAGCATCTCCCTAATGAGGAAAGGCTGATGGAGCTGGGGCTGTTCAGCCTCAAGAGGAGACACAGCTGAGAGGGGCCCTCATCCCTGTCTGTCCCTGTCTGCAGGGAGGGCTCAGAGCAGGGCCCAGGCTCTGCTCCGTGGGGCCCAGCAATGGCACAAGAGGAATGGGCAGGAAGTTCCACCTGGACAGGAGGCAGAACTTCTTCCCTGAGCAGTGACCGAGCCCTGAACAGATTGTCCAGAGAGGGTGTGGAGTCTCCCTCACTGGAGATATTCCAGAACCATCTGGACACAATCCTGTGCCATGTGCTCTGGGATGGCCCTGCTGGAGCGGGGAGGTGGGACCAGATAAGATCCCTTCCAACCTTACCTAGTCTGTGATTCTGTGTCAAAAGCATCAAGATTTCATTTCTCTTTCAGAATAAACAAAGAAAGCGCAGCTAATTTCTAGTAATGTAGATGTAATTTATGGCAATGCAATTTCTGCCAGCTCTAAGAGCTTTAATTGCTGGAAACAGACAAGAAAAGGTGTGTGAGGTGAGGGAACTCCACATGAAAGAGATTGGAAGAGACATAGAAAATGCGTCAGATTATTTTATATCGAGGCAGAAACCATCTACCTGCAGTATGTTGGGGTAATACATTCTTGGTGCCTGGTCAGAGGTGTCTGAATGTCATCACAGTGCACACACATTCATTACCCGTTCCTTTCCCTGGGACAGGTCTCCTCCCTGCAACCTTCTTGCCAGAGGGTATGGTAGCAATGACTCCTGGCCTTGTTGGGCACAGCTCAGTATTGCATACATATGATCTTATGAAACCAAAACACACTCTCAAAGAGCTCTTGTACTCCAGGGCTTCCACTGCAGGAAGGATATTCAATTTCAAAGCCTATTTACATATTTACTATAGCACTTCCAAGAGCAGGATTTTTTTTTAAAAGGTTATAGCAACATCTGTTTGCCTTTGATGGGGACAATTCCTCTTGCTTATGTTCCCTATGCTGTTGAACTTCTGAATCTTACAGAAATCTTCAGCATTTTAAATTGCCTAAAGGTTTGATAGTTTTTGGTGTAAGTGGTTGGAAACTAGTTGGCTGCAGAGTATTCATAGGTGAAACTAATAGTGGAGCAGTGCGCTTTTAAGGCCCTGTGCTTCTTAAGTGTGTTGCATTTGCTAAACTTAAAGAAAAAAGCAAAGTCTGACTAACTATATCTGTGGCTCATGCATTGTGTGGGGTACATAGCAGCACAAAAGTGAGTTTTCTGGTTACTCCATATCAATGAAGCGGACGAAAGGTGGGGAAGAAATTCCACGGTCGAGTAGCTTTGTGAATCCCTTGTGGAATCTTCAGTGTTCAGGACTCATGAGTCTAACAATAATAAGATGATTGGATTAAAAATGCGAAATGCAAAGTCTGAAACTGGGGGTTTGAACCTTGGACATAAACACCGGTTACACTTTCTAGCTAATTTTTGCAGCTATCTGGTTCGGCAATATATTTTTCTCTAAAAAGTAAAGGTCTGAATTCCTGGTGTCTGTAAAATGTATCAACATCAAATACTGTGAGATGTGTCAATGCAACTGCATAGAAACAGGTTAATGCCAATTAATTTTGCTTGTTTGACTGTCAGCTGTGCAGTCTGTGTTCACCTGAATATGGGAAAGCACTTTATGATAATTTATTGGAGTATGCTAAAATGTGAGATGGTATTTCTTTGTGATTAAAGAGTTACAGTAATAAAACCCTCACAAAATATGAACTGTTTTGAAATCTGTTAATGAAAAGTGAATGCATCACTCTTACCTTCACCTCAGCTGCTGTTTGTTCTGTTGATAGTTAAGCATGAACTTTGGGAAAACTCCTGTTATTCTTGCTCTCACACTTTTCAATTTTATATTTGCCTTGGAAACACCGTCTTTCAGCTGGAAGTAGATATGGCAGAAGAACAGGATATTCTTTTGGGAATTACAGAAGGACGGAGTAGAAAAGCTGGACAAGTTGGGTCCAGCAGTCTAAGGAAAAAAATAGCTTGGGGCAATTTTTGGGGGGTTTCATCACCTCTTTTCAGCATTCCTAAAACTGCACACGAGTTTTCCAAGTTGGGCTTGAGGGGTCTATCAGGTGGAGAAGAGAGGCAGGCTTGGAGGGTCCATGAGCTTTGGGAATGTAATTGGTCTGACAGCAAATGCACAACTCTAATAGAGACTGTTGTGCTTTGATATAGAGGAGCAGAAAGGGCAAGGAGTAGAGAAATGTGAATCCTAGTCCCAGTTCTGACTCTAACTGCAGATGCCCAGAGGATGGATTAAGGCTCTGCTCTTCACTTTGAATGAGAATACCTTGGCATAAAAATATAATCTAGGTTCATGATTCCTTGAGCTGTCCTAGCTTGAAAAAGCATATGGCTACCAGACCTGATGACCTCTGCTAGTTTATTCTTCAGGGAAGTGGAAAAAGACTTAAATATTTTGTTTATTTGTTTGACAGATTCCTTCAGTGAACATGGAAGAATGTAGAAATTGGAAAAATGCAGAGAGTTAAGCTAAATCCTCCCAAATATTAACCCATAAGGAAAATTGCAAGTACGGTGGTTTTTGTTGATATGTGCTGGAGTGAAAGCGTAGGTAGAAGTGGGGAGAAGAA
The DNA here is from genome assembly GCA_013398855.1 of Mohoua ochrocephala. Classification (NCBI taxonomy): domain Eukaryota; kingdom Metazoa; phylum Chordata; class Aves; order Passeriformes; family Acanthizidae; genus Mohoua; species Mohoua ochrocephala. The sequence goes on along the minus strand of VZTA01012255.1, from coordinate 133,282 downwards.
CCGCGATTTTAGGTTTATTCCTAAAATACTTGTGTTTTCAAGAGGCACTCTAGAGCCAAGGTTTACGTTTAAGATATATGTTGGAGGATCATACCTACCACACAAAGCGCATCTTCCCAGGTTGGATGGTGTAGCTGGATAGCTGGGGAGTTGGAGCATTAGCTATTAGCACAAGACAGGCCTGTTCTCAGAAGGCAGCTCACTCAGGGTTATTAATACACTTGTCTGAGGAGAAGGAGGAGGAGGATGTTCTCCTCTTACTTGTTCAAGGCATCTCTTTTTTGTTCCTTCCTGTACGCTTGAAGGGAGTATAGGTGATCCTGTGTTTTCCAAAGAGCTGTAATAGTCTACAATTAAGATTTACTGGACTTCTTTTTCTTTGTAATCACCTTTCTCTTCTAAAAGGAATGAAGAGGAGAAGCAATTTCTGGTAATATCTGAATGAAGATCATTTGGTACAGTGAAAGTTCTTTATCCCACAGCTGCAATTATCTTAAATAAACAAAACCTTGTGGGTTTGTCCCATAAAAAGGATTTCTATTATTTTCTGTATGCTAAACCATCTCATTTGAATTGTACCAGGGATTAGCCTGGGAAATGTAACGCAAATGACTGATTTTTTTTTTTTTTTAATAGATCAAAACGCCTTTTCAGTTTATGAAAGCCTTTTTCCCATAATTGATATTATTCCTTCTATTTCTTCTAAGTCCTTAGAGGATTATGAATGTCAGTATTAGAATAAAAGAAAGATTGCATTAGATAATTTTATGTGCAGGGCTCCGTTCCAAAGGAACCAAACTCACATGGGGATCTTTGAGAACACTATTAAAGGGACATGATGAAAATAAGGTGGGGGTGAAGAAGACCAAAGGAGGGGGGGGAAGGAAGAAAAATCTACAAATCAGACTCAGCATAGGTTTCCAATACAGCTGACATTCAGTACAGCTGCGCTTTTGGTCATTACAATCTGTCTTGGTGCGGTAGTGTCACATTGGTTCAGGATTGTTTTCACTTAACAGTGGCTATTTTTTCCTGAATTCTGTGAAGCTTTCCAGTAATTGAAGTAACATGATCTTGTCCTAGATTCACACAGGGGCGTGGCTGCAGGGAACCAAAGGCATGGAGACCTTGTCCCTCTGGCCGTAATGTGTAACAGCACAGTTGTGACTCAGGAGCAGAAGATGCAGCTTTGAAGGACAATTCTTAGTGTATAAAGTCATATTACTCCAGTTCTCTCAGGAGAAGGTGTTATCCCATATCACAGACATGATAGCAAATGTCTCACAGCTGGGACAGAAGAGAGCAGTGGCTCTTTAAAAGTAAAGAGTTTTCTTCTTTTCTATGATGTAAATGTAAGTAATGCTTTTGAGATTAAATGTAATATGGTTTGAAATCACAGCTCCCATCAAAAAACTGTAGTGAATATGCTTGTAGAAGATCTTTTGCCATTTATTTGAGTAGACGTATGGGAAATGTCATAAACTTGTACCAGTCAGCCAACAGGTTTTTGTTGGCAGTCAGTGATCAAGATTAACATTTCCTCCAGAATTTTTTGTGCATTGGCTGTAGCTACCTTAGATTAACAAGGAGAAAGGTAGGGATGTGAAGGACATCTAATCAGCCGAATGCAACTTCCTAATAATTTATAGCCTCCATCATAGAAGATGACAAGGTTACCCCTAAGGGTAAATTTTTGGGGATGTTTACAAAGTTCCAACTTTTCATGGAGAAAGTTGTCAGGTTGTTACATCTAGTCCATCCGACCCAGTTCAAGTCCGAGTGACAACAGTGGCACAAAAAGAGCACAAGATTTGAGGCTGTTGGCATTATTTTAGGCTTTGGCTGCAAGGGTGTCTTGCGCACCCACCAGAGTGTTACAGAGCCTGAGGGAGAGGAGCCCGGTTTGTTTCATGGGAACATTGCTGTCCTGTTCTCATCCCCACTCTCCTGGAGGCCTCTCGATGGTCAAGGTGCAGCCAATGTCAGGTGATGTCATCAAAATATCCAGTCCCTGTGCAGTGCAGCCCCTTGGGGGGCGGAGTGGACCAGGCACACAGCGGTTGCTGGACTTCAAAGGAATGCTCCTCTTCCTGGTGGATGCTCTCCAGTAGGACCACGGGGAGGCCAAGCCGCTGTTTGGGGTCCAGTTAGCAACTGAGAGTGTTGGGAGCATCTCAGTTGCCATCCTTGTAAAGGTTCTGCTTGCCGGCTGAGTGGTCCTGAAGCTGCAGTTTTGGATGACAGGAAGTGGTGCTGTGCAGGGGTAGTTTTGAGGAAGGATAGATCAGAAAGGAGGACACTGGCTAAGAAGTGAAAAAGGTGGTCTCCCATCTTGGCTTCATTACAAATTTATTCTGTAATCACAAAAGTCCTTATCAAGGTATAGTTGTCAAGACAGCAAAGTTAGCCCAGGAAATTGACTCCTAAATTAATACAGTCCAGTACGAGCATTTCCACAGCAAAGCTTTTGCCTGCTGCTACTCTCTGGGTACTGGGCCATAGTTTTTTTACCTTGAGCTGAAGTGCTTTTTCCTAAATATCCATAGAGCAAATTGTGCCTCGATAATGTTCCAGATGATTCAGCCGCTTCAGGTGTTGATACCATTAAACCCACGGACTGCCATTGGGTTTAGAAGCTGGAGAACTGTCAATAGAGAAAAGCAATGAGTTTTGCTCTACAGCCGGGTTAACAATCCAGGCTGACCCCAAAAGTTAGTGTTTCACAGAGTTAATGGTCATTATATGAAATATTTTAAAATAGGTCTTACAATCGTGGAACATACATGTATTAGATGATTGAAAGTTTGGAATCCCACTCTAAAGCAATATGCTGCAGTCCAGAAATACTTAGCAACTGGATGAAGTTATGGAACTGTAATGTGGCACTCACCTACTTCTGGTATCATTTAGAGGTCTTGTAACTGTATTTATTAGACCCAGCTTTGTGCCATGTGGACATCTCCTCACATCTTGATCCTGTGCCATCTGGTTTTACCCAGCTACTTGCTTCCCAATGAGCAAATTATGTGACTGGTGGTGATTTAAACTGCTCATGGCAATTTGAGCGATTGCTGCCAAATGATGTGGAATTATAATCCAGTGGATAGGCATTCCTGTCTAGATCTTTGAGCCCGCAAATGAAAACCTGTAATTCTAATTTGCTATTTAGGAACATGAAAACAAGATCTGCGTTTTCCATAAAGCTGGGCCTGCACCTGATACCTCCTGTCAGAAGATGCCTTATACTCCAAGTCTTTGAAAACCAAAACCAGTTAACAAAGTGCTCAAATAAGAGTTTAGGAAAGGAGAATTAGGCACCACTTTGGGAATTTCTTCTCTGAACAGAAGGAGCTTGGCATAAAACCACACTGACAATGACTCAGTGCAGTCTTTCCCAAAAGAAGTGAAAGATGGCATGGAAGCTGGCCAACGTGAGATCAAAGCAGCCATAGCGAGGCTGCAGAGAAGTCAGCTGCAGATGAAAAGCAGAGATAAAAAGCTTTGCATATTTTTGTTTGAAGTCCTATGAGCTTGCATTTATGTGGGTGAGTATCACTGATGCTATAGTGAGTCACTAGAGCAGCCGAAGGAAATGATTAAATGAAGAGTAATTGTGTGTTGCAACAAAAGCCTGAAGGAAGTGGTGTGTCCCCAGTCTCCTGATGTCTTTGGACAAAGCTCCTTCTGGAAGGTGAGCACTGACAAGACATAAGTTACCAGCTCAGGTGCAGAGTAGTTCAGGGGTATTTGGCTGTGCCTCTCTGCTGACTGGCTGTGGGACTGAGAGGCTGCGAAGTACCCACTGAATTGCTTGTTTGGCTCTGAGGGGAGAATTTTGTCTCACTGGCCTTGTCCAAATAGCTCTTTCGCAGGTTTTCTGGTCACAGAACAAGATTAGATAGACTGTTACAGCCACAAACTGGATGTTTTCCAAAGTCATATTGAGTTAAAATTCTACAGGACTCACCCAGGTGGTGAATACCCTCTAAGACTTCCATCTTTACCCTAGGTAATGATGACTTGAATGAGCTCTGTTGCTTCAGAGGGTTGTTTTTGTGCTCATCTGCTTTGCTGGATCACAGCATAAGTAACTTCCCCTGCAAATCTGTCAGAAGCCTGACAAAATTCAGAGTATATCACAGTCTGCACTTACCTCATCCTACTGGTAAAATTGGTTCCCATTTTATTCGATCACTTTATTTCATTTATTTCAAAGTAGTTTTTTAGCAGTTAGACTGGTCTGTACTTCAGTATGTGCATTTCTTCAGTAGGGAGAAATCCTGAATAATTTAAGGTTGTTTCATGACTGCACATTTACATGCAAGGAAGACTGGATAAATATACAGGGTTCTGGGTGAGAGGTTCTTTTCTTTTATGTGCAGCTTTCAATAAATTAGAAATACAATTCACTTGAGGGCTTTTTCATCTCTTCTTGTTGAACAGTGAGATTCATTTTGGTAAGTGGAAAAACTTAGATTCAGTGCCACTATGTAGATTTTCAGTTGGACAAAATGAGGCCATTGCCCTGTATATTATTATAAAAAGACCACATCAAACTATGCAAGTGTCCTGTAATGTCATGATTACAGTGTTAGGCTCATACCAGTTGAAAAATATGACTAATTGAATATTAGAATATTCCTTCAATTATACGTTTGGTTGTCCACATAGATATAGGCAATCTGTTAAAATACTATGTCAATTTGTATTATGGCAAGCTTTGGAAGGTTCCTGAGAAGGGAAAGGGAGGCTGGAAGTGCAGGTTTTAGTATGTATTGTGGTATCACCTAATCCTGCCATCTCATCAGAGCCTGCTCATGGGGAAAGCTATGGGAAAGAGAATCCCAAAGGAACACCCAGGCTGGTGCTGGTGGTCGTCAGGGGCGGGGCTGCTTTTCCAACCCAAACCCATACCTCGCTGTGGCATGAAGTGGCATCCTGTGGCAAGAGGAGCCTGTTTTGGATGATGGAAGAAACAAGGGAGCTGGTCATGGCATAGCTTCTGTGTGTTTTTGTGAGTACTTATAAAATCATAGAATCATTTAGGTTGGAAAAGACCTCTAAAATCATCAGGTCCAACCATTAAGCCAGCACTGCCAACTCCACCAATAGACTATGCCTGTAAGTGCCCCATCTACACATTTACGGGGACAGTGATTCCACCACTTCCTTGTTCCAATGCTTGATAATCCTTTCGGTGAAGCAATTTTTCCTGATATCCAGCACAAACGTTCCCTAGCACTACTTGAGGCCACTTCCTCTTGTCCTGTCCCTTGTTACCAACCCCTCACCTTGCTACGACCTCCTTCCAGCCTGTCTCTGCAGAGCACCCAACACTCCCACCCAATGTGGTGTCATCTGCAAAGTGACTGAAGGTGCCCTTGATCCCCTTGTCCAGGTCATTGATGAAGATGTTAAAAAACTGACCCCAGTTCTGAGCCTTGGGAACGCCATTGGTGCCTGGCCCCAGCTGGATGTAGCTCCATTCCCCACCACTCTCTGGGCCCAGACGTCCAGCCAGTCTTTCACCCAGCGAACAGCGACTGCCCCCGTCCAAGCCATGAGGAAAATGCCGTGGGAAACAGTGTCGAAGGCTTTACTAAAGTCCAGGCAGACACATCCACAGCCTTCCCTCATCTGCTGAGGGGGTCACTCTGTCCTAGGAGATCAGGTGGGTCAAGCAGGACCTGCCTGTCAGAAACCCTGGCTGGCTGGGCTGATGCCCTGGTTGTCCCGCATGTATTGCATGATGGCACTCAAGAGCATCTGCTCTGTGACCTTTCCCAGCACTGGGGTCAGGCTGACAGGCCTGTAGTTCCCTGGATCCTCCTTCCAGCCCTTCTTAGAGAGGAGTGTCCCACTGGCCAACTTCCCTCTACCTGGGACCTCCCCGGTGAGCCAGCACTGCTGGGAAATGATGGAAAGCGGCTCCATGAGCACTGCCACCAGCTCCCTCAGTACCCTTGCGTGGATCCCATCTGGCCCCATGGACTTGAAATTATTTTTGGAAAAAAGTGAGTTCTACTGCCAAATTACAGCCTCTGTAATTATATTCTGGTTACCTCCAGTAATCCTGCAATTTCAATTGAATGCAAAAATAAATAAATAATAAATAAATAAATAACGTGCTTTTAAAGTGCTAACTGGACAGAATGGCAAGAGGCACAGGGGTGTGGCCATTGGGTTTGAAAAAGCCTGCTTTATTTTTTGATACTTTTGCCTGAAATAGCCTCGTATTTTCAGGTCAACTTATGGCCAAGGAAAACACAAGTCAAACCAAAGCCCACAGGAAACTGTAACAACTCTAAGAAAGGCCAGCAAATGAAGGTTGTAGAAAAATCACTGTGAATGATATCATTGACCACTGGCAGTGGGAAAGTCTGAGGACTTGTAGCTGTTCATGAAGAGGGATTGGGGAAATGAGATGTTAAAATATTCTGGATTTTTATTTATTTGTCTTCTGTTTTCTAAGAATCCTGGGAAAAACAACTTTGTTATGATTACCACCCATTGCTTTCTGACTTTTAAGGTCCCATGAATGCAATTTATGCCTCTGAGTTGCTACAGATACAGGACATGAAATCTGTTCCTGGCCTTGCTAAAGTTACTGGGAGTTTTGCCATTCAGTAGGGGACAGATTTCACCATAGATTTTCAGTGTCACAATCTTAGCTTCTGACAAAGACAGAGTCAAAATGCTGCCACTTCAAAGAGCAACACTTTGCAAAGGAAAGGAGCCTCCATGTAATTGTTTGTGGAATTGCTTCTGTGACTTTATTGGCATTGCGTGTGCTGGCACAGTGTGAAGAAAGTGCATGGGATAAGAATTTGGGTGGTTCATTGGAAAAAGCTTTTCCCGGGTTTGATGTGGACCTCTTGCTAGAAAGCAAAACTGAGGAAGCACAGAAGCAAATTGAAAGTGCTCCAGGTGGATATTGAGCTGGACTTATTAGATAACAATCATCTTCTGATGCCACAAAAGGGCTTTGTGTTCAAGTATCTTTATGTGACTGGCCCTAATCTTTTGTTAATGCATCTGAATGCCCTAGTTTGTGAGCTGGGGTAGTATTGCTCTCCTCTCCTGTCTTTCAGAGACTTGATTTCATTCGGATGGTGGACTACATTTTCACACAAAGCTTGTATCACGGATCACCTTTCCTGCTGTTTCTGAGCACAGACTGTGCTTCTGTAGTATCTGTTGCAATGATTTTAATAGAAATGTGATACTGGGAAAGCAGGAAAGATATTGTATATATGGTTTCCACTGCTCAAAAGTCAAGGAGCAAATACCATATGATGAGGCAATTCTTAGTAGACCACAACCTGGGGAATGTGGAATGTAGCTGCACTACCCTGATGCTTTCCCTGTAGGAGAGGTGGGAGTTGGTTTCTGAGCTGCTCCTGTGCTTTGGTGTGAGGGCACCCTCCAAGCAGTAGTTCATGGCACAGTCTGTTTGGTGCTTTGCTGCTGCTGTTGGGGTTCAGTGCTGTAGCACACAAGAAGCCCTAGCCTGCCCCCACAGCTGCAGATATTCCTACAAAACTGTGCTGCGAGATCACCAAAGCTAAAATTGGAGCAGAGGCAAAGTGAACCAGGGCCAGGAGTGAGTGAACCCGGGACAAATCCATAGCTCTGTGTCTCAGTCTAATGCCTTGTCCACCAATCTTGGTGGGTTGGGGCACCTTTCCAGGCTTCAGCATCTGGCTGACACTGGAATCAATTGGCTGAAGTTCAGTCCAAACAAACTGAAGGTGACATAGGCAGGTGTTGGTGTGGTTCATCTCATAGAGATGGTGAAGGAACTGTGTTAAATACCACAGTTTTCTCGCTATCGTTGTTCCCCAGAGTCCAAAGTACTTTACAATGTTAAATTATCTGTATTAAAACAGTCTCTCCAATGCAACTGGAGACCACCCAGAACTGACCCTAGATACATCAGCGTTCTCTCCAAGGACATAGGCTGAAATTATTTGGAGTTCACTGCCCATAGGGCATATTCTGGGCTGGATTTATGCACGCAGGCAGTGCTCAGGGGACTTGTCTCAGAGCACTCTGTTTCTGGTGTTCTTTATTTCCATTTGTGTAATGGAACCATTTAAAAAATAAATAGCAGTTTAAAAATAAGTGAGTGATCTTCATAGCTACTGTTTATCTAGGATAACTGGCATCCATGTCCATGCTAAAAAACCTTTACTGGCTTTATGAATCCGTTTATTTAAGTATTTGTATTTGAAATGAGGCTTATCATATTTGCATGTTGAGTAGCACAGAATTTCTTTTATCAAGAAAGCTTCTTCCCTATATAATTCTATGTTGAAAAGAGAAAGTTGTGCTTTATAACAAAGCTTACTGAGATAACAAAGCAAAGGAGACCTGTCAGACTCTCAGTAGCACCAGTCGCTCCAGTTTAGTTTTGCTCTGCCTTAGTCTTTTGTCATAGAGTCCAGACGTGGTGTGAGATCAAATCAAGAGCTTGAATTGGAATTGTGATTTTGTTCAACTGTACCTGAAAAAAGTTTGTAAGGCTGTCAACAGAGGACTTTAAAGAGAGTTTTCTGTCTGATTTTTAAATGAAAGACTTTTCACACATTTATTCTGTATATGCAGTTTTTATGGTCGAAGGCAATGTGGAGTATTAGAGGAGGGTCAATAACAAATTAAGAAGATAAGAAGATGTGAGACACTTTTAGCACCTGTCTGTTTCGTATGTCTCTATATGGATTGTCCTTCAATTTTACGTTAGTCATTTGATGAATTTGCCATATTGTCCCAAATGTTCACTTCCTCAATGGAACTGCCTCCGTCGAGGTTCCCTTTTGGGCTGTGAGTGTTAAATGTCCTCCTGCTGAAATACACCTGATACTCATTTCAGCTGTGTTACCTGGTGTCCATGGTGCTAATATGAAATGCCGCAACACAAGTGATGTAATTTAATTATCTAAAGCCATTTTGAAAAAGCTTGGATCTTTCTTAACCAGCCCTAGTGTAAGTTACACTGGAGTGAGCTTACTGAGGGGATTTGAAAGACAGTTGCAGGGATCAGACACCGAGAGTTCATACCCGTACCAAAGGAACAGAAGAATTACAATGCTTTGCGGAGCTTTGATTAACTGTCTCCAGAGTAAATACAACCTCTGGAAACAAAAGCTTTCTCTCACACCAGGCCCCAGAATTGGCAACTTTAGCACATTCTCTTTGTTCACCTCCAGGATGGCTGGCAGGTTCAGCCAAAGGAGAGAGACTGTAAATTACAACAAAAAGGGAATTAGAAGATGTTATTTTAATCAGACTACTGAATGACTTAACTGCCGAGCTAGCGCACGGTGTGCACAGTAATCAGACTTCTGTGGGCCCGGGCGGTAGCTTTCTCTGTGGGGTTGTGCTGGAGGAGGCTCAGAAAGAAATCTTTCAGCACACCCTTACGGTTGAATGATCAGGCAAGTCCTGTATCCCTTCCCTTGTACTTCTATTGTATCTACTTCAGACCACTCTTCGCATAAGCAATAAGGCCGGATTGTTTTAGCTGGTACATCAGGCACCAATTTTGAAAAACATGATCTACTTATGTAGACCTGAGTGCCCACAAAGGGTCCAACACCATTCCAAAAGTGATTATGGGGATCCTTGCTAGGAGCTGCTGTTGAATGATAAACTTTCACCCAAGCCCCCTGTATTATTTTAAACTCTACCCTTGTTCTTATAGAAAAATGCAAAATATTAGAGAGTTCCTTGTGCTGTGCTATGCCTTACATCGTCGGAGCTATAATCTCATTGTTAATTACAGTGTTCAGTTTCCTGGTCTGCCATAGCTCTCCCATGCAGGCAAGCCTAATTTCCTTGCAGTATTTCAAGTGAGACATTTACTGCCACTGTTAGCCAAAGAAAGGATTTTTGAATGCTCCCTTATTTTGAATTATTTTCCCTTTTCTTTGTATGCTGTTTCACACTCACTTTCCCTAGGCTCCAAACAGCTCTCAGCGAAAGTGACCTGCCTTTCCCACAGCAAAGCTAAGGAGTTGTCCCCCAGAGTCTGTTCCCAAGAGCTGGCATGCTTGAAGCAAAACCAAACTGCAGAGCTGGATTTTTCAAGGGAAGATACCTGCCGTTATCCAAAAGAAAAGTACATTTTCCATTGAACATCGCCATCACGTAGTTGGCAGCTGCATGAGCAAGAGGGAGCAGGACTAACAGGCTGTGCCACACTTAAAAACATAGTTGAATTAAAATTGCCAATTGTGAATCTGTTTAACAGGATCATTTACAGAAGAGTATTAGTCACCTGAGTGTTTCTGTGGAACTTAGTGGAGTGGATAACATGACCGTTTGAACATCTTATGGGGAGGGGCAGCTAGTGGTGCAAATTGGGAATATTCTTTACTGCAAGGCTGTGTTTTTGGGGAGAATGTGTGTGCAGCCCTGATTTCCAGGTGAAGATGCACACCACTGTCACCAGAGGAGGTCCACATTGCCTCACTCCATGTTCTAAAAGCTTGTCTGCTCAGGGTAATCTCCACATTTGTACCTCTGTCATCCACTTCCTTTTCCTACAACCGCTGACACACGTCCTTGCCATCGAAATTCCCCAGGTCTCTTTGTGTCACGAGGCAGGGCAGAGAGAACTTCACAAATTCAGGTTCTGCACGTGCAGACGTGTGGTGGGGTCCCCTCTGTCATGGAGTGACCATGTGGGGCCGTGCATGTGCAGATGGGTGGTGTGCATGGGCAGCAGTCAGGGCTTGGTGGCTCCTCCAGTCGCTTCTCCAAACACAGAAGAAACGTTTCCCCTGCCTGGTGTTTTGGGGCTGTCTAGAGAAAGTCTTGAAAAGTCCTGATAGTTTTGTTGGACTATGCTTAACCCACTGACTGATGAAGGCTGGGACTGATTGATCCCCACACTGATATGTCCTTCAGCACCTTAAGGCCAGGCCACCCCTTGGCAGGGCAGGTGTCTGAGGCATTGGGGACTCTTGTTTTACCCCTTCATTGCTTACCTGGACAGCCATCTCTTGCAGCACATGGTTTGCTATTGCTGGCATCATGCTAGAATAAAAAACTCTCTAATTAAAATAAAATACTTCATAAAAAGAAAACCCAAACCAGAATTCAAAGTTTTTCCTTAAATTTGTGACTTTCTGTTCCTTGTATGAGAGAAATTAGGGACCTGGGTTTGTTCCCTCCCCCTTAGCCCTGTCGAAAGTAAGTCAGACTTCCGCTCCTAAACTACTTCAGCCTTTTGGAGTGTTGTTCAGTGTCTTTGTCGTCCGTTTGTCCTCCTATCTCTCCTCCTTGCTCAGGCCGCCAGCTCTCTGGAGCACTGCTGCTTCTTGCTGCTGTTCCTGTGCACGTGCCCTTGGACTAATATGGTGGGATCCTGGTCACAGCTCATGATGACGGCACCTCGGAACAAATAAATGCAGGACCAAACTGGAGCTCCCTGTGAACGAATCTAAAATCTAGGCTGGAATGATCTGACCAGGGGATGTTGATATTAAATGTTCTTTTCTGTTAATCGGTTACATATGGTGGCCTATGTGTATACAGGGCCGGGTGCAGCAGTTTAACATTCAGGGGGTTGTGTCTGCAGGCCGGGGTCACAAACTATGAGTGTGGAGGAACCACGAGCCTTTAGCAAGCCCACAAGTTGTGGAGGAGTCCATCACATGTGGGCAGGGCAGCAGCTGCTCCTCAGGGCATGCAGATTCCACACATCCAGGTAAAAGCGATGCCCTGATCCGGCCAGGCAAAGCAATGCTACTGCAGCCGCCCCCAGTGCAAGGAAGCGGCAGCAGAGGTCCGTTAGCTGCCCTTGATAGATCCGTGCCCAGCTATAATGTAAAGGGAGGTGCAGAAGGTATGGGTGAGACTGGGGCCTAGCATAGATTTATTTTTTTTAAATCTCATTTTGGTTGAGGAAACAGAAAATACTGCTATGTAAAATATGACAAAACATTATTTATATTTTTTTTAAAAACATTAAAAATTGACGGGGAGTTTATTCCTCCAGCATTTTCATGTAGAAGTTAAGATATTTGAATTAATGTTTTAAAGAGAGGAATTTAAAGCAAGAAAGCCCAAGACATAAGTTTACCTAATTTACAGCAGAAATCCAAATATATGAGTTTACCTAAATGAATGACAAGTATGCATCAGTTCCATCAGAGGTTGATCTGAGGTGCACAGGAGATACTACTGGATAGTGGGAGTTGTTACTCACTGGGCTGTGTCTTTGCAAGTGGGAATTTGGGGTCATAACTTTATGGCTCTGTTTTGTAAATCTGGTATCACATTGCTCAGTGGAAAATGTTACAATCTCTGCAAAACTGTAAGTCTTCTGTGCCACAAGCCTCAAACTTTCACCACTTGACTGTTACACCACCTGTGTGTAATTAGCAGCTTGACATCAGATGGTAACTAGAAAGTTGCATTAAAATGGAAAACCTAGGCAACCTGATTTCTTATTTTCATTTTATACAGACAAGAACATGCAGACCACAAATGCATAGTCCCTTCTGTGCACCTATTCTCTCAAACATTTCCCAGAGGCTTTACTGTTTTAACCAAGGATATAGGTGGCTGAATGCACATGAAATACATTGTTATTCATGCAAATATTTTCAAATTAGAAGCTATCAGTGGTGTATTTTACAGAAACTGTTTCAGTGTTAGCACAGCACAGCCACATGAAACCCACCTGGCCAACTGTGAGGTTTCTGGTTTCAGAGCCAGCTTCACTGAACCTAGCCCTTGTTGCACAGTTAATTGGAAATATTTGTCCAGGGAACTTGCCTGGCAGATTTCGTGTGTTGTTTGATTTCCTCATTCTTGGTGTTTAATCTGTCATATCAGAACGTGTGGTTTGGTGCAGTTGGTTGGTACTGTCTAGAGGAGGGGATGGGGTTGGAGGGCGAAGCCAGCAGCCAGCGCAGCTTCTGCTCCCGTGGATCCCCAGCAGCTGGCAAGCCTGGCGAGGAGAAGGGGGAAAAGATTGTGGCCAGGGATTTTGGAGGAGGAGGAGGCTGATGGACGGCTGCCTGCTGATAGCAGGCGCAGGTTGGATCTTTGGCATTCGGTACAATGCCAAAGTACTTTTGGGTAAAAATGATAGCAGTAGGATATCTCTGTGCGGGATCGCTGGCTGAGTACCCCAGTGTAATTGCCAAGTAATCCTAATTGTGTTTGTTCTTTAATCCAAAATTAATCTTAGCTAAATCATCTGAACTCTTTAAAGTAAAAGCATTTGTTTCATTGCTGCTCTAAGATAGGTAAATCTCTTCTTCCTTGCTCTTTTTAAACCTTTGAGCAATACTTTGACTTTTTTTAAAGCCCTTTTGCCAATTTTTTTTTTTCTTAAGCACCAGTGACAAGAATATGAAAGGAATTAGAAAATTATTATGGGATTAAGACTCACGCACAAAAGACATGTTGATTCCTTGTCCTCCAAAGAGAGCAGGATCTGTTCTGCAATTAAACCTGGTGTACCTGAGTACAAAAGGGACTCGTGTGCATTAATGTATGTGGTAGGTAGGAAAATAATGCATGGAACAATCTTTGACTAAAAAACTGAACACCTCCCTCCCCCAGACAGTCTAAAAGGGAATAGTCAAAAATCTCTTACCATTTTTAGAACTGAAGGAAATGTATTCTTCACCTCTGTTTGTGAAAAAATGTTATCTGTCAGTGGTAAATAGCAAAGTGGGTACACTTCTGACTTTACTGATTTTGTAACACGTTACTTCTATCTCTTTCTCATCAGCAAAGAGATGCTTTGCTGCATGGACAGATATTTTTCTAATTCCATATTAAGTCCTCATATAGACTAAAATTAGACGGGATACAAGAATTACTTATTTGATACTTCTTTGAGAGTTGTCCTCCCCACCTAATTTTCAGCGAACGGAAATGTCGCCATCCATATCCTCTTCCTTCTAACTACGGATATGCCAACAGTTTTCATAACAATGCTGTGTATATGAGAAGGAAACTGGGTTTTTTGAGGAAAATTACATACAGCTCTCTGGATTCCTGTTTGTTACAAAATCTGACCAAGAAATAATTACTTTAAAACTCTACTGATTGGACTTTGGTCTCTTTGGAACTCCCAGCTAACTGAGGACCAGTCTTAAACCATGAACTCTAAGCTTAGTGCTTGGAAACCATAAAGGTAATATCGTTGGGAATCTTGCATCAGTGATGCGGCTGTGTGCCTTACTCTGTACCTTATCCCAGTTCCTGTTTTCTTCTCCCTTTGAAAGCCCTGTTTGAAGTTGCTTCTTAATCTCCTCAGTGGATGACTTGAAAATGCAGCAGACCTCCTAAGCATGAGTCACACTAGCCCTCAATCATCAGTATTGTCCAGAAATGCTCTGTTTCCCTTCTCATCTCATCTTACCCCTTAACCAAGGGCAGCGATGATTCATAGTGCAAAAGGACTAGATTTGCATTTGATGTGAGCCAACAACTAATTCAAGATCAAGAAACAGCGTCAAACAGGCCTTGCAAAAAAGGGAAGGAAACTTTCTTATTTACTGTGGCTGAATCAAAATATTCTTATTACTTTCAAGATATTATTCTTGAAAAATCAAAAGATAAATTACACTGGCTTGAAAATCTCCTCATACAGATTGTGCAAATGTTTGAAGAAACCAGTATGTGTTAAAATATACTATGTTCCAAGCAAATCAAAATCTTGTTTCTCTTTGAAACATCTTTGCAAGGAAATCATTCTGCTTTTCTTTTTTTTTTTTTCTTTTTTTTTACAGAAATCTTTGTGCTAGGCACTTTGCAGATGAGCTGAACAAGATGAAAAAATCTCCCTTAAGAAATCTTTTTAGGAATGCACTTAAAGTGTACAAATCTCATCTTATTTTAGACGTAAGTAATTATGTGCTTACCTGCTATTGATGTCTTTAGGCATTAATCACCTCTTTAACATAAGTACATTTATAAATTATTTTCCTCCATTGAGGTGTAAGTACACAAAATAGGGGGGAAATCTAGGGAGGGATCAAGACAAAATGGCTGTAATAAATCTTACAAATCTAGAAAGTTACTTCAGGGATCTTGAACTGCTAGTATTGATCAACTCTGGGTGAGTAATACAGCTGAGCAGGAGCAGACTTTGCAGGATGGCTGCACCCTGTAGTCTTCAGGCAATTTCCTGTGAAGCAAATTAATATATACACTATAAATATTGCCTGTCTCTCACCCTCTCTTTTGCAGAACTCAATTTGCCCAGAAGATGACCTGTTTCTTTAAACTGCCTTGAAAAAGATGCTAGAGGAGATGGAAATGGAAATTTTTAGTAACATACTGAAGGAATTAGAAGGTTTCCTTTCCCTCTGCCTGTCTTTTGAAATTCAGCTTCTGTTGCTTCCCTTTTCCCCTCTACCATCATTATAGTTGTCTACTTGAACTCTAAGTTCTGTGAGGCTCATCTTGTGTCTTTAGCTGGTGGCCAAAAAAATCACTTGGCATTTTCAAAGTAAGCTAACAACTGCTCAAAGGAAGTGTTTGGGAGAAAAGGAGATGCCTCCCTGAGCAAAGTCAGGCTGCTTACATTGGTAGGTGTAAACTAAAATAAGGTCTTGGACCTCACCGAGGACTTTCATTTCTCCATGAAGGCATGGACAAAATTCATGTGACGACGCAGCAAATTCTTCAGAGCCGTCCACTGGGCTCTGAGCTGGTGCTCCTTTGGTTGTAGCTCTCCACAATGTTCTGTTCATTTCTCAGACCGATATTGGCTAATCCCCTCTCCATTTCTAGTCTGCTCTGATTCAGATCTTGGAGCCTCAGGATGTTTGTTTTTCCTCTTTCTTTTGTGCAGCTTTAAGGTGGGCACTATTTTTGTGGACTTTCTTAGTAATCTCAGAGAAATGAATGAACTTGTTTTACAGGACACAAGAGATTTTCATAACTGCATTTGCTGTCAAATATCTTCAGTGTGCTATTGTGTGCATAAAAAGATTGTAAGTCACGTGATATACTGTCACAGTAGGTCTTCCGTATCAGTTCGTTTCAATATATGTTTACAAATTTTAAAAAATACATTAATAACATCTTTGGTTCTCCAAGGCAAGTAACTTCTATGCAAACAGAGATTTTGTATGTGCGGTCACAAATTTAATGGTTGAGGACCCTAATGATCATATTCCTGGAAATTAGGAATAACCATATAATTACAGGATTATTAAGGCTGGAAAAGACCGAGATCATTGAGTCCAACCTGTGCCCGATCCCCACCTTGTCACCCAGACCGGAGCGCTGAGTGCCACGTCCAGGCATTCCTTGGACACCTTCAGCACTGGGGACTCCACCACCTCCCTGTACAGCCCCGTCCAATGAGTAACATCCCTTTCGGTGGAGGAAAACTTCCTGATGTTCAACCTAAACTTCCTCTGGCACATCTTGAGTCTCCATCTGCTTGTTCTGCCCACCAAAACATGAATAGGGTTCATCTGTGTATGTACACCTATACACATCAAATGTGGTCTGTAGGTCTTACTTACCTTGTTTAAAATTATGGTTTCTCCCCCAGCCCTCTAGTTTCTGAATATTCCTGGTTTTGACATTTTCTATTGTATTGTTAGGGCTTTATTCTCCCCTGAATCTGGATTAATTTTGAATCAAATATCATATGTTTTTAAACCAGTCTTCTTCACTCCTGGTGTCCACAGACCTTGAATGTACTCAGTTTTGTATTTCCTACGTTGCAATTTTACACGCCAGTGATCTGGAACCTCTGACCAAAGTGCCGTCTGCCACATAAATTTCTCCTTCAAAGTTGTTAAAAGGAGTAGGTTTACACTCAGAAGGTCAGCCGGCCTTAATCACTGGCGTTACTTTTTACAAAGTCAATGCATTTTTGCATTACTGTCTCTTGCAGTGACTGATTGCATCCTGTCTGAGACCAAGAAAACTTTCTTGAACCTATTTACACAAACAACATCAGACTCTGGTGTTTGTACTACCTCTCTTTTACTGAAAACTCAGACAGAGTTTTTTCCAGGTTTTTTCCAGGTCATCCATCTGCAATTGAAATAACTTTTTATGCTTGTGAAACTCTTTTCTCCACCGCTGGCGTGAGCGGTTTGCAGCCTGCTTTGGCAAACAAGGAGCCGGGGGCTTGTGCTTGCATAAGCACTGGAGGCTTTTAATTTTCCTGAATATATTTGCTGGCATTCACCTTCTTTTAGGTTTCCTGCACCATTACCTACGGTCTCTGATGATCTCCGTCGTTGCAAAAGCATTGCTGCGAGACTTCACGTAGCGGGTTCAGGTGATGATTCTGTATAGCAATTACCATCAGAAAATCAAAGGAAGGGTGTCTTCTTCATAAGCTGTTCTTAGGCTAATTATTATGATTAATGTGTTTTGTACACATTTTTTGCAGATTAAAGTTTTTTAGATCAACAATTATGGCAGTCAAATTGGATAGATTTTTTTTTCTAGCCAAATTTATCATTCATGTGTATTTTTCTTCTCTGTAAGGAAAGAAATATTGATTGCCATCTCTAACCCCCCAAGGCCTAGAAGGGCCCCTAGATCAGACCTGGTTTTCCTATAGAAGTTAATTATTCACTCCTACCTTTACATTGCTGTCTGTTGTGTTCCAAGCTTACACCACTGACTCCCTGTCCATGATACCGCTCTATTGTTTATACTCACAGCAAAATACCATCAGTAAACTTCCATATATTCCCACGTTTGGATATCCTTTCAGGAAACGATATGGGTGCAGAGCATAGCCTAAAAGCACTGTGAAGCAGTGAAGCACTGTGTTTAGAGGATGTAAGTTAAAATTTCACGGACTGTAATTTTCTTTCTAAAGAAATTTTCCACCACCCCACTTAGGGTGAGATGAGAGGAAGAGGGGGTAAATGCATTTATTAAGAAACACTCTTCCTGGTAGATATGTGGAGTTCTGTACAGGCATTGGCTTGGCCCCTTAGGAGGTAGGTAGAACATAAAATCACAGAATGGTTTGTGTTGGAAGGGACGTTAAAGCTCTTCTCATCCCACCCCCTGTCATGGACAGGAACACCTCCCACTATCCCAGGTTGCTCCAAGCCCCATCCAACCTGGCCTTGGACACTTCCAGGGATCCAGGGGCAGCCACAGCTTCTCTGGGCAGCCTGTGCCAGGGCCTCACCACCCTTCACAGGGAGGAATTTCCTTCTAATATCCAATCTAAATCTACTCTCTGTCGGTGTGAAGCCATTCCTCCATGTCCTGTCAGTCCGTGCTCTCGTAAAAAGTCCCTCTCCCTCTTTCTTTTGAGTTCAAGGTGTGGATAAAAGGTTTCTCCTTCCTCTTCTGGAGCTGGTAGACAAAAGACCCATTCTAAAAGTGCATCAGTACTCACTTCTGGATTCAGAGCAGTAAGTCTAATTTCTTCCTTAAGTTTTCATCTAAGTATGCTTCTAAGTATGTGTTGGCACACGTATAATGGAATTTGAATTCTGTTAACTTTATTTTGTGTTCTGTTGATAGCTTTTCTATGCCATTAAAAACATCTGAGAATATATTCTTTAGCTTTTAATGGCTTCTGTCTTCCTACTGTATTCACATTCTTAACAACCTAATATCTGGCATTTTCACCCCTTGAGTAAGTACTCCTTTTCCTGAAAATGTTTTATAAGAAAACAATTATAAATGTTATTTCTTCTAGATTTTGTTATACTTTCACATAGAGTTCATATCCACATGTTATGGTTTGATTTCACTCTAGTGTCATCAAAGAAAGATTTTATCAATTCTTTCCCTATAAATAGGTTTTCTTTTCAAAGTGATTTTGGTAACTTCAGCTGACTTGTATCCTGTACACACTCTCTGGGTGTGAGAATAACTTATGCACCCAAGTCTAGCCTATAAAAACTTGTAGCTTTATGTGAAAAGAGTCCCACAACATTTTCTTCGCTTTTATTTCTCACAATATCGGCATGCACACTCTCTCAGTTTTTGTCCTGGTATTTGGCTAAGGCTATGGCTAAAGTTTTGGTTCTGTGATCCACAGAGCTAAATCAAAATCTGATCACAGCTTTAATCAGTCACAGTCAAAAAATTGTGCTAAATACCTCAGAAGTCTTTCCATCTTTTTATCTCTCCTAGGAAATTTCTATCCCCATGGCTTGTTTTTTCCCAAAACTGCAGCATTGTGATTTCTGTAATGGCAACTAACTTGCTCCTCTCCTCAATAAATCTAGTGCTTCTGACCCAGTACTGTGTAATAATAGCCACTTTTGCCTTCCCCCCACTCACTGTCTTCACAAAGAGGAAAATGTTGCTCGAACCTCTTTTAGTTGTGTAACAGATGTAGTGGAGCAGTGCTGTGATTGACGTGAGCCCTGCACTCATCCCTTTATCATCTCCTCAGGCTCTAGAGGTTGCCTCCAAATTTATGGGACCAGATAATGCTCAGTCACCACTCTGGCGAGAATCTTGCCTTGCTACTTATAAGCCATAGATAGTCTTTTCTAGAATAAGCAAACGACGAAAAGAGGGAATTAGTGAGAAACCGGGGCAGAAAGGGCTCGCCACAAAGTCAGTAAACATCTAAGGACAGGATGAAATTAAATGCTCCATGCCTTTTAGATGGCCAGTTCTCTTGCAGCATGTGTCCTCTTTTGCCCTAACCCACAAAAAACATTGCCATCATGCTCGCAGGAGCAATAGCATGGGCTTCTTTTTAATCGTGTTCCAGTTGCTCTTGTGCTTGATCTGGAAAGGAAAATACCTGAGGCCAATACTTGGCAAACTCTTTTTGTGTAGCAGCTAAGATTAAATACATGTACCGCTGAGCTAATAATCAGAGCAAATTTATATCCAAAACCATTTCTGAAAATATGTATTCATTTTTTAAAATATGTTTTCAAACTAACTTGCCTTCCACAATTTTTCAAAGAAACTGTTAATTCAGATTTCTCCAAATTTTTCTGTGAAAGCTCTTCCACTCGAAAAGCATTCACTGAAGATACTAATGCTTGAGATGACGTTCTGCTCTTTGTCAGACACTGCTGCTTTAACAGGATTATTTACAGGGCATAGACTACATTTTTAATGGTTTTTTTGGCATACATTCTGAAAATTATTTTATTCCAGTATTCAAGCTTTTGGGAATTCATCTTTTCCCAATATGCTTAGTTGAAGGACAAGAATGAATCACAAAAAGAATTGAGTAAAACTCAATTGAGCATTTCTAACAAGTTATTTACCGCTCATCTCACCCACTTCTGCAGCGGAGAAAGGGGGAGGCTTCAGGTAGACGCTGAGAGGCTGTAAATTCATCTTTTATGTGTATAGGATAAGGCAAATGCCCTCCAGTTTCAGAGGAGTGACACAGAATGGGTTTTGCATAAGTTGTTAGAGTTAGACTGATTTTAAGTAAAATAAATACAAAGGAGAGCAGGTTGAAGAAGGGGATCAGTAAAACTCAGAGCAGGGTTCAGGTTTTACAGTATATATCTTTTCTGATGGCTATGGAGTTATGCTTATATATATGCTCACAATCTCTTCGGGTCTTGCATTTCCACTCTAAAAAAGTTTTGGGTTATTAAAATACTCATAAATCAAACTGATACCTTGAAAAATGCTGGGTAAAATAATACTTTCCAGTGTTCACAGCTGATTTTCCTGTGTTTTGGAGCAATGCAACTCTAAGCCAGTATGTCACAGTACATGAAGTTCCTGTGAAAGTTGGTCGGGACATATACTGGAGGATTGTTATGGAGCATGCAACCACGAAATATGGATCAGAAACATAAAAATGGACCCAGAAATCTGCGACTAGTTGGGGCTCTGCAAGATGTCCACAATGAAAACAGAAACTACATGAGATTTGTTTAGTTTGAGGATTTGTTTGGAAATTCAGAACAAAAATTGCATTTTTCCGAAGTTTTATTCAGGTCCACTAACTTGTCTACTGATTCTGAATTCTTCTTTCAGATAAATCTGGGCTGATTTATGAACTGGTATCAAAATCTCACTAAACTTGTGGTTTTGAACAGTTTAAACTGGCCGTGCTATAAAATCGAGGTAGCACCCAGTGGTTTTGGCTAGGTTTTGAGTGGCTGTTTTGAGTTCAGTAGAGCCCCAAGCTCAAGGTGGAAAGCCTGGAGGTGCCAAACCTGTCCTGCTCCCTGCCATGAGCCTTTGGCAGGGCTGCAGGAGTGCGCAGCGGAGCCGGGTCTGCTTCTGACAGAAGGACTTTAAGTGGAGGAATCTGTCCTTTTTCCCCGAGCAGAGGTGCTCTGGCGGTCAGTCACAGAATAAAGTGTGAGTGTGTGTCTGCAAAGGGCTGAAAAGCTGGCCTGGGCAGTGAGCACTCAGGCAGAAGAGTAACTGCTGCAAGTTCAAGACTTTTTTATCCGGTTATGAGTTGAGAGTGCTTCTACTTGTGTTATTATGTCTACTATTATTAACCTCTTTCTTCAACTCATGCCAGATTTTATCAGTAATACGTGCTTCGAGAGACAAACAGCTCTTTTTGGAATGGGGCTTGTGTTTCTGTGACCACTTGTTCTGTATCTGTCTTGGGTGGTTCAGGAGCAAATTCATCCACTTGTCTCCACTGAAGTAAAACCCACTGTGCTTCTGTTATGTGCATGATTTCACATATTAAATTTATTTCTTGTGCTGCATTTCTTTTAAAACTTTATTCAGCCATGTGCCTCTGTGCACATTTAGAAGGAGCCACAAATATTTATGAGGCAATTTTAACACTTACCAATTACTTTTGTGGAGCTTGGTACTTTAATAGCTGTAGTTGTATCAGCCTTGGCTGATATTTCCTAATTATTCATATCCTGATGTGTTATCGGCCATCATAGAGCGTTACCAGCATCATTTTAAGCTCTCTTCACCTTCTTCAGTCTGGGTTTTATTTGAAAAGCAGACATGCAGTCCCCAGTGAGAATTAAAGTAGAAGCATTAGCTTGCAAAATATATGCCAATGACCTAATGATTCTGACATTTCCACAATACAAGCTTTACAAGAAGGCATGCAGACAGCAAAGTCTGTTTTTCTATCTCATATTTTTTTAATGGCTAAATGTTTGGAGGAAACAAAATGGATTTATTCTGCTCAATCCAGGGTATAATATCAGGACTTATCCGGTTCCGGGCCCCAGGGCTTCAGACAACTAACAAAACACATCTTACTTCTGCTCTGCTAGTTCTCTGTTATGCTTTTCACATGCAGGAAGAATGAGTAAAAGCATAACCCAATTGAATAAAGCAGCATGGCCTGCTATTCTTTGCTTATGAAGCATCACATGATAGACACCAAATTAAGAAGAACCCCCCACCTGTGGTTAAGTATGTATGCAACTGTCAAGCCGTTTTATCTAATATAGAGGGAATTTTACCATTCCCTTCACTGCCAGAGTACAAGAATATGTTAAAAATGTTAATGCCTTACCAGAGCATGCTTCATTGTTTTTGAATGATCCAGTGATTTTACATCATTTAAATAAAATCAAAGCTGCTCCCTGATCTATTTTGAAATGCTCCCACATTTCAAATCCTTTGCTCTGATATGTGGAAGGAAGACTAATCTGAGGTGGTTCTCCTTGTAGAGTTTAAGTTGCAATTTGTTATTTGGCTCTTCAGTCGCTGTTTATGTAAGGATGTATTGGGATAGGGCTGTCTGCCATGATATGGTAAAAAAACCAAAACCATCTTTTCTAATAAAAATAAGATGCTATTTAAACAAGAGGCTAAAGGAAATCTATCCTCTCTGTTGACCTTTCAGACTGTGGTGAGCATAGAACATACAGTGCCAATTTTATGACACAGTCACATCAAATAGATTGTATGTGACATATTTGAGTTGTGATTTCAAAGTAGGTTTAGATGTAAGAGTCAGGAGGGAAAACCCATTCAAATGTGTTCTTGTTACTTTTTGAGCAGTGACTTCATGGACCAATCACCTAATGACTAAGACATGCCATATGCAAGAACATTCCCTTAACCACAGATTTTTCTGGTTCATTTATTTGAAGAACTCCAAATTTTTCCTGTCATTGCCCGGGAAATCACAAGCAAATCTAATGGCAGCATCAAAGTCTTAGAGGTGCCTGGCATTTGTTCGGATACTGGGCTGGTCATTTCCTCTTTCGTGTTTTTCCTTCCTCTCTTTTGCAGCCTTTATCTGCTCAGGCGATGAGCTGGTTGCAGGAATTTCTCATATCTACAGACAGTGGGGTCCTTGCAGCAAAAGGGTTTAAATGTCAGAGGTGGCCTTTGGACATTAAAACCGTATAAATCTGGATTGCTTGCTTGTGATGCAGTGTTCAGTAAACAAGCAATGAAAGAATCACTTCAAATTCAGCAGAAGGATTCATACTGCAGTTGTCATTGCAGAGTTCTGTGACAGAAATATTTCAAATTCCTGTCTGTAGACCAAGGACATGCAGAAGTGGCGTCTCACTGGGTGCAAAAATCCAGTCCTTGCTGAGCATGAGAATCATTAGTTGCTTTCAGGGATTTAGCCTGGAGTTAACATGACTCCTTTTTTCCCAACATTTCTTCCCTGCAGTTGCTGGCTCTCTCTGTGCATGTAAAAGCACTGATAGGGCCATCATTAATGTACAGCACCTCTTTTCTTCTGAACATTGGCTTCTCTTTGCTGCAGAGGTGAAAGCTGTGGAAGCCTTCTGCCTTTGAAGAACTACTTAAGATGAAATGGTTTTGAAGTGCATTTAAAGGTGTTTACTTTAGGCACTTTATTTTTTTCTTTATTTTTATTCCTATTGGAACTGGCTAATGTTATTCATTAAACTAACAATTTCTCCCCTGCCTGTTCTTAAGTGTGACTTGTGACCTTGCAATCTGTGTATTTTGTCATCACAATGTGTTACCATGGAACTGATTTTGATGTCATGAATAAGGGCATTGTGAGTTTCCACGTTCCCAAGCATATTTGAGACACAGGTTTGGAAACAAAAATGACTTCACCAGTTAAATATTGTTAGATCCTATAGCATATCAAAGGTAAGAACACTTGTGCCCTATATTCCTTTACATAGAAGAATCTAAGGTTAGGAATTTCAAAGCAGGTATATACAAGAATGACACTACAAATAGCATTTCACAAGATTAAATATTTTGTGAGAGTATTGAACTCTAACCCCTTTATGTTACTGTAGACAAAAATCTTTCATATTGTTCATGGAGCCTCCTTAGACTGTCTAATAGGGATTCTGTATAAAGAGGAAGAAATGCAGTGCACTGAACAGCTCCGGGATGCTGCTGGGACTTAACTCCTTCGAGACAATAGTGGCCGAAGGGAGTTTTCCACCCAAGATCGCTCACAGGCAGACAGAGGGCAACATACCATTGCTGCTTTTGAAGCTGAGAGGAGTATTAAGGATTTTTCAGAAAAGCGCCTTACACAATGCACAAAGGGAAAATATACTTTTGTTGTGCAGCGGAATGCATGTACCGCATGCCTTAAATTAAAAAACAAGTTCCCTCAGTGATCTACCTACCCACATGAGGTTAAAAGAGTTCAATGGAAGCTCTTGTCAAGCTGTTCCCCATGGCGTTTAATTCATCACAGTTAAAGACTTGATAGCATTCTATTATAATGGAGAAGTTTGAAGAGCCTCAAGTGGGGTTAAAATCCTGCATTGCAAAAAAAAAAAAAATCTACTTTAGCAGGAGCCTCATATACAGTTCCGTTTACTTGATCTGCTGGGGTTTTTTTTTGCAGATGAGCCTTACCCATCCATTGCATTTTACAATCTAGCTCAGTAGCAGTTTGCTCCTGGCACCAGGCAAATATGTCCTCATTAAGTAAAATTTATGCTAATACCATTCTGATTAGCCAGCAGTCATTGATATTCACTCTCATTAGCTAAATTGGTTCACTGGAAGACATCCCGTCAAGGGATTTTTTTCTGTTTTAAATGGAATATAAAATGTATGGATTCACAGAGAAGACAGATGATGATAATTATACCCTGTGTTTACTCCAGCCATTTTTTTATCCAAAAGCCTCCTGATGTAATTTGCAGCATTTAGATCTGCAAGGAGGGAGAAGACTTTTCTCCTCCTTAGAGAAAAACCTCTGTCAGAAATAAAGATGCCGTTCTGGTTTTATTGTTATTAGCACGCATTACACAAAGGAATCTTCCATTCTGAATTTGGGAGCACTTTTTGATGAGACAAAATGCAGGACACTTCATAGGAAATCTAGCTGGGGAATAAGCTTGATTCATGCAGCAATGGGACTTTATACATGCAATCCTTTTGGAGTAACCTTGTTACTCTGACTTACCGTTTCTAGGAGTTATGCCTGCAGTGACGTTGCAAAATTAGCCTCAGGGTGAACCTTTCATCGAAAGTACAAGGATCCTGTCTGCTCATGCTTACAAATTTTGGTTAAAGGGAATGATAATTTCCGCTGAGAATTTTATTATGTTTTCTTAGGTTAAAACATACATGGTCCGTTCAAGCCATGGTTTGATGCAGTCTGGTATGATGCTGTGATGAATTACCACCTATTTTCTCTTAACTCTCTTAAAGGGCTCTTGTTGGGCAGAAAAGACCAAGTTGGAAGCTGTTATTGCCAAGGTGTGATAATCTTGCCATTAACACTATTAGGTCCAAGAACAGGTTTCTTTGTATCACAGCCTCCATTTCAAGCGCAAGAAGAAAAGCAGTGGTCTTAATGTCTTATGTTCTTACTGATATTAACAAAAATCCCTGTTGATGTCTCTCTCTGTGTGCAGACGTATCTGTCATTTACAAACTCTGCCCCTATAGTTGTCTGATAAAGTTGTTTACCTTTAAATATTGACACTGCATGTACTCCATTCTCTTTAAAGAGGAAAATCATTTCTCTGGTCCGTTCAACCCTTGACCTTACTAGAAGGATCATAAACAAGGATGCCTCTTCTTGCTAATTTTTTACCTTTTGGATCTGCAATCAATACTGCTACTTCATCGAGGCTGCCAAGCAGCAAACAAATGGCAGCAACCACTGACCATTGGCAATGGTGAGATGGGAAACCCTGGCCTACAGTGACCTTTGACTGGGCTTGAAATTCCTCAGTTTGCCTTTGAATTCCCATCACTGAATAGTTCACATCAGTCCTGTGCAATAATTGCAGTGTTTTCACATGTGCACTTCTGTTTCAAGTCAGCTCACTCTTAGATTGATGTAATCTTTTCTTCAGTAATCAAAACTAGTTCCACATCCAAAAGATGCTTTGGAGGGGAGATCTGTGACCACAAGCAGCAATGTGAAACCACCCAGATGCAGATAAATTGCCATTCTCTCTTGCTGCACAGAGAAATTGTGTCCTAATGGTATAGCAATTACTTTGTTTCCATGGTAACGTGTGTGAGCGCTATAAATAATGTTTGATGTTTATAAACAATTCAGTTTACACTGAATTATATACACTATTTTTATGCTAATTTATGGGATGCATTTCTAATTGTTTCACAGCAATAGCAGAGCAAACAGAAAGCTGAAAGTTTTGGGAGCGCTGCACTGAACCATGTGGTTATTAATTTTTCCCATGTTTGTGTCCAAAGGAAAAATGGCGTGAGCTGAATCTATTTCCTTATCATAATGTATACACTCAATAATAGAAAAAAAAATCCTGGAAAGAAAAAATTACGGAATTAGCAGATTGTTTTGCTACCCATTATCATTACTGTACTGGGGGTTTTGTACCAGAAGGTAAAAAACATTTAGGTTACAATTCAGCAAAATGTTTCTGTGTATGCTTATTTTTAGGCTTGTAAAGTGATAAAATATCTTAGTTTGATATTTTAAAATTGCTTCTTTTCCCCCCACCTTTTATTCTGTAACAGCAAAATATTTTCTCTGTTTTAGATTTGGCCATGAATTGTCACGATTTTTTCACAAAACCGACAAAGAGTCACAAATAGTGGTTGGGGGTGGAAATGGGGCTACTGCAAGTATTGAATGCGGTTGCAAGAATGGTTGCAGTGAAGGCAAATTTTAGTAAGTGGCATATGAATGTCCACTGGCAGCTGGAAACACAGGGACGAAGGCCCAGCTCTGAAACTATGGAGCTCTGTCATTATCAGCACATTGGGAGGCACGAAGGGAATTCCTCCTCCCTCCTCCTGCATGGCTGGGGAAGCAGAGCTCCCTCGTGCAGCTCCTTGGCCATGGGCCAGCGCGACTGAAGCACTGCACCTACCTCGGCGAGTTCTAATTGCTGCCTACACACTCTGTGAGCAGTGTTTGTGCTTGTTTGGCTTGGGAGCTTTGACAGGCTTTACCAGCCAGGCTGGAAGAGGGAAGCAAACACGAGCGAACAGATTTATGTTAACAGACTGTGAGTGTTCATAGGGCACAGCACTTGTGGGCAGACACGTAGACAGCGGTGGGTACACCACTGGAACAGTAAGAGAGGGCCATTTACCCATTGTTAAGGAGTAAATGCATTAAATTTGTTCCTTGGCAGTCATCCCAGTTGAACTGCCATGCTGGTTAGCTGTGGACGCCCCTGTATTTACATTAAAATAGTTCAGAAAATTTTGCCTTTATTCCTGCCCTGAGCATGCAAACTCAGTCTCCTCAGTGCGAGCTGCAGGCAAGCCATCGAGGTGGGCTGAAGGCTGAGCTTGCACCTCTCTGGTTCCTGGTTCCACACCATGGCTCCTTGCTGGTGGCAGGACAGCCTCCCAAGGGCAGCAATCCCAGCCCATTCCCCTGAGCAGATGAGGTCCCCTGTACCTTTGATTTCCTGATACAAGCCACAGCCAAAATGACATGAATTAAATATTTGCCTTATCATCTGGGCAAGAGTTGTTTGTTTGCCTCATCCATACTCAGAATGACTCCTCAACCTGTGCTGAAGCTGTGTAGCAACAGGCAGCATGTTTATTTTGCACTGTTTGGTTGCTGGTCTTGAAAAGAAAAACACTTGGCTTTTAGGAAAGCACCAAGAAAACAAATACGAGCCAAATAATAAGGCTAAATAATATGGGATTCAGTAAAGGGCTCTAAGTGTCGTGACAGGGCTGCAGTGTCACTTAGGAGCCTCTGCTTGGGCAGAGAGACTGCATCCTGTCCCTTCCTCTCTTAAATAACTTCTCCATCACTAGCCTCCAAGTATTCTCTTGAGCTGGTGCCACAAGAAGCAGAAACAACCACACCAAGTTTTCCAGCAGTTTGCCTGTAGCTCTCAAAGTAGCCTTCTGTAGCCTTCTGCCCTCTTCTCCCCCAGAGGATGCAGAAGTAGTCACTACTCCAGAAGTGCAGAGAAGCCAAGCGTTTTCCATTTGGAAATACTGAAAATGACTGAAAATCCTTCTGGCCATAGATTGCCTGTGGTATGGCTGTTGCTATGAGTATTCCTGTGTTTCACAAATAGGATCTCAGGTCAGCCCAGTAAGCTCCTATTTAATCAGCTGTCTTTATTTAAAAACTGTGACAGAATATGGTAGTCTGGCTTTGTTTTAATGGTAGGTTTCTGCTATTTAAATGTTGTTTTCTATGTTGTTTTGGATTTTTTTTTTCTCTATATCTTAATATCGTTCAAAAATACTCTTAACACCTTTTGGCTTCATATATTTCTCTAAGATGAAGATGGTGGTATACTCCAGTTTTGTTTGATTTGGATGTCTGAATTTGAAAGAATAACAATAACAGAATATATCTGAGAAGGATTAGAGAGAGGAAAAATACAAGACTATCTTCTGGAACTGAAATATGAAACTCCACACTGTCACATAGTCAGGATTTTTACAAAAGTAGGAGGAAAGAAAGATTATTGGCTGCATTGGAACAGAAATGTTCAAAAAGATAACATGCCCCTTAACTAGGAGTAGGATGATTTCCCCATCATGAGTACACAAACACATACACACAGAAGGGAATCCTGAGAAGTGTTCTCTTTCCAAGGAAACACAAAAATTTATAGTTCCCTTGATTTAAGATAGGGTCTGGTTTGGACCAGCCAACTAATTTCAGTTTGATATTTGTGAAATCTTTCTGTATCTTGTTCCTCCTCTTTTTCAAGCTTTTAGATTAAATATATTAAAATATGTAATTAAAATAATGTGAAAATTAGGACACTGAGGAAGCCTGCCTTAAAAAATATTCTCATTCCCTAGTCTTCTGGTTTTATATTGAATTTGAGAGATGCATCACAACTCTATTTTGGTCTTGATTAACCTGCCTTTTTTCACCAAAGAATTTTTTTTGCATAGTTTGAGAGGTACACCAGAGTTAGAAAATTCCCTCGTTTAGTTCACAGCATCCTCTAGTCTGGCTTTGCTGGGTGTAGAGTCAGAGCTGAATTTGGTGAAAACTATCACCTTGGACAGGTTTCAGGTCAGGAGCTCGAGCAGGGCCTGATTTGATTTATTGCTCCTTAAGCTGATGTGTCTTACCTTGCAGTCATCCACAGTGGAAGGGGAAGCTCAGCCTCTTTGAGGCTGGAGACGATGGGAGCAGGCAAACACTTCACTGCTTTGAAGTGCTAGCAGAAAGGCTTTCAGGATCATGGCCAACACCCTCTGCAAGTGCCTTTTGGATGTGTCTCAGTTTGAGTAGAGGCATTTGAACAGGTATCGGGTTGTGAGGGAGTGTAGCCAACTAAAAAGCTGAAGTGGAGAAAGAAGCTCAAGTGAACCCACCTAGGGAAAAGAGGCAGCTCTTGAATGCAAAAGGCTTTAAACAGAAAACCGAGGGTACTGTTTTTAGAGGAAAGGAAGTGCAGGTCCTAGGGAAAGCATTAATTTAGTTGGGTTTTGAACAATTTTCTTTCTGTTTATTCTCTTTGCTGGCGGGTAGTTAGGCATGGGGAGAGAGTTTCACGAGTTACCTGAAACAAAAATTGACAGTGCTGGTACTTTCACCAAATGTGTTTTATGCATACATGACTTCCTAATGCAAAATCAAAAACTACAAAAAGGGTTCAAATACTAGTAGAGGGCATTCAATTCACTAAATCTTAACTTCCACTTCAGGAAACCATCCCCAGAGGGGTGTAGGACCTCTTATTACCTGCTTGTAGAATCAAAAAGAGTGCTAGTTCTCACTTTAAAAAGTAATATGATTTGAAAAATACGTGCTGATTAAAAATTAACATTTTCCACATGTACATTTTCATTTTAATATTACGTTTGCAAATACAGCCAAAGCATACAGTGGCATCACCAGGGATTGTTAATGGCTCGTTGCTTCCTCTTCCAGGTCTTTGAGACTGAAAGTTGACATTTACAGATACCTCTAAAATGGGGATACCTCTGGATAAGTTAATGGGAGCACTACAAACTCAGGAGTTTCTGGTTTATGATCCTGAAGACTAGAGAAGCTGAATTTGAATGAGGTGCTTGGGAACCAGGAAATTGGGTGTTCTGACCTGATGTCTGTGTCCTTTTGCTACATTTTTTTTCCTTTTCTAAAATTAACTTTATAACTTTATGGAATATCTCAGGGGTTACTTCTCTTTCATGAAAACATTTCAGCACAGACTATGTGAACTGTTGCAAAGAGTTAGGATATGTAGAGTGCTAGGGGTGTAATTAGCCAAAATTAGTGTGGGTGAAAGAAATCCAGGATATCCAACTTCTGTAAAAAGACCTTCGACCAGAATAAAAGAACAGAAGCTTATTCCAGGAACATTAATGCTTAGGAGTGGCTCTGTTTGACTAAGAAAATGCCATTAGAACCAAGTATTTATGACTAAACACACTTGAATAGAAAACATGCAGAGAAAACTCTTGGTAGTTCATTTGTCAAAAGCCGGCTGAACTGTAGCCCTGTAATAATTATGTACTGGATATCACAGCCAGAGAAGCTGGTAACCGCAAGCTGACTTCCTCATTCCTTCTCCTTCCTCCAGGAGTGGTTTGGATTAGGTAGTCAGCTGAAATTTCCAAAGCACGTATTTTCTTACCGTGCTGCTGCGACCCATCCCCAGGTCGAAGCAAGGTACTTCTTGCTTAGATTCCCCCTAACTCCTTCTTTTTTTATTTCTTTCATGGAAAGAAAAGTTTATTAATGGATTGACTCAGTAAATCTTTCCCAAGTCCCTCTGCATGTGCACACAGGCACAGGGAGAAAAGCAACTTAGACACTAAAAAAAGACAACTGGGCACTGTTGAACACAATCCAACAACTCTCTGGTTCCTTGTCCTGAACAACAGATATTCTGTATCACCTAATATTAACAAACAAAAGACTTTTTCCCACGCCATTATATATTTACATTAGCCTACTCTTCAAGCTTGGCATGTTGGCTTCCTAAGACTATTTGATCCCAGATGCAGCTCTGTGCCAGAATTGCTGGAACAAAATGCAGTGGGTGGACAAACCTGTCCTGCTGCATTGCTTCTGGCCTTTTAAAAACAGAAAGCATTTATCTGACTCATTACTGTAAATGTACTAACAGAGCATACCAGTGATGGTTTTCTGACTGAAAGTGCCTGCATCTGCTCAAAAGGTTAACATGGGTGCAGATCAAGTGCATATCATGACACATTTGTTGATATCAGCCAGGGGCAAATATTAAGTAGCTTATCTTTTAAAGAGAGAGATAAGGAGGAAGGGTTGTGAGGTGCTTGCCAATAAACGTATATTCATCACAACTGTCGCTCCTGTGCGCTGCAGGAACCATGGCAGGTACGGCTGGTAACAGCACTGAAATCCAGGACAGCTGAGCTCAGCCCTTACTCTTGGCCTTTGCTGGGGCCTTTGGCAGGGGATTTAGAACTAAATTAGGCTGCCTTCTGTTCCTGACTAGGTGGAGGGAGAGGTTTCACATATATCCCCTTTTAGCAACTGCAAAATCATAGAATCACGGAACGATTTTGGTTAGAAAAGGCTCGTAAACATCATCTAAATCCAATTCCCCTTCTGCTTTCCACTGAGACCTACTAATAGAAAAAAAAACCCTACAAATAAAAAAGGAGGTCTTATCAGAAGTTATTGGGTGTTGATGACGCAGACATATGGAAGACAATGCAGAAAATTTGTATCCCTGTATTTCAGTAGGAGGCCACAAATCCACTCCCCTTGAAAAGGGAAAATTGAGGACGGAGCTTATAGAAATTCTTCTTAATATCTGCAGTGAGTATTTTTCAGATATGCACACACATATACATTTTTATATATTTACATGTATCTCTACATGTGCATGGAAATACATGGATAATGTGCATGCATTTCAGGCTTTTTATTTGGGATATAAGATGCAATTTGAGGACTACCTTTTTTCCCTCTCTCTGGGTATGCTAATTCCTTCAAGTATTATAGAATCATAGAATATCCTGAGCTAGAGGGAACCCACTCGGATCATCGAGTCCAACTCCCGGCCCCACACAGACACCCCAGCAATCCCACCCTGTGCATCCCTGAGAGCGTTGTCCAAAGTCTCCTGGAGCTCTGGCAGCCTTTGGGCCGTGACCATTCCCTGGGGAGCCTGTTCAGTGCCCCAGCACCCTCTGGGGGGAAGAACCTTTCCCTGATATCCACCCTAACCCTCCTGTTATGTGTATATTTCTGTATCTTAAAAGAATGCAATATTTACCTCAGCAAAGTGCTGAGGTGATATTTAGCACTACGGAAAATTCTGTGTTGTGTCTAGCACTACTGAAAAAACATGATTGTTAAATTTCACTGCCTTTTGAACAAGCCTAACCTGGAAGCTGAACTCAGCTGGGTGCAACACCAGGGTGCAGTCCTTGCAGGTAATTGGGATGTAGTTGCTGTGAGAGCCTTTCAGTGCAGCCTGGAGCCACTCTGGTGAAAGAACCAGGAGATGATTGCAATGGACATCCATTAGGATTGTCCACAGCCAGTATCATAACACTGTTAAATGTTCACCCCTTGAATAAGAGTTCTCTGGACGGCTTATATGTTTAGAGGAATTCAAAATCATAAATAAGATGCTTTGTAGGAAACTACTTCAATCAAATCACTGAATAATAGTCTGGCTTCAACAATTCTCTTTGAAATCATTTCTACAGAGAAATAGTCCATTCATTAAATCAGGAGTTGGAGATTGGTTGGAACAGAGGAGCGGGTGGCAGTAAAAAGCAAAAGCAAAGCAAATTTCACTAATGTAGTGGAGTATCTATTCCACAACATGTAAAACAATATAGATTGCACTTAAAAAAACCTAAGGAAAATAGAATTGGTGCCCAAGAGCAACTGAGGCAACTGGTAGAGGGGAAATGGAACATGATACAAATTTTGCTTCTTAATTTCAGCAGATAAATTATCCAGTGTTGTCTTCCTAGAGTTTTTCTCCAGATGAGAGGGAGAAGGTCTGTCAGAGCTGAACTAAGCCCCCCCCTGCCCCCCCCCCAGCAAGATTGCTCTCCCTATTGTAGAGGGACTCCAGAGAGGCTGTCACTTCCCTGAACCAGTCTTTTAGTCTTTTAAGTTGAGTGGAGTGAATAGCCTTCAAAATGCCTTTGGGTTTCCCTTTACCCAAAGATTGAGGGAATGCTCCTTTTCATTCTCAGCCACAGGAATTAAACAATAAGAGATCAAAATCTTGTAATCTCCTCGGGAATTCCTTTTAGTTGTATGGGATCTAAAATGCAGGGTTTTCCCTAAATTGCTGGGCAAAAGAAGGCAGAGGCTAATCATACAGCTGGCTTTCGATGCAAACATTTCCAGTCTCTGGTGTGGCTGCCAGTTGTTTGGGATCACCTATGAAACAAATATCTTAATCATTTTTATTGCCTATGCAAGTTTAAGTCTCATTAAGCTTGTTTTTTATTGATTTGAGGATCTGTTTGCATCAAGAATAAGAGGACCTGGAAACAAAGCGAACTTCAATATTTCAATTTTTTGGTCTTTCATAGCACTAACTTCTGAAAAGGACGATCAAGATAGACTCACACTGGAGTCTCCAAACAGCTAATAATTAGTATATTGCTTTTAGTAAAAAGAGCACGACTAAAGATTTTGAGTTTACAGTAGCATTATACCCTCTGTCTTCATGCTCTATGGAACACGTTGCAAACAATTACCATGTATTATGTGAGCTGCCATTCTTCACTGAACAAATCTTTTAAAGCTAACATATCTGTATTGCAGGAATGTGCAGGGGGATAATGCCCTAAATCTCATTTAAAAAATTAGATGCAAATTTTAAATTTGCAAATGTATGTTCCCTGCCAGAAAATGATCCCCTACCATTTCCTAATAGCAAATAAAACACGAAAAAGAAAATACTTGCCAACCTTTAGGTAGGTTTGTTCAAGTCTGAATGTGCAGAGATGCAGACAGGGACTTTGGATTTGAGGGGAAATGAGTTTGTGGGTGAAGCTCAGCCTACAACGCGATTTGTTTAGCACACAGGAGGTTTCTTACGATATCAGTAACACAAACTGAAATTGCTTACAACTTCCCCTGCCTTTCCAAGTTTGATGGTTTTTTTTCCTTAGGCATAGGTTTTTTTTTGTGTATATCCCATATCTTCTTGTGGCCATCGCTCAGAGAGAAGAATGTTGGGTCTTTACTGTACCATTTACTGTATCGCCTTCGCTGTGGGAACTGTCACTGCAACAAAAGCTCTGAAGGACTGGAAAGGAAATGTGCAGTCATTTTGTCCAGTTATGAAAATTGATATGAATGCAAATTAGCTTTATAGAAAGCATTTTCTGCTGAATGCCATTTGTGCCTTCAATAGTGAAAGCCACACTGAGTTATTTGCATGGGAAAGCTGCTATAAGGGAAGGTCTCGATTTGTTACCTTCAGTATCACTTTGGGGTTTTAACCTTCAACTAAGAAAGAAACCCATGGAAATATGTTTAAAACTTTAGGTGACCTGCTTACAACATGCTTTAGATTTGTTAAAAGATTTGCAAAGCCTTTGATGAGTTTCATCTAGTTTCCAGATGTCATTGTAGAAACAAATGTAATATTACCATGTGCTATAAAAACTTCCTGCAGCTCTATTAACAAGTTTCCCATGATGTAATTAGAAAGAAGGTGCAGTGTTTTCTTTGGCATCTGTGGGTAAAATTCTGTGCATACTTATGCTGCTGTAAACCCAGGCCAACTTAGTTCATTTTAATGAAGTTATTTTGGACTCAGTTCATGTAGAATTTCACTATAGCTCTATCTATATCTGGATATCTTCCCCGAGGGTAAATACAGCAAAAGTTATACATTTTCTTTAGATTTTGTATGGGAAGGCACTATTCTCAGTATCAAAGAGGTTGTCACTATTCTAACCGAGGCAAATGCTGTAAAATCCTTCAGGTTCAGATTTAGGTAGGGTTTTCAGATGTGTCCATAGCTGGCTTGAATAAGCTGGAGCATGTACAAGTGCCTAAGTCAGGGCCTTCAACCCTCTCCTCTACAGCTCTTATTCCTCTCTGTTTGCTAATCTGTTATGTGACGTTCATGGTCAAGCACCATTTTTGAGTTGGATGCCAAATTTCTATCACAAAACATTTATTTTCTTCCACCAAAAATTTTATCTTTTCATTGTAGCCAGCTAAAGTCTCTGGTAGCAGCAATGTTGGTGCCGGTTTCTCTGTAGCACTGGTGTAGGTAGATGGCTCGAGACTGATACCACACACAGTCATGTTCATTACCATTTTTCTCGAAACACAAAAACTGCTTAGGACTTTGGATTTGCCTATCATTTCTCATGTGGAGAAGCCTGTACACAAATGGCCTTTTCATAAGACCTTGTTGCCTTTTTTCCTAAACAAAGAACAAATAAAAGGAAAAGGAACTAGAAGGGGAAAAAAATAAGTTTTAATGGAAACACATTTCATCTTTTGTTTTCTGCTTGCCATAAAACATTAACATAGCAAACAAATTGATCTTTGCTCTTAAGTTCTTTAATAACATAAAGTATTTTGAGTTTTGTCATGGCTAAAGTATGGTTAAACCACACGTCGCTGGTCATGTTCCAACCTCTATCGTCACAGGTCTTTGACATCAAACTACATTTTTAAAAATAAAAGTTGTGTGTAACCCACTTCTATTCAGATACCTTGGTTAAAAGTCGCCCTTCTGGGAAGTGTTTCGGTATATTAGTGGTAATGGTGTTTTCTGACCAAAACTGCTTTTCCTTGGGACATATTTCAAAGTCCAAGCATTCCCACTGCCAGCCCCTGCTTTGTGCCATACAGCACCTTTTTGAATGCTGCACCTCCACAAGAGCAAAGCTTTTGTAGGATGCTCTGAAACATTACATTCTAGACTGCTAACCCAGCCATGGGACTGTTACAGCGGTCTTACAATAGCAGACAGAGCTTTTTCAAATAGGGGTATGGAAGAGAGAAAGTGTCACTTTGGTCCACTTTTCAGAGTGGTTGGTGTTATAATATATAACCTTTTTTCCTTTTTTTCTTTTTTTTAACGCAGTGTAGTTCGCAATAATTTAAAATACTCTATAGACATTTAAACGATATACAATAATATAACTTAATTGGATTCCTCAATTGTACTTAACAAATACTATTCTAATATATTTACAGTATCTAGTACCATAAGACTGTGCATTACTGTGTTTGGGAGCTTTATTTGCTTCCTGCCAAGAATGTAGTGAAAGTACAGTATTATCACTATTATCCAACAACAATACCCATGACTCCAAGGGACTTTAAATTACATGGAGTGAATGTAGTGTTTGGGGGGTCCCTGTTGACTTCTGTGAAGTTGCACTCATTCATGCCAAGGCTGGTATTTAGAAATCAACAGCAACATCGAAAAAAATAAGCAATTTTGCATTGCTCTGTGGGGGAGTTATCAAAGGGGTCTGATTTTCAGAGGGTAAGTGCTTGGGGTCAGGAAGGCAGGTCCTCACAAGTGTTCAAATGAAGGTCCCTGAATCTTTAGTTACCTTTGAGAATATGGGTCCACAAATTACAGAGGTAATTCTGGCTTATTCACATAGTCAGCGCAGGAGCTGGTGGAGCTCTAGGTCCACCAGCCCCTTGCCCCAAGAGCACCATGTGGATGAACAAGACTTCTGTGTCAGGTGGGGAGGGCTCATGGCTCTGCAGCCCCTCAATATAAGTAATGAAATGAAACAAAAGCTAAAAATGCAGATATGCAGATGTAAGGACATTTTTTAATCCAAGTTTTCAGAAAAACAGGCAGGGACTCTTGGGACAAGCCAACAATTACATAGTTAAATGGGCTGTGTTGTAAGTGGGCATA
Organism: Mohoua ochrocephala; assembly: GCA_013398855.1. Classification (NCBI taxonomy): domain Eukaryota; kingdom Metazoa; phylum Chordata; class Aves; order Passeriformes; family Acanthizidae; genus Mohoua; species Mohoua ochrocephala. Next base: position 96,149 of record VZTA01012255.1, on the reverse strand, counting down.
TCTGGGCTCTTGGGGTTAAAACACTAGGTTTTACAGCAGTAAAATATCTGAGGCTGTTTTAAAAATCTCTCGTGGGGAAAAGGAGTGGGAGTTAGGATTGAGTGCTATTAAGAAGTGAACTTCTTTCTTTTAACATTCATGTGCTTACCAGGGGGTACGTTATTGCCAACCTTAAAACAACGATGACACAGACTAACCCAAATTTTAGCTTTCTTATGCTCGTGAAGCCATGACAGCTCAGAGGTTGCAGCAACCTAGAGCTCAGCTGCCAGGCTTTTATTGACTTCTGAGTGCATACTGATCACACGTTAATTAAAATTCTTGGAAATATTAACTTTCAACCATTAAAGGGAAAACACAATGCCTGGAAGATCCTGCCAGTGCATTCAATGGCAAAGCAAAACCTCTGATATTTGTTGAAGCACGTTTTTGTATCCTAAAACTCCCTATGAGGAGCTGTGAGCAGGTGCTCCACACCTCAGGCCTGAGTCTAAAAAAAGTCATTCTTATTCAGGAGGCAAGCAGGAAAAGTCAGTATCAAACATTGGTAACCAAAGTTTCGTGTGAGGTTTTTGCTCAGTTCTGGCAATTGCTTAAGGCCTACAGTAATTGAACTCTCTAATAGTGGAGTGACAAATGATCAGTAGCATTGAAGAACTTAGGGAGAACCAAATACAAAAGTCATAAAGTCAGAGTTCCAATAAGTTTACATTTAGTACAGAATTAAGACATAGCTACCCGTTAGTGCTTAGAATTTTTGATACTATTAAAAACATAAATAATTATTTTTAATGTTCATTCAAAGAGTTCCAGTGTCACTGGCAGCTGTTGTAATTTTGTGAATGTCTGTTGGGGTTTTTTTCCAAACTGATAGTGGAGTATTTCTGTCATAGATTTTTCTCCCTACCAGTTGTTTTCTCTCTACCTGCTTTCTTAGAAATTTTGGGGTTTTTTGCAGTGAGAATGCTGTGTTCTAGTCAGTGAAGATTTCATTTCCTTTTTAAAAGTCTTCGTTTGCATGGGGCTAGACAGTTTTGTTGCTGTAAAATAGGAGAAAGTGTCTTTTTCTTTTAAATGTCGTGGGAGCTGCAATGCGATCAGCTTCTCTGATATGTATAATTTAAAACACTAAGAGAACTCTACAACACCCAGATTGTAGTTTAAAAAAAAAAAATAGAGACAGAGAGAAAGTTTCACGTGGTTGTCAACATCACCTTAATCCTGTTGCCCTTGTTTTTCCAAAGCAGTTACAACAGCCAGCCAGCCAAAATGCACCATCCTTAGAAGTATAAGTAGTAGTGGGGAGGGACTGGTTGTTGTGGTGTTGGCTGGGGTTCTTTTCCCCGAGAGGATTAGATGTGCAAAATGATGCTGTTGTTTGTTGTACTCCACTTTCCTTGCTCACGGTGGTTTGTTCTGTTTGTTTGCACATGATGCCGTTATTTGCAGGTGAACACCTCTGTCCGCTCACTGCACGTGTTGCACTTCACAAAGCAGCACCAGTGGAATTTGCAGTTGCATTGCCACACCTTGGTGTACTGGTGTGTGTTGTACCCTCTTCCACAGCACATCATGTCACACCCGTCCGCATTGGGAGAGGTGCGGTTGCAGAGTCGTCCCTGGGTGCCAACACTCCCTGTGGAAGCATCTTCCTCACAGTAGTTGGGTGACTTTTCGATATACACTAAATCTGTTTCCATGGGTTTCTGGTAGCTCTTAATCTGCTTGATCTTCAGGAATGTTGGCTGTCTCAGTCTACTGGCTCGTACCACCTCCACTTGCACCGCAGCGTTGTATTTCTCTTTCAAAATATATCCAATCTCTCTGAATTTAGGAAGCGTGGTCCAGCAGGTCTTAGTTGTACAGGAACCTGAAACTCCATGACACTTGCACTCCAATTTCATTCTCTCTTCGAGAACCTATGTGTACAGACATTTGCGTATTGTTACTGCAGGAAAACAGTATTGCAAGCCTGCCTAAACCTGGGTCTGTTTAGTTCATATGAACGTTCATTACTGCTGGTTGAAATTTTTCTAATGCATGCTTATAAATCTTCTCACCTCCCAGCAGAATGCTCATAACACATTTTGTTTCAAGTGGCACCTGGTTGGAAATACAGTGTTTTGTCATTTTTTGGGAAAACATTTCCATTCTGTTTCCAAATATTGGACAATATTTACTTACATTTTAGAAGACATTTCTTTAGAGCCACAGGGGACTTAAACTTTTTCAAATAATTTTCATTTTGAAAACAGAATGAAAAAAGGGGTTTGGGGTTTTTTTAAGAGGCATAAGGTTCAGAATACTTAATTGCTTTAATTAACGATCAAAGAATGCTTAAAAAGAACAGCATATACTGTGTGACTGAATAAGCCTGCATGCAGGGAGGTGGAACTAGATGATCTCCAAGGTCACTTCCAAGCTAAACCATTTTATGATTCTATATCCACTGCATAATTAAAGATTTTGCCTATATACCTATACCTATACCACCAGTGGTAAACTTATGGACTATTCCACCCACAGAATGTCCCATCCCCTTTAAAAGCAGCACTCATTGCAGTATTTAGTCCAACTGTTAAGCAAATAATCAGCCACAAATACATTTTTTTCCACCAGGGCAATGATAACACAACATTAGGGGAAAAAATCCACTGAAGGGTCTTGCTCAACAGTGAGCCAAAGAGAAATGCATTGCTGTCGTAGAGGAGGTTCAGCCAGAGGGGTTTAATTCAGAGCCAGAAGGGACACAAACTGGTGGGTGCTCGGGCTCATGCTCCACTGTCATTCTGCTGTTTCTGCTGCAGCCAAGCCATGCCACGACTGGCACATCACTCCTTCCCTGGGCCAGGTTGTGCCCGGGGGTAAGGCGAGCGATGCCCTCCCGCTCCATGTGTGCAGCAGAGGGAAGCCAGCCCCACGGAAGCGCCTCTCTGTTTTTCTGCCCTTGCGCTACCACTTAAGCCTGACCATAATTACACCCACAGTCATCATTAGCTTATGAAAATCAAGGCCTAAGAACAAAGCAAACTGATCTTTCCCCTTTGCAATGGGATGCTAACAAAGAAATATGAGCTACCGAGCTTGTCTGAAAGCATTACTGATGCTGCAGACCATCTCCTGTAGTGGTTTCGCTGCAGATCCCAGAACATGACTGAAATGGGCAAAGGATAAAAGGGCCGAAATCTGAGTACAATGGCATAATGAAGTAGGAGGGAGTAAAAAATGCTTACTGCTTCAGAAACTGGCCTTAAAATAAAAGCTGTACAGATCTGGTTATCCCTGCAAATAGAGGGCACCCTCCTGAGTTGTTTGAGTTTCACTTAAATTGTATGGTTTGTTTTTTCCCAAATTTCTGGGGTTTCAATATTAAAGAGAATATTTGGATTTGATTCTCCCTTGCCAACATACGGTAGCAAGTATAAGATAGCTGACCGACCTATGCAAGAATCATAAAACATCCTGAGTCGGAAGGGACCCATTGAGTCCAGCTCAGGACAACTCCAAAATCCCACCATGTGCCTGAGAGCATTGTCCAAACACTTCTGGAGCTCTGGCAGCCTTGGGGCCGTGACCGTTCCCTGGGGAGCCTGTTCAGAGCCCCAGCACCCTCTGGGGGGAGAACCTTTTCCTGATACCCAACTCTGACACAACTCCAGCCGTTCTCTCAGGTCCTATCCCTGGTCACAGCGATCAGAGATCGGAGCTGCCCCTCCACTGCCCCTCAGGTGGAGCTGCAGCCCCTGCCGAGGTCTGACCTCAGTCTGCTCATATTTTAGGCCTTCTGGAACCACAGGCTTTATCCAGGTCAAGGTCAAGATAGCCTATCACAGGCAGAAAAGGTGTTTTCCAGCAAGGTTCACAGAGTTGGGGAAGAAATTCCTATAGCTGCAACTGCTCTAAAAGAAAATCAGCAAAGCTGTGATGAGCTGGGGTTTTTGTGGATACTGGAATGCACTGTATCACCTTCCTGTCTTCCATACTGGTAGGAGAGAAAACTTGACACCTTCGGCTCCAGCAGCAGCATTTCAGTGGCAGTGAGGAGATGGATGCACTATGATGTACTCTGGGGTCTTTTAGGGGTCTCCAGGATCTCCTCTGTATCCATTTCAGGTCTATAGAGAAGATCTTTCTCCAAGGACCCCCAAATAAGTTTTCAATCCCGTTCCACAAATCTGGGTTCGAATAATCTATTGGTATTTAGATGTGTTTGTAGATATGTATAAACATGCTTAGAAGTTGTGCTTGCTATTGCTGAAAAATGTTTGCTTTTGTTGAAACTAACCCATTGCTACGGCTTTCTCAACATGCAGTTGCAGCTATAAGAACCGCAGCAAAATCCACAACAAGAGGTGGATGGAGGCAACCTTTACACCTCAGCCAAAGAGCACTATGATCTAAGGATCATAGGAAAGCATTGCCAATAGGATCTGTCACCCCTGAGTCATACTCATCGGAGAGCAGAAAATCTTGGTGAAGTGCACATATTTTGTCATGCTCTACATGTGTTTCTGGTGTCTGCATTTTGGTTGAAAAGGCCAAGTCAGTAACTTGCTAAGAGAGTGGGAGGAGGTGAATTCATGAGGCTCCCTATTCTTCTGTGGGATCAACGCTGTGAGCACTGTCCCAGGGAGCCTCTGATGTGCTTCCCTGATATACTGGAAAGTGTCATTGTTCCTGAAAGACAGACATCACCCATTTCGGTGTCCTGGGTGACATCTTTGGAAATGTATATTTATATATGGATGCCTGTCTGTCTGTAGAATAATTGTTTGCCTGTGTGTATTTGGTTGAGATGCTGATGTTTATATACATTATTACATACATTACCTATATATATATATATATGCGTGTGTATATATATGTATGTATTATTTATAGACACTGCTTGGCAGCCTCTATAGTACAATCTCCAGCAACTTTATCCTAAGTCTTGATTTTTTTTTTGCCATTGTCTTTCTGAAGGTCCAGTTTTGTGATTCATTTTGGTGAGCAGAAACCTGATTTCACTGCTGTGTTTTTTCAAAGGTTCCCACTGTTTGTGATGGTGGAAGGACTTGCAAATGCAAGCCATGCAGGCTCAAAAAAGCAGAAGTTTCAAAAAGTATTAATTCATGCTCCTGAAGCCAATCTTGCAGGTTTTTTTAATTTTTTTGGAGGCTTCTCTCATGAATGTGGAATGCTTGGGGTTACAACACTGAGCAGAGGCCCAATCATCAGGTAGTTAAATTCCTGAATGCTATAATTTGTGTGCCCACAGTCAGCTGTGGGTATTAAATTGTGCCCAAAAACTTGGAGGTCAGGGAATACAAGGCCCAAACTAAGCAGATTCTAAGCAACATTTTTTTCCCCCTCTTTCCACCCAGATGCTGCAGAGAGCCCCTCCTTGCTGACAAGCCAGCATGCTCTGGCCCTCCCAGAGGAATGTCTCTCTTCGTGGTATCTTGAGCAGCTTCCCACTTGCCAGGGAGGTGCCATGGGACCTGGCAAAGGTGGCCAGATCTGACCTTGTTTGCTCAGTGCTCTGAATGAAGACCAACTAACATTTTGCTTCCTAAATGTCCCTCCAGCTCAGCTTTCCTCAGCAAAATTCCCATCAAAGCTCTGACCCTGAACCTTAAAGGAACTTATTTACTCAAATCTAAGACACTATGCCAAGCTAGGTGCTTAATTAAAGATTGAAAATCATTAGCTCATATGAGCCACTCTCTCAGCAGTTTCATTTGTCATATGTCAGTGCCTCGTATCTAATCTTGAATGGTTTACAGTAAGATCTACCTCCCAGAGCAAATTCCCATCGTTGGGCTGTACCGCCTCAGATTAATCATAGGAACATTCCTCAGGTCCCTTTTCCACATACAGGCCCACTCCCACCCCAGAATGATCTTGCCAAGTAAAATTTTCTAACTACTGCTACTTTGTTAAATGAATTGTGAAATATAACGTTAAAGCTTTCTTAATCCCACATCTTTTTATACCTATATAAATCATACATTTAAAACGCAATTTGAGGGCTGTTTGCTGCCAGTTAAGCAGAAAAAGACTTGCAAAGACCAAAATAAAACAAAATGATATGCATGAAAAGAAATTCATTTTTTCAAGTTCCATATCTAGACCCAACTGCATAACATCAGATACAGTTTCTGTACATAGTAAAAATCCCATTTGGATAAAGTATGTAAAAACAATAGTTACATTGTGTGTGCGTGTGTGTGTGTGTGTGTTTTGGCTTACTCCTGCTGGTTTGTGTTTTCCTTAATGGAAATGCACATTGTTGGACCAAATGTTGAATGTAACAAAATCCATATAACTTTTTGACTGAAGTATCAAAAAGAAAGAAAAGACTTTAAGAGTTTTGCCTCATCAAATATGCAAGTGATCAACTTTTTGTTTTAGGTAATAACTACCAAAAGAGATGGATTCTGGTCACAAGATGTCACCACTTCTTTGATGCCCATGCAGCTGCAGCCACGAGAGCTGATGGCTTGCTGATGATGTGTGGGCACTGGCTAACGCAAGTCTCAGTGCAGCCTGGGGCCCACCACTGCTGACAAAATGCTGATCTCCTGGGCCCATCTGGGAATCCAAGCTGAGTTTGTTTGGGTTTGGTTTTTTATCTTGGATAGGCAAGGGTGTAACTAAGATTAGTAGGGTGTAATGCTACTCCTCTAATACAAATGTCCTGAAATTATTCTTTGTTAATCGCAGATCACAGAGCCCAAAATTGAGCAGTTCATGCCGTGTCTCCTTGGGTTGTGCCCAGCCCTGTGAAGAGGGAGAATGGAGCCAGCAGGAGAGAAATAAAGGTACTTCAGCTGCATGGTTTTCTTTCTGCTCCTCCATGAAGCTGTTCCATCAAGCATCACAACAGTATTTATGCTCTGTGGGATGTGGGATGAGGAACTGAATTACTGTGTTTATTCCTCTTGTCACATCCCTGTTTTTCTTATTGTTTAGTTTAATGGGAGCAGGGAGCCTCGGCTTTGCAGCAGGTCAGTATCCAGACACCAACATAAGGCAGTTTTTCCCTGGCACTGGCCAGAGCTTAGCAGGGCTGGGGACCATCGGGGGTGCCAAGAGGTACCAATTCACCTCCTCCTGCCTTCCACTTGCCTTCCTAGGTAAGGCATTCTCTTCCATAGTGTCCCTAGTTAATGCATTGAAAAAGCTGAGGAAGGCCCACTGCACTCTTTACACAAGTTCTCCTCTTGGCTGCCAGGAAAATTAACCCAGCATTTTGGGACCTGCTGCCCATTAGATGGATGTCCCTACTGTTATGAGGATGCACAATAGCCTAATCCATCAGTATTTCTTCTCTACTTTCTAGGAGAAGAGAAAATAGCTGTTTGAGCAATAAACTGCTGCAGTTGGTTAAAACTTTCTGAATATTATTTTTAGAGTGAAATGTTGCAAAAAGCAATTTTCTTCAGAAGCATCCTCCCAATCATCCCCAAAGCAAGTGTGCTTGCAGTGTTCCACTCTCTTTTCTATGGAATTTGTTGTAAACCTTACAGGTAAAATTTTAAATATCACCTGAAATAGGTAAAAATATTTCACAGGTAGTTTTTTTCTGTCAGGCAGAACAGATGTGTCAGGTTTGAGGTTGTACAGTGATATTTCAGTGATGTTTGATGCACGTCTTGCATGCATTACATGGCATGCATGGCCATGCACATTTCTTGAATAAAACCATTTAGCAAGTCCTAAAATATTTGGCTATTCCCCCCTCTAATTTTAAAGCAAAATGTTCAAAAGTAGGGTAGTACCAGATGTAGCTGCTGGCAGTCTGTGTTAAGGGTGTGTTTCTGGAAGAAAAAAATAGGCTAACAAATCCAGCCCAACTGGAAGCAGGAGATCTATCCTCATGAGATTTTGAGCCAAGGCTTGCATATTCAGGACATATGGATAAGCCCTTACTTATCCATCTAACCCACCCAAGCTGTAACACCAAAATTTTTGAAATTGGATTTATGTAACTGTCTGCAAATCACTTTAAGTGGGAAGATGGAAAGTATAGCATGACGCACAACTATCGAAAGCTTTTCTTTCGCGAGTGCTCTCACAAGGGATATGTAGTGAAATAATTTGTCACTTTCAGAGAAAGGAACTTTCAGCAAAGGATGGACTCGAGGCTGTAAAACCTGGAAAGTCACATTCTTTGCATCGCTGAAATGACTTAGGAAACAAAGTCATATTTTAAAGAATATTTTAGGCTTATAAGAGCATAAAATTAGTTGGCTTTCCCGTTTGAAACTGGGGTTCAGCCTCCACTGTGACCTCAGAACATTTCATTCAGAGTCTTTTTCTGAGCATTGCTTCTTATCTCTACGTCCTGTCAGGTGACAGTGTGGGCAGTCTGCAGCATATCAGGTGCTGTGCATCTTGCAGGAGTGAGCTGATTAATTACAATGCTGCATATGAGGTGAAGGGAGCTTACACTGTCTTACATAATACAGGCACAGACAATATACATGAATATGTATAAATATCCATAATTACATGCACACACACTACAAATATTTATGTCTGTATATGTATATATAATGTAATGTAATATAATATAGTGTAATGTAATATAACATAATTTTTATATCTTTATATGTATATGTATATAATGAATGGTAATCAACAAATCACCTCATTAGCTGTTCTACAGCCAAAGCAAGTGAGAAAAAAAACCTCTTCCCAGTACCACAGGCCTTTGCGCCAGAAACTATGAGAAAAAGCCATGGCTCAGATGGAAATGTTGTCCCAAGTAATTGAAAAATCTCTTCTGAAGAGAGCCTGAATTATTTTTTTCCCTCCACTCTTATTGTTTCATATGTAAAATAAGCTGTCGTCACCTTCCAGGCATTCCAAAAAAACAACAGGAAAAACCCATTGCCTCTACAAAGGAGTAAATATTGGGATGGTGTCAGGCTGAGTTGCTGGCAGTTGGTGTGATGGGTGTGTTTCTGGAAGGGCCAGTTTGTTCTCCACACCACAGTCACTGTCCATTGTAAGAGCCTAATTGATTGATAAACTGTTAGAAACATTTTTACTTTTTGGTAAAAGCTGCAATCTGCTACCAATTTGTCAGTTTGTTCTTTTAACTCACCCCATAAAAACAAACAGAAACCTCCGTTTTTATAAATGAGATCCCCGTGAGAGATGGTCATTGTTTTGAAGCTTTCAACGAAAAGTTAAGATTAATGATATGTGTTCCCAGATGTTACTCTAAGTTCATTTATCCCAGAATAAAGATACTTATTTCCAAAAATACATGGTAGAAAACTGTCTCATAAAACAGCATCAAAGCTGACTTGGTTTGTTGGTATTTAATATTTCATTACTCTGTCAAAGTTTTACCCACAGATCTCTCTGTAATCTTTCAGACTTGCAACAAGACATTCTTTCAGTAACATTTGCATTAGACTTATACTAGTCCCTCCTTTGGGGGCTTGTTTTCATTTACCACACTTGTACTTTCCATCCTGAATCATAGCAGACATTTAGAAACTGATGGCGAAGTTTTATCCTCTGCTCTTTCACACCGTGCAGTGCCACTTTGCCACCAAGCATAAATCTTCCATCAGGAGTATTTTGTGTCACCAGAAATCCTTGAGCATTTATTTTTTCCAAATGACAGCAATGGTGAGATTATGATTTTGTCACTGGTGCTATTTACTGCAAATTTATCAGAAACTTTGCAAACCTGCTATTAGCTGAACCAATTCTTAGAAATGCAATGCAGAGCCATTAGGGGATGCAGTGCAGGGCAATTAGGGGATTCATTCATTCCACAGTCATCAGAAATTCCCTGAAAAGCCTAAATGACATTTTTTTCCGAGGAGGTAATTTATCAGAGGGTTGTACTGAACATCTCAACTCTAGACTCAAGTAAAAGACCCCTCAAGACTGTTTTTCCCCTCATCTGTTTGCAAAGTTCGTGCAATTATTTTTACAGCATGCTGCTTTTTCCACAAAGAAAAATTCCTCTGAGGTCTGCTTTTAGCAACAGTGAAATGCCATCAGGCCAGCTTTTGAGGGCATCCCTACGAGGGCAAAATATTAGAGCCATACTGCTGTACTTCCAAACCACTCTGATGCCCAGGCATGTGTAGGACAAGTGCTGGGAGGGATTGAGAATGGGCAAGATTTCTGAGAGCACATGAGAAAGTCCTTGTGGTGTTATAAGAGAACATTCAAATAATTGCTCAGGGGGAAAAACTGGTGGCCAGAGTCTTGACTAATGATCCTAGCAATGAACTTCTGGCCACCTGGTAGACGTCAAGTGAGGTCATCAAGGGCCTACCACTGACTTCAGAGCAAGTTGGGAATAATTGTAGGTGGGGTTGGGAGTTCTTCATGTCCTTTTTTCCTCATGTTTCTGTCTTAGAAGGCTCTGAGATTCAAAAAGAAGACTAAAATGAAGGTACATTTGTTGGCTAAAAATTGTTCTTCTTAGCTAACTCAAAAAGCCAGTTTGGTATGACTGAAAAAGAACTACAAGCCTTACCATTACAGATGTGAATGTGGGGTTTTTTAAATGGTCAAAGTGCTGTGAAATCTCTGTAGGAAGCTGCAAAAAGCATATACTTCCTTTGCTGTCTTAACTTTCCATTACCCCTCTGAGGTTGAAAATACTATTTGAGAACTTCTGAAGCAATGAAGGAATTAAAAAATAAACTGAATTGCCTGTGGTTTCCTTCTTTTACCTTTTATCCCTCTTCATAACATGGGTAAAATATCCTTACTTTGGTTCCTTATAAAGCAGTCTTGAACCAGAAGCTTGGCTCCAAAGTGTTTCCAAATTTTAAGACAAGCCACATACAGATCAGCAGGATGATACTGAGAGATTTCTCAGAGCAGCACAAGCATTCCCCAGTTGTGTTGTGAGAGTTTTGGAAGGGAAAAGGAGAAAGATGGAGGTTCAGTGTTGTATCCAGGCAAACGGAGGAGCCAGTGAGGGAAGGTGTGCTGCTGGACCTTACTCTAACAAACAAGGAAGGCCGTGTTGGGGATGGGAAGGTTGGGGGCAGCCAGAGCTGTAGTGACCACAAGATGATGGATTTCAGTGTCCTATAAGGAGGAAGGGAACTGCGGCACCTGGGGCTGTTCAGCCTCGCGAGGAGCCCCAGCTGAGAGGGGTCCTCAGCCCTGTCTGTCCCTGTCTGCAGGGAGGGCTCCGAGCAGGGCCCGGGCTCTGCTCCGTGGGGCCCAGCCATGGCACCAGAGGAATGGGCAGGAACTGATGCCCAGGAAGTTCCACCTGGACATGAGGCAGAACTTCTTCCCTGTGCAGTGACCGAGCCCTGAACAGATTGTCCAGAGAGAGTGTGGAGTCTCCTTCTCTTGACATACTCAAAAACCATCTGGACACAATCCTGAGTAACATGGTCTAGGGGATCCTGCTTGAGCAGAGGGGTTTGGACCCTTCCAACCTTACCCATTCTGTGATTCTGTGATTGCTTCTGTGATTCTGTGATTTCCGACTTGAGCATGAGCAAGGACCATGTGGAGTACGTAAGAATTACACTCAGGCATAAGCAAAATCTCATGGTTTCAGATTTTGTGTCAGGCTCACAGCCCAATCCAGGTTTACCAAGGACCCCCAAAACTGCCAGATTTCAGGTGAATGTAGGTCAGATTTCAAGTTTGCCTGGATTCTCAGAAGGAACTTGTGATTTCACACTGAAATTGCAGAAAACTCCGTAACTGCTTTTGTGAGGGTCCAACCCAGAAACACAGAAAGCATATCCTATGTTCCAGAGTTTTGTTCTAACTTTAAGTTTCAGTCAGTCTTGAATTCAGAATGTCTAATTTATACAAATAGCAAATTATCTCAGAAGAACCAAAATCACTAAATATTATATACTGTACAACTCTGAATATTCATTTCATGGGAATATATATCATAACACCAACATTATTTCTAAACATGACTCCCAAAACCATATTTTATATTAGCACATTCCTCCAGATTTGATGGGTTATACTTTAAAACAAAAACTACACCAAATCCTTTCAGTCATTCTTAGTTTTTGAAAGCAATACAATGAATTAAGGAATATTTATGGGTATAAATAACTACTGAAAAATGCCAGCAACAAAAAAGTTAATAAATTCCAAAGTACTATTTATGTTTTTAAAAATAGGGAAAAATAAATTGTCAGTATTGCAAGCCTTTTTATTCCTTTCTTAAAATATGTAAGTATTACAATTTGTTTTTTGCAACAACATTTGCAAAAAAGAAAATTTTAGAATTGTTAAACGGAATTTATTTGCATGAATGCTGCTACCAGAAATATCTGTAAAAACATGCACTTCTTTAGTTTGCTTATGTCCCTCTGCTTATGAAATTCTGATGAAAAGTAAAATATAATGCACTTAATAAGAATCAGCAATGTGGTCTAGTGGTTACTGGGCTGTATTTAGAATTGGGGGACCCATGATCAGTGCCTGGTTCACAAAATGAGCTCTTTCTGTCCTTGGGACTGCATTGTTCTCCATCTCAGCATCTGCTTTTGCTCTTTTGTCCCTCTTTCACATCTAGACTGTGACATGTTCCAAGCAGGACATGCATCAGGATCTCCATGGGGTTGGCGCAGCACACACCACAGAGGATACCAGTTTAAGCAGGGATGATAATGCATCTAGCAGTAATAAACTCTCTCTGGCAAGTTTTAAGAGTTGGCTTCCGTCTTCTTTTGCCTCCAAACATCATTCATGATGCTGCGCTGAAATTCCCAGCCTAAGTGAAGTGGTCAGACCTGGAGCTGGTCTTCCCATGTGATGGCCAACTGCTGAATGAGGTTCTTTTATACCCATGGCAGCAATTTTGCGGAAAAAAAGACCGTGCCCCTCAAGGCTGCTTTTCTGTTTGGCTCTTCAGTCAGCTTTCTCCTGCACATCTGGAGACCTCAGTGTGAACTATCACTGAAGTACCAATCCTGTCTCTACACTTGAGATTATGCTTCTCTCATGACATTGAATTTATGTAGTATTTCCATCTCAGTGAACTACTGCCCATACAGAACCTTCAGTTTCAGTGCACAGCCAATGCAACTGTGTTAATAAGCAAGATCCAGGCAGTAAGATAATTGCACTGTTTCTGTCACCACTAATTCTAGGCTCTCTGCCCACTGCTCAGCGCAGGACTGAAAGCACACATGGTTTTAGAGCAGGAAAACTCAGTCTTACTTCGGGGACTAGAGGAGGAGGATTTTATTGGATTGCTATATTGGTATATTGGATTTTTCTGCAACACTGGAGTGGAGGGCTTTTCCTGGGAGAAAACAATTTGAAGAGTATAATCTCTCCTGAGGTAGGTATATATGATGCAGAAATATCTGTTACACTTTTGAAAGGACAAGCTTTGAGAGCTTTGAGGATTGTTAGTGAACATAAATCAGCATAGCTCCGTGATGTTTATTGTTTCCATGACAAGCAATTCAGTCATAGTTCTAGACATGAAACTGTTTCTTCTTATGCAGCCGTTTGTAGCTTTGTAGTTACAAAGAGACAGTTGTGGGCTTGCTAAGAAGTGCATTGTGTACTACTGTGCGTATTTCATTAGAGCTGGGGTCAAATAAGTGGTTTGGGTTTGGCCGGAACAAATATCTGGAAGTGCTGTGGAAGTTGAGCAATGCAGACAACCCAGTTCTGTCCCATCACAAGCCCCAAAATCCCTTGCTAGATTTTTTGCAAATTGGATGAAAAGCAGTGATGTATCATTATGCCAAACAGATCCAGCAAGGCACTCCCTGTTATCGGGGGGCTGGAAAGAAGGCTTAGGAAGCAGAAATTTTTACAGCAGTACCTATAATACGTGGCCAGCTCTGAATAAAAAGAAACAGCAAAAAAAATGTGAACAATAGATGCCATCTGGTGACTTGATGTGGGTGCAGGACAACATCAGAGAGAGGGAAAGTTCTCAGGGAATGCCTCCTGCCACCAAGCCAGCCTCCCCCCATCCTCCAGCACACACATCCCCATCCCTTGTCCTTTCTGGAATACCTTTCTTCCAGCCTCATTGTTGTGCAAGTTCATCAGCCTCCGTGCATTCTTTTTGATTTCTCGGGCATCAACAAACCTCCGGGAGAACTCAATGCCGTATCTGATATCCGCAGAGCAGCCTCCCCACTTCCAGCCCTCCTCCTGGTTGTAGTAGCCCTGTTTCTCTCGGTCACAGCCACAATTGCTGAGGTTGCCCTGGCTGCAGGCGGCCGTGACAGCGTGTGCAACCCCGGCAGCAGTAATGGCATAGGTGAACGCAGCTTCCCTGCTTCCTGTGGAGAGAAGCCAAAAGCTGATGGGTTGGCAGAAAGGCAGCACGTACTTACTAAAGAAAGTACACACATTATCTACAGCAAGGGGGTCAGGCAGAAATGTGAGGAGGGCATTACTGCTCAGTGTGAATTTCTCATTCTTACAGAATTCCACACATATTCAAAATGCTTGGCTCAACTCGGGCATATTACCCCAGGTATGCAGCCATGTGATAGTCCCACGTAAACCCCTTCACCAGAGGGGAACTTGGCAATGAATCTGGACAGCGGTTAGGTGAGGCCACAAGATTTGTTTTCACGCTGTCTAGTCAGGTTTGCAAGCTGAACTTTATCTGTTTCAGCTGAATAAAAAGTGAGTTAATAGCTACCTCCAAGCATTGGCACTGCATGGAAAACGAAAAGTGTTCAGACAACAACAACAACAAAAAAAACCCAGGACACAAATGGGGCTGATTATTAATCTAACTTTATAAATGCTCCAGCAGCATCCATTAGTGATGCTGAGCGTAAAGTACTGCAAGAGAGACCTACAGAGACAAGAACTGGGTAGGTTTCATTTTCTTTCAAGGTGGAGGTTACCCCTTTCCTAGCAGACTTCTCCTGCGCATTAGTTTTGCTGAAGTGACCCTTTTCCACTCCCACTCTGAATCAAACCTCTGCATTACCATGTCTATTGAGCATACAAGGGCCATAGAAGTGCTGTGACAGTACTATTTTCCTCTCCAAAACAGGTGAGATACTGTCATGGAAGCACAGACTTGTTTTAAAAAAAAGTTGTTTTAGAAAAGGAGGGTTTTTTTTGTGATGCTGCTACGTGCAAAGGTTCCTCATTGCCAATTCCATGTAATAGCTGTTGATAATGAGTTATGAGGAGAGGTAAATAAGGCCCCCTTCTATACTGGTGGGCTGAGGTGCCTGTGAGTTGCAAGGAGATAGCGAGGCAGAATCACAAGAAGAGAAGCTACAGCCCGTCCCTGCTCTCCTGTGAGACCACACTCTGTCACTGACTTCACATAGGGCTGGACTGTGGCCCTAGGTGTTTTGCTGCACTTATTTATAACACTTCCCCATAAGTTCCCTTCTCAGTGCTTTCCTCTGTGTGTTTCTGTGGTAATAAACAGACAATCCTGTAGTGCGGCAGCCAAAGAATAACTGTAAAGAATCTGCAGAAAGTTGCTGAAATGCTTTAATGACCACACACAGAGCTCTAGCATCATTAGTGGATTTGGGAAGGAAAAGAAAGGAACAAATTTTCCAGAAGAGGAAAAAAAACAACTTAGAAGCTAGTTGTTGGGGTTTTTTAAAATTTTTGGATTCATACATCTCATAACTATTCTGGAATGATAACTTCACAGTATGGGGGGATTTATATTTCTTATTTTCATTGATAGCTTCCTGAAAGATTACATCATTGCCAGATATGAGGAAGATCCTACAAGAAACAATCAGAAATTGAGGTTTGACACCATTTGCTTGTTTCTCTAAAGCAATAAAAAAGAAACTTTGGGTAAGGGAAAAACAAAAGGGTTCTGTGTTCTTCAGCTACCAAGACGGTTGAACCGACATGTGCATTATTTGAGCACATGGCGCAGTTGCAGGACTGCCTCTGCTTGCAGACACAGCAGTGTTTTGTTGGGGTGTACGATGTGTGCAGTCTGGTTCAGTGCTTCCCAAACCGTGGTCCGCAGAACACTGGTGGTCCAGGAGGCCACGGTAAAGGGTTCACAGCTAATCCACAGAGCCATATTAAACACTATTTTAAGTAGTGTTTTCAATTAAAAGTTTGATGATAATGATGCCTGGTGGTCCGTAAGAAATTCTGAGGGTTCATAGCAATCCAAAACAGTTACGGAACCACTGTTCTAGTTCCTAGTGTGATCTTCATATGTTGATATTCACTCCTCTCCTCTTCGTTTGCCAGCTGAAGTAAAATCTGGGACTCTTGTTTTAAAATGTCTTCTGTTGACTTGCAGGATTTCTTTCTTCTTCTTTTAAAAATATTCTATTTCTAATCTATAAATTAAAATATTGGAAGTATGAGATGTAATAGAAGCTACGTATATAGATACGTAGCTTTTCTTCAGGATGAGGGTAAACGACAATGCAAAATCAGACCCAGGGAAATTTTTGGTTCAGTCACCTTTGAAGTACACGTAGAAAGGCTTATTAACAAGAAGAAACTTATTCCTGTGCAGGAACACAGCAGCTGTGACCTACAGTTCAGTATACTTACTCAGAGATTAACTAGTGACAGTTGCTCCTATTTTGTGTTTAAGCTCAATATATTCCCCATGTCTCCAGAGTACATGGTAAGACATTTTATTATGGCCACTGTGTCTGTGACCTCTTTGTAAATTTTCACACATTGCTTCCCTTGATCAGTTTCATAAAATGAAAGAATATCCTGTCTTTGTCTTTCTTTCTCTCTCCCTCATTCCCATTATACCCCTGACTACCATCAGCAGTAAAGAAAAATATCTTTCCTTTACCCATTTGAGAGCTATAGCAGTGATGGAATTATCTCAAGTCATGGGATAATACCAAATGGAAACCACAGTGACTCTCTGAAGAGATTACTCTCCTGTTTCGATGCAGCTCTAAAATGAGAAGGTCTCAGAAATTAGACCTGGATTGAAAGCCAGGTTTCTTTAGCAAGTTAAGTTGTCCTGCTAAAAAATAAAGTTTTTGGGGGTTAGCATTTTTTTAACTAGAGGATGTTCTAAAACTTCACTTGTGTTCCTGAACAGTTTGCTAAAGTCCCAGGATCAGTGGAGTCTATCAGAAACTGCTGATGGGGGAGGGAGGGGAACCTCTGTGCTCAAATAATGTCTGCTGTACACAAAGCTTTCCATTAGCATGTCATCACTTGGAATCAGTTCTAAGCAAGTCTTTGTTAGGCAGCTAAAACTATTTAAGTAATGATTGCTGTGATACCTTAATGGAGAACAATAATCTCATTTTATGGAATTTTCTGAGATTTCAAAAATATTCTTGGTCTGCAACAAAAAGGAGACAAGTCTTTCCAGAAATGTTCATGAAATGAAGACATAAGTAGCAGCAGATTTGGGATTTGACCCAACTTTGGGGCTAGATTTTTCTTTTTCCAGTGATTATCCTGATTATCTAGTTATTTGGCACTGTATATGCTCAGTTTCTCTGCCTCAGAAGAAAAATTCTTGTCTGACTTCCAAAGTTTTCTGTCACATAGACCAGAATAATTCTGTCAAGATTTTTATTTTGGTGAAAAACACACTGCTTTGGCTTTTATTGCAACTCTTGGATTCATCCATTTCTCTGTTAGAAATACTTGCCTTGGTGTCAAAGACGACAGTTCTGACTTTATTCCCAAAACATAGAAGGGATGTTTTCATGAATAATATGATCTAATAACCATCTGATCTGATAACTGTCTGATCTAATAACTCCAAAAGGAAATGACTGCCAGTATTAATTAAAATTAAGCCTTTTTTCTTTGGTGAAGGTGCTCAAGGCCACTTCTATCAATCTGCCAGGCCATCAGAGGAGTCTGCGGTTTGCCAGCCTGAGTTACTGCCATTATCTTGATTTCATTTGCATTCTAACAGAGGGCTGAACTTTAAAAGTGCTCTAATAGCCGGCAACGCAGGCAGCTGCTGCTCGGACAGACAGATATTGGACCACTGATTCCTTAAGTGTGTGTCTTCTGGCAGATAGGCAGAGAGGAGCCTTTATCTGTCGTTGGAGTCATGGAGTAGCCTGTATTTTACCCCTCATTTAGATGTCATTTCTGACTAAGTTTTAGACTTCTAACTGAGCACTAAACTTAGTACAGTTTGATGTGGAAATTCTTACAAGTTCCACAATTGCTGTAGTTTACCAGACTCGAACATGCACAGATTCAGCAGAGTATTTTCATCCTGGAGCCACGATCAGCTGAAAATCACGTAGGCTAAATACATATTTGATTATTCAACTGTGAGCACAGGGTTAAAGACTTAACTGTTCCATAGCTATTTGCAAGACATCTATTTGTCTGAGTAACTAGATGAGAATTCTGTTATTGCACACATCATCCTGAAACGACTCATGTCAGCAGCTAGATGAATAAGGCTGCCACTGTCAGCTATTAGAACTGTAATTTAACTTGCAATATTAAACTGCAGAACATACAGCGTTCGGCCAGTAATTTCCTAGATCTTGCATCAGCAATGATAGAAAAATGTACTACACACTGTTGTTAAACAAAACAAATTCTTCATGCACTTACACAGGACACCAGATTGACTATATGACACAATACAACATAGGTCAATGGGAAAAAGAAATGAACCATAGCAGAACCAAAATTTTTTTGACAAATCTACCCTTTTCAACAAGTCTTGTAAGCTGATGACAGATTGAGTCATTTTTTTATGGCAAAAAACAATAGATACATCTAGATGAATAAACTAAAACTCAGACAACAGCACCCTAAGTAGTGTTGGATGAAGACTTTTGCAGACAAGTTTATTTCCTTCCTAATTTTGTATTTTATTCAACACACATATTAACAATTCTCAAGGAAAAGAGTGCAGGCTCTTCTTTTTGGATTTGGTCCAAGGGCAATACAAGTCAGAGGGAGTTTTCTCACTGTCTGGAGCAGATCCTTTATTTGCATTTTCAGTGTAATTAACTTTGAGCTTCTTGGTTTATAAAAGCAGGGACTAGTTTAATTTCTCTGTCCCTCTAACTTTCTGTACCCAGTGCTACATGTCAGAACTGAAGGCCACTGAAACCACTTTGTACAGGCAGAAAAAGTAAGGCAGAAGAGCAGGAAACACAGGAGGGTCTCTACTCCGTCAACCCTGACATAGGCTAATAAGACAGATGTTCCTCACAACAGCTTTTGTTCTTCCTATTCTTGAGAATCTTCAGTAGAGGAGGTTCCAGGGTCTAGTCCAGTACCTCAGGACCCCTACTGGTATGCATTTCACTAATATTAACCTGAAACTGTCTTTCTGAGTGCAAACCCACTGCTTCTTTCTCTAGAGCTGCCAAGAGCTGTTTATTCCCTCCTTCTAGCAGCAGCCTTGAAATATATAAAGACTTCCACCCCTTCCCAGATGTGTTCCATCATCAGTCCTTGTCCAGCACCCCCAAGAGCTCTGCTCCTTGCCCCTGCTCTCCCAACTGGCTGGTTGGTGTTGCGGTGCCAGAGATGTGACGGGGTGCTCCAAATGAGGTCTTGCCTCCTTGGGGCCTGAGCAGAAGGAGCCCTTCATATACCTTGTATGCTGCAGTCCTGTTTACTCCTGCCAGCATGGTGTTTTCACAGCAGCAGGACACTTTTGTGTCCTACTCAATTTCAGCTGTCTGTGCAGCTGCTCTCACACCAGATGTTTCACATCTTGCATTTGTGCAGATGATCATTCCCATGTACAGATCTTTGCATTTGCCTTTCTCATTTGTCTCCTCTTTCTTTGCTTTAACTCTTTTTTTCTTCTTTTCTGGATCACTTCTCCGTGATCATGTTCAATTTTGACCTTGACTTCCCCCAGCTTCCTTGTAGTTCTTCCTGACATTACATAATTCACAAATGCAATGTGCACAGCTCATGCTCTTGGTCAAGTCAAGAGTATAATCCTGACTGGTACCAGATCCAGCACAGATCATAAGAAACCTAGTCAGCACACCCTTCCATTTTGATAACTACCCTCCAAGTACGATTCCCAGATAGTCTGTACCCATGTGGTATGTTCTTATTTTTCTTATGAGAATGTCATATAAAGCAGTGTCAAAAACTCCCTTTAAGTCCAAGACAACATGGTATAAACTGCTTCTGCTTTGCCTCTTAGGCCCTGGGTGGCCAAAGAAGGAAATTAGATTGGTTTAACGTGATTTGTTCTTGACAGATCCTGGTTGACTCTTACTCATCTCCTTGTCTTAGTTATGAGCTTACAAATGGGGGTTTGTTCCCATATTTTTTCATTTACTGAAGTCAAGCTGATTGGTCCTACAATTCCTTTCTTTTCTCTTTTTTTTTTTTTTTTTTTTTTTTTTTTTTTTTTTTTTTTGCAAAGGCAATAACTTTATTTTTTTTTTTTTTTTAGGCAAAGGCAATACATTTGTCTTTTCAGTTTTCAACACTAGTGGCTGTCGGGACTACCAGCTGTACACTGGCTCCATTGAATGTTCTGAGATGAGGGACAGCTCAACTGGAAAGCAATCAACACGGACAAACACTGCTCTCTAATGCTCAGAGGGTATTCCTGTGTTGATAGTATTAATTTATAACCATCTGCTCACCATTCACCTGTTTAGTGAAGTCTGAGGCAAGAAGTGCTTGGCCTTCTTGATATTATCCTTGGTTTGCACTCTCCTCAGGGGTCCACTCCACTGAGTAGTGGATCAGCTTTTATTCTACATCTCGTACTCACTGACAAAGTACTACTAACTCATTGATTTCTGTGTACCCTTCTGTCCAAAAAAAAAAAAAATATATATATAGCCATTTATGGTTGTGAGGTTCCTTTGTAGCACCTATGCTCAGAGGTATTTCTGAACAATGAACTTGGTACTGGCTGAATATCTGTTACTGGCAGGACTTTCTGGTCGAGTCTGATGGAGCCTGCTAATGGTCGTGTTCAGTAATGTTCTCTTTACAGTATTTATTCATTTCACTTTTCCTCCTTAAACCCCTGATTTTGTTACCACAGTCTAATTAAAATAGTCTTGTTTAATTTTGTTTCATCCATATAGGTCTGTTTATTTGAACTAGAAATAGAGCAGGGGGTGCACGTGATTACAGCAGCTTCTTCCTAGGCTGTCTGTGGTGTCTATTTTCAATTACACATGGCCAGGGCAGAGAATATTGCAGATCTCAAAGTCGAGCATGTGTAGTGATGTGACATAATGGTTTATTTGCAGATTCTTCTCTTATTCAGCATTTTTCCTCTCCAGGCTCCCACTAAGTTTTTATGGTTGGAGGTGCCAGGATCTTGGCCGTCAGTTTAGAATTGCTCTGTCAACTGGATTGTTTTCTGTTGCTCATGTGGGTTTGTCAAATCTTCTTTTAGAATGGGCTGTACATGAGCCAGAATTATTTCACACTAGCCTTATTGTAGCTGTCACTGTTTATATACTTTTGGAAGCATGTCTATTAAAAAGAGATAGTTACTCTGCCTCTGCTTTTCACATTTTTTCAAACATTTTTTGAACATCATGGTTATTTTCTAAAGACTTGCTTTCCACAGTGATTTCTGTAATGAGTCTTCCAAGGATTTACAGGGATTTTTTACTTAATTTACCCGCTAAATTTATTACTTAAATCCTGCCAACCTTAAACAATAGTCAGCATTTCTGTTCCAGTGAGCATAATTCTGTTGTGTTTTTCACTGTCTTTTGGCAACCTGTTCCTTGGGGAAGTTTTCTGGGACAGCTTCTGTGAGTTTAGTGAGTTCGCTGTAATCTTTGAAAGGATGTTTAGCAGTGCCCAGAGAAACATGAAATTTTTGGGCTCTCCACTGTAAAACTATATTTGCCATAACAAATATTTCTTGCCAACTCAGCCCTAAGAAGCAAACTGTTTCCTATTCTTACAGAAGATGGGGAAATTGAGTTTTGGTCCCAAAGCACCACTGCTTGTTTTTGTCAAAGTTAAATCAGAACATGGTGCTGAGCACACATTTAAAGAGTGCACAAGAGCATGGCTTCAGGAGCACGAGGGGGTAGTTCCCAGATGCACTGTGCCTTTGAGAAGAGCCTGTGTGTGTCACAGACGGCTGTGTTTTCACAATGCTGCTGCTAATACTATCAAAGTAGCATGTGGGAAGCAAGAGCTGGAGCAGAGAGATCGTCTCCTGCTTGTGTTCTCTTCTGGACCTGCTGACGTCCCACTGTGGCACTCAATAATTCCCTGCTGAATGTTTGGTGCCTTTTCTTTTCAATGATGACAAGAGGTTTGATATGTCATAGTATGTGAAAGCTCAGCTGGAGACATCTTGCAGTGTACTGGAGTTTTAAAAAGTTCTTTGCACCCCTTGCCAGAAAGCATGGAATCCTGAAGGCATCCCAGAGAAACTGGGTTCTAAAGTACACCAATGTCCTTAAATTAAATGGGTCTGTGAGGAACCAGATGTGTTATATATTCTATTCTATTCTATTCTATTCTATTCTATTCTAATCTAATAATTCAACTGCCTCAACCTGTTAACAACAGTTCTTATGTAGGACTTGACAGTGCATTACAGTCTCTCTTTTAAAGAGCATTTCACAGATTAAAATAAGTCCAATATTTAAGAAAAAGGGAAGGGAATCTATAACTGTGTGGACACATATTCTTATCTCTTTTTTAGGTTTGCTCTTGATACTATTCTTGACTATAATATGGCCTGTTAAAGGTTTCTGAGGTACCTGTGTGGCGCTCAGCGAGGGAAACACTGTCCACTCCGATTTAAGAAGTAGAAAATATGCTTGCCACATAATAAAAAACGAAAGGAAAAAAAGCAAGCAGAAAAGAAACCTTCACTCTGAACCTGACAAGAAAACAGAGGACAGTACTACCAGTCACATTTTTAAAGTACATTTGCTTTCAAGTCAACTTCATGCTCTATTTATTGAGATACAAGAGCAGAGCAGGTGGCTACCATACCACTGAGATCTTCACGTGCATAGATTTTATAGGCTTGAGCCTTCCATGAGTGAATCAGTTCAGAATGGATGTACTCTAGGTAGGATCCTACCAATCTAAGTTATTCTGTGATTTTGTGACTATATTTGACTTTTCTCTGGACTCCATTTCACAAATACTCTGTCATTCCTTCTGTTATACTCATGAGTATTAAAAATCCACTACCATGCAGAATCAGACCTTCTCTGTGGACTTTTTACTGGGTCAGTATTTTAATTAACTGATTTCAATCATCCCAGCCTAAAATAATTGTACTGTGTTGAAGAGCCCCTCTATAAAAATAAATCTGCTCTGCCATTTGCATGAAGTCATTTTTTCCTCTATTATCTTATGTCATTTCTAACCCAGATAACAAATCCCCAAGGCAAGAGGTCAAGTACCTATTCTTTTGTAAATCACTGTGCATACCTGTCCTTCGCTGTAGAAACGTGTTAAATAATAACACCTTCCAAAGGGTCCACTGAACTATGGGTAAGCACCCACATGTAAGCACCAAGCTCCTGTACCTGGGCATGCCAGAGTGTCCGTGGGTGGGTTTCTGTGTATTCTGCAGATGAAATTTCTGATCTTGCTTCCTGAGGTGGTTTAGTTAAATCATGAATATTACCTGAGTGTCCTGTGCAGAGCCTATGAATGGGCCAGTGTCACTCTGCCAGAATTATTGAATAACAAATATCTGAGTGATACCTGGATGAAATTGGTGTTAGACACAAATCTGTTTCTGCAAGAGGCAGTCCTTGTCCTAAGGAGACACATCTTTCAGCTGGAGAGGGCAAGAGAAGAGAGATATTTTTACCTCTCTTTCACAGGGGACAGGTTAAGGTATTTATCCAGAGGACAGAAGGACCTGCAAGAGAACAAGTTGTCCTCTTGTTGGATTCTTTTTGTGAGGAGATAACAAAATAATTCAGTTGCAGTCTTCTCAAGCGACAACCGAAATACAAATTCAAGGCAGGGAGAATATCCATGGAGCTGCATGGTGGGACAGGAGCCCTCCCAGAGAGGAGCAGCAGTCTGGGACTAGAAATCCACTGCTCTGTTCTTCCACTGTTCAATACAGTATTGAACTGGACATCTACTGTCAGAGGCATAGAGGGATCTGACCCAGTAATGCTCAGCATCCCAGTGCCTGCCAGAGAAGGACACGGCTGTTGGAATCCACTCCTTACATTCACACTCATACACATCCTCACATGCCATACCTGCTTAGCAAGGATCCACATCCTTCCTTTACTTTTAATTTGGAAAAATAACTGACTGAAAAATAACTAATATGTCTTCCCAGAAGAATTGCTGAGGTTCAGTTTGCTTCTGTTTCACAGAGATACCAAGTGATTTCACATCCCCATTTGGAATTGATAACATTTCTTGACTACTAGCGAGATACGTGCAGCTTCAAGCTGGATCTTCTGTTTGTCAGCATAGACTTTTTTCTTGGACTCACTTTTTATGTTAGCCCACAAAAATGTTTGAGAGATATAGATAGATAGATAGATAGATAGATAGATGGAAATATAGAAACATGTAAATCTAGAAACCTCCTTTTGGAAACACATACAAAGCAAGCGTAGCCCAGGACATTTAGCAGGTACAAGATACTGCTTCCAGACTAAGTCCGAATGTGTATGGGATACAAAATTAATTACATCTAGAGGGCAAGAGCTAATCACCTAGAGCTAAGTCTGCAACAGGGTGTTGGCTCTAAAAGCCTGTCTTTTAGATGTTCTTCCACATAGCATTTTCCATGTGGCTGGCACAAAAATCCAGACTCACCGAGCCCTGCGAGAATTAGAAACAAAAAAAGCCAGACTCCCAGAAGGTATCAAGCTGCATGGGGAAGCCCCGAAACTGGCAGTAGAAAATGCAAAGAAAGGGAGAGTCTAAACTTATCCCATCAGAGTTAAGCCAGATTTCCCTGCATAGTGAGTCTTTCCAACTGTGCTGGCAGCAATCATCTAAGTGTAATTGCTGGGGGGACATGGTGGTTTTAGAAAAGGAGAGCCCACCCTTAAAATATTCTGACTGGGGAAAAAAGATTTCTTTACATGAAAAGCCAGGAGATGGCTTTGTTGGTTTCA
The DNA here is from genome assembly GCA_013398855.1 of Mohoua ochrocephala. Taxonomy (NCBI): domain Eukaryota; kingdom Metazoa; phylum Chordata; class Aves; order Passeriformes; family Acanthizidae; genus Mohoua; species Mohoua ochrocephala. Next base: position 71,154 of record VZTA01012255.1, on the reverse strand, counting down.
CTGATTAGAAAAAAAAAACATTCTACCGAACATAATATAACTTCTTCTAGTGTTTTTTTCTAGGAGATTTTTTTTCAGTATCATTTAACTTGGTTCTATCAAGTACAGAATTAGCATGAGTTCACATAAAGTACTAATTCTACTTAGTCATTACATTTCTAAAGAAGAGCAGCAGTATCTTTTATTAAACGGAATCACATACACTAGGCATCTATGAGATCTAGGAAGGGTCTAATAAATATATTTATTTATTTATTTAAATTATCTTTCAGATTTCCAATCTAAATCCAGACAAATATCATGAAATGGAATAACCACTGGCATTTTAGTTCTCACTGCAACAGCAACACAAGACGAGCATTATGTCAAATAACTATGAATCAACAACCTTGTTCTACACAACATTTCGTGGTAAGAGCAGTGAATATGGAGGACATACTGCCCAGACTGAGAAATGGTGACAGCCAGACTGGGAGCTCTGAAAAGCTTTTCAGACTGCTGGTCATGGAGAAACATCTCCTGTGTGCCTAGGATAGCGCTTTCCAAGCACAGAGATTGTTATGCTTTCTTGCCTGGTGATTCTGCTCTTCAAGGTGGCCTTCTTCTTAAAAAGTGCATAGACTTAGACAGAAGACTTAAGTTTGACCAAAAAAAGGAAAAATAATTTACGTCAAATAGTACACCAGAATGTTGTCTTCTTCTGTAAAAATTCTGCACAGGAACATAGCAGAGAGGTTCTTGCTGCATTTGCTGGGAATTGCTATTGGATTGTGTCCTGGGGGATAATTCTGCATTAAGGTTGTCCTACAGATCTGTGGCTCACATAAATTCCTGGCATGGTTTCCAGTGCCTGGCAGGATACCTTAGAGGACCAACTCAGTATGTCGAATTCCACAAGCAAGTCACTTGCACTGTCACAGGTGACCCATCCTGTAGGTGTGGGGGCTTTCATGTGTTTGGTGTATTCTTGGCAAGGCAGAGTTTGGCAGGGGAGACAACAGCAACTGTTAGGTGGCTGTTCAGGATGTTCCTACTCTCTGGATATCTCCCATGGCAGCAGATGTGCCTCGCTGGCTTTAGCCCACCCCACCCAGCCCTTCCCTGGTGGCTGCAGCAGAGGGGTTGGGCTGGCAGACCCCCAGCCTGTGCCTGTGCTCTGCTAACTCAGCTCAGATGTCACATCTCCTGGGGTCAGGGCAAAGGGTTGGGCAGTAAACCCTGCAAGTCACCGCAGCCCTCTCTCAGAGCTCAGAGGCTGTGGAGAGCAAATGAGAAAGTTCTGGTGGAAGGGCTGGGTTGAGACTTGCTTTTGAATTTGCTTAAATATTTTCCAAATGCTCTTTCACACTGCTTGTGTGGCCGCATTCACCTTTCTGATACATCTCACTTGCCAGTACATCTTGCTGGGAGGAGAGAGAGAGTCAAGTAATGATGTCCACCCTTCTTCATGTTTAAAGGGTCCTTGCCTGGTCGTCATGTCTGTAACCCCAGGGAGCAAGACACAGCACAAATCACACATATGAAAGAGATTTAAAAGAGTAAAGAGCTCAGAGGAGTCTGGATAAATACACAAACTTTAGATTCTGATCCAAACCTCTCTGGTTTGCAAAATGAGTTTGGAAGCATCACGAGAGCAAAGTCTTTTTTTTTTCAGCTCTGGAGTTTCTGGTCCTGACAAGAGTTGGGAAGTGACAAGATTCACATAAACAAGGAAAGGTTGTCTGAATCTTCTCAGGGCTCATGAGAGATACTAAATCAATGTTTAATGTGAGCCTGTCCAGCTAACCCCATTGGGTCAGTTTATCTGATCCAGTAAACCAGTGGTTGCTGTTTATTATTTGTGTTGTGTTAAGCTTGTGTCTTGCCACGTACTGAGTGAGCTCACCCTAAAATGCTGATCCACACCTGCAAGAGATTGACAAATGGCAGATGCCATAACAACCTGCAAGTTACCCGCTGAAAAAACAAAATGTTATAAGAATAAAAAGATCAGATTTCTAGTCCACAGTCAATTGTTTTTAAGCACTATACCCTAGAAATGAATGATGAGTTTTAAACAAAGACAAGAAGAAAAATTTCTAGGTTTTTAAGGTACTCTAGCTTCAGACCAGGATCTAGGCTTTCTGACCAGGAAAGGAGGAACAAGACCCTTTCTGCTGTAAATGAGTATTTCAATAGATAGATTGGTATTAATACCAGTCTTCCAGATGCTGCTTGTGTAAAACTGCTTCTAAAAACCACTAGCAAGTGTCTCTACTGCAAATCCCCCATTAAAGCAAGATGGGTCTCACTAAATAATCTTTCCAGCCCCCCACTCTGCAGCAGCTCATTTCCAGATCTGAACTTTGGAGCTGACCCTTGTCTTTGTGATGGGCCAAACCAAAAGCCAGATCTGAACACCGCTGAACTCTGGGAAAGTTCAAATCTATCGTTTGTGGTTCAGGTTGAGCTCTAATTAAAACAGACCAGTTAGAAAGGAAAATGTCTTAAAACCAAAACAAAACAAATGTTTCACGTGAAAAGTTTTGGATCAGGCTATATGGTAGCAAGTAGTGTTTTTGTCTATCACACGATGTCATGTTCCTCTGGTTAACACAAACTGACAGCATGCACATGCTGCTGTATGAGATATTCCATGCAGACACTTTGAATCCAACTTCAAGAAGAAGACAGTGTTCATGGAAATGCTTTCATGATGTGAAAAAACCCCATCAGCAGTCTTCCTGCCACTCAGCTCTGAGGGTAGGCTGCCACCTTTCAAACTTTCCATGCCCATCCCTCCTAGCACAGTAGTCCAGGGTCTCTCAAAAGACAGTGTCTTGCCTTCTCTGAGTGAAGCTTATGCCTCATTATGTCAGCAGTATGTGGAATACTGCCACTGATCCCTGAAAATAAACAAGAAGGGGGTGCTGCAGAACCTTCGGTTGCATAAGAGGGCAGGGAAAAACCAGCTAAATCTCCTGCTCAGAGCTTCTGTTTATACTATAGTTAATACTGCAGTGTCTGTAATAATCAACATGGTTGATCAGTGGACAAGGGAAAAGCAAACAAAAGCGAAGGGAACTTGGTTTCAGCATTACTGAACTGCTGAAGTGAAAGAAAATAGGAGACAGCAAGGAGAAAGGGAAAGAGGGAAAAAGCGTCAATGCCCCATCTCTGGTGACAGGATGTCACCGTGCACCAGTAGCTAGAAAAAGTGGGAACTCAGACAGGAAGATTTACTCAAAGAATCACAGTACACGTACAATAAGTAACCGGAATTTACTCTCCCTGTGGGCTTTATTCTCTCCCTTTCATGTTACATGTAAGTACTGAACATCAGTTCAGTATTTTCTTTTTGTGAAATTTGAGTGGACAATTACCCAAGGTTTCCAAACTTCCTTCTTCTGTAAACTAAGCTAATAATCCTACCAGGCCTCTTCTATTGAGATTTTTCACTATGTTTTTTTTTCCAGGCCTGGACTCACTTTTTAGAAGACCAAATTCCTCCACAACATTTCTGTCCTTTTCTTTCCTCTTTGAATAAGACTTTAACAGCAACCAGTTTTGTTTGAGGATATATCCCATATGTTTAAGAAGAGGTTAGTCTCAAATAATTTCAATTCCTCACTGAAATTAGTCATCTTTAGTTTCCAGAGAGCGAGGTATGAAGTGACTTGCCCAAGGTCACAAGAAAAGGCACAGCTGGGAGCAGAGAATAAGTCCATTATCTCCTGGTCCACTCTTTCACCGTGAAATGATTGTTCTTACATGGAATTAGGAGACACAAGGTATGTAAAAAAGAACAGGACGGGAATGGTATTGAGCTTCTCAATGTAATACCTTCCTCTCAGCTTAGACAAAGAGAATGAAAAATTATTTAATCCATTCTGCATGAATACTTCTCAAGTTAAAAAATATTCAAATGTTTTCACTCAGGAAATTTTCACTTCATTTTCACTGGTGAAGTTGTAACTAAAAGAATAATCTTTCTAATTAATCATTCTTAGCAAAATACTGAATTCTATTTATGGCATCATTTTAAACACACCAAAACAACAGAAAGCAGTAAAAGACCCACCTAAGCAAAGGAATGAGACACAATATTTTCTTCTGCATAAGTTTTGTGATGTTCATGAAATAGGATTGCCAGGAACCTAGTTATTACTTTAGAATTTTCTTTAAAGCAAGAAGTAGAGTAGAATGGGAATAGATACCTGCTCATGTGCTACACATGATAATATATCGATGTCCAGAAAATCTAGTCGAAAGAATCACATGGTCTTTTGTCATTGTGACAAATATGGCAGAAAATATATGCTTGTCAACTTGTGCTAATCCTTCTCCAAGTATGGAGGACCCAAATGCTTGGGAATGAGGAGCAGTCAGAGAATAAAACCCACCTGACCGTTTAGGAAAGTTCACCACTTTGCCATGCACTTAATGAAATACTCTCTCTGTTTCTGCCTGAGATACTGGCATTAGCAAGTTTCCAAACTATTGACTTAGACATCAAGATTATCCTTCAGAAATGCACGGACAGGTACCCACCACTGATAGCCAGAACTGCCTCAACTTACAGAAACAGCAGTGCACAGGTGCTCTATGCTGGCCACTTCTGATTTTGGATCCTGTCATCACCCTTCACCACTACCAATTGTTACTGCTTCTGGCCCATCCCTTTTTCTTTCCTTCTCCTTTCACATGCATTTATAGGTCTGCTACACTCTTTCCCACTTCCTCACATCCCTAGTCAGACAGTTGAAAGGCTTCCATCACAAAGATTGAAAACATACTCCATATTAAATGTAACAGGATAGTATGACCAGCAGGTCCATATTTCAAACACATTCAATTTATATCACAACTGAGAATAAACAGCAGGGGAAGCTTCTTGGTGGGTTGCTGGAAGCTGTGGCTTCCATTTTTTGTGGAACATGTCTCTGTCACTTGCTAAATAGGTGCACCATCTGGTGGTAATTTTGGACTCCCACTCCTTAAATTTCCAAAGAGCAGCAGTGGAGCTACGCCTGTGGTTGCGGCATTTATTTTTGGGTTTTGCCACTATCCGTCCAAAAGTCCTCAGCTAAGACAACTTTTGCAAGTACTACTGGTGATTGAGCACTAAGAATAGGTAGGACATTAAATAAGGATCAAGTTTCCATGTCTGCTGTGTGGGGCAAGCAGGTATGACTTTATGAGAGGACCACATGCTCCCCTAAGAAACATATATAGAGATGGAAAAATTTCAAACACAAAGAGAAATTAGGTATTAAAGGAGTCTAAACTCCCAGGATAGGCAACAGGGACCGTCCTGCAGTCAAATTAAGATCCAAATCACCCTCTGGAAGAATTTCTCCCTGTTCTTTGACCATACAAGGAATACAGCCTGACTAGGTTCCTATCTCAGACATCTCATGCAAATGTCTGGAGCTGTGTGATGTGAAACTGGGCCAAAGGAAAGAAGTGAGGAAGGGGCTCCTCTTTTTCTGCCTTTGTCATCTGAAACCGTTTAATTCAGCAGCAGAGAGAAACCACTACTATCTCTTGTGCCATTCCCCTAAGAAACTGCAAGATTGCACTGACCATGTCTGATGGGACTTACAATGGAGATCTCTTCTGAACAGGATGGCTGGAGGCTGAATCAGACAGAAAATGAGTTTCCACATTTTGGTGAAGAAATGAGTGAACAGGTAAAAATAAGTCATGATCCAGGAGTAAACATTTTTCATTTCAGCAACCTGAAGAGCTGTAAAGTCTACAGCAGTTCAGTGCATGTCTGTTGAGCTTCTATCTAGAGATAGCAGTGCCTTCTCTCAGTGCAGCAGTGAGCGTTCCGGGGCGAGAGCAAACCAAAAAGACACCTCAGTAATTCAAGCCCATTTAACTGACACTGGCTAAGTCTTAGGAATCATCTTTTTCACACAATCCCAGAACAGGAGTTGTGGAGAGAGCATTATAGATAGCAACGAATTACACTTGTGGCTAAAAGTAGTCTCCTCGGTCCACTCCAAGTGGATCTGGGATGGGCAGAAGGACCCATCATCATCTTGATCTTGCATGCTGGCTTTCACTATGACTTCTGTATTCTGCAAACCACTTGGTTCTGCCTTTCAAATAAAACACTTTCAAAGCCTCTTTAATAGCACTTACAATGAAGGGTTTAAAGTTAAGCACGTATTGGGTAAAAAAAGCACGGCTGGAGTCGGTGCCAGTTTGAATCTTGAGAGAATGACTACCTTAGAACTACAATGCTAGATTCACTTTCTCAAGCCTCCAAATAATAGGTTATAGAGTCCTCTTGCTTGCTTGCCTTACTTCTTTTTTTTTAATTTGCCTCTTCTATCAGTAACAATAACATTGTACTTCACAGTATGAACATCAGTAAGAAATAAACTACAGTCATGCACAATTTAATCCAATGCTAAAAGGTCAGGCATGATACGCATGAAGGAAATTTTGTCAATTAGAAAATGAGGTATTTGTCAGATGTAATATTTTGCAATACACCAGCCACTTCATTAGGAAAAGAAATTGCTCATGACTGGAGGCACGATGGCAAACTGCATGGATCAGTGATCTAATCCTGAATGCTAAAATACTTGTTTGCAAACCAAAATGTGCAGATAACAAATGCTGTGTTTTTTGTAACGTTTGTACATGCCTCTCTCTGCACTTTAAACTTTTCAGTTTAGAAACTGAAAGTTTAGATGGTTTACCAAACAGAACCTATCCCTAAGAACAGAGGAGGAAAGAGAGGGATGCTGCTACACGTGTAACTCTGGAGTCTAATGTTATGTTTAGCCTGTCCTGCTTGGTGTAGAGGTTGGACTAGATGACCAAACCTATCATCTCTAATTCTAGGGAAGAGACTTTGACAACGCACTTAACCACAGCAGTAAAGCTCAGGGAATCTCCAAAGTCATTAGAACCCCAAGTTATTACAGGATCACATACCAGCAGGTGCTGTCCTGCACTCCCTGTCACCCTCCATAAAGAACTTCCCCTGCAGTGGCAAAGTTTGGCAGCACCTGCCTGTTTGCAAAGTTGCTCTGTACTTAAAAAGTCAAATGTCGTATGGTTGATTGCCGTTTAACTAATGGGGTTTTAGCTGAGTCCCTCTATGAAATTCAGCTTCACTTTCAACTTCTGCTCATAACCAAAAGCCAGGAGACTTTTTAGTGGCTCTGGTGAAACCAGTGGCAAAATTTCTACTGACAGCAATAGGACAAGAATTTGGCCCCTGTCCTTTTGGATTAAGCCCAGCACCACTTTATTTGACTTTTAATGTCATTTGCCTTCCTGGTTTAAGCATGCATTACATTGTAAGTCATTGACCAATAGGACTGGGATGCTGAAGTAACTAATGAGTCAGCATGCTATGGAACATTTGTACTCGGCAATTTTATTAGAAAGTGATACGAAAAAAATGACACTAAATGAACATTAATGTTCCTTGGAGGCTCTTGGAAGTACGGAAATGCCAAGCTTAAAGCTGCTATGCAAAGTTAGCCCCGTGTCCAAACTTTGGTACAGTATTCAATTAAATCGTAGCCTAGAATTTGCATACTATCTTTTCCACAGGACCTCTGACTGACTCATCCCAAGGGAAACCAGAAAAGTAATATGGAAAAGCTAAAAGAGAAAAGGAGAACTTTTGTTCTGGCCAGTGCAGAGCAGGAAATGATTGTCACAGACCCAAGGCCCCATCGCATGTACCTGCTCCCTTTCCACTACACCTAAGTGTGCACCTAAGTATGCACCAAAGTATGCACTACACCTACGCCTAAGTAGGATGATCAAATGCCAAAACCTATGACTACCCACCCCTCCCCTCCCAAAATGTTTCTTTTCCATATTGACACTTAAATGGAGTGATTCCATACAATAAAAAAGGTCCATTTAGTTTTGAACCATGGAAATGATGTATTAAACCCTGTCCCCATGTCAGTCCATTGGTTTTTCGGGAGATCTCAGGTTTAAGGTCACAGGAACACAGTGTGTCGTGCTATATGATGTTTTGTACCAAGCTGTGCAGTGTTATGGAACCTTGCATCCCAGAAAACCCATGGAAGCATGTGAGAGCAGAGTTCAGGAGATCCAGAGACCTGAGTCTCCCCAGCTACAGTTCTTGGCATTAATTTACATCAGTGCATGGAACAAATTTAAAATTAAGTGCTCTGACAACAAAAATGGAGTTGCTCACAGTCTGGTATGTCAGTGTATTTAAACTTGAAAATGTCTACAGAAAAGCACCTGTTCCAAGAAAATCTTCACTTTTATATGGAATGGAATGAAATAGAAGCCCTTTCCTTAGAATGGAAATTCCAGATTTCATTCAGATCAGTAACCACCATTCCTCATCCAGCTGCAAGCCACACGTAGTTCACCAAGTAATTGTATTACCATATTGGTGCTGTGTTTGGAATAAGGATATCTGCCTTTTAAAGAAAGTCTGCTGCCAAATAGGTAAATATTTAAATGGCAACAAGAATGTTTTCGTTTAAGAGAATTTATACTATTCTTCACACTCATGACCCTTGAGGGAAGAGAAAACACAATTGAGTTATACTTGAACTAAACAATAAAACCTCACAAAAAGACTAGGAAGTGGAGAAGATAAATTGAGCTATATAAAAATCTGTCTCTTCATGGCTGGAAATTATTATATGCTGCAGACTATATATGCTTTTATTTCTTTTATAGGGACACAAAGAAATAAAGATTATAAAATTAATGTAGAAAACTGACATTTTTTCTAGTTAAGTCAAACAAAATTTATTTCTGTCAACTCATAATTTAGAAATGGTACTGTCCATTTATGTTTGCCTTTTCCTCTATGATTGACAATGTGTTTTGAAAACATTACTAAGGCCTCCCTGGATCATTTTGAGGTTCTGGCATCTAAGAAATTTTTAAAGCACAGAGAAATTATCACCCACAAATATTCAAATTGATTCACCAAGCTGGGAATCCTCCATCCTGTCAAAATAGGACGTTTCTTTAAAACAACAGTACTTCCTTAGAATAAAAAGATATTTTTCTTTTTCTAAAAACATCCAAGTGACAGACATTAAGAGTCTGAACCTACCACTCCCACAATAGCCTGTCTCCTCAGCTAAAAAAATACAAATTCTTAGCACCTTAGTGGTTTCATAACTTTTTTACTGCTCCTTCACAACCTCAGCTACCGCCAGCTGGGAGGGTTTATTTTCTTATTCTGGTTTGGGTTACTGTCTTACTTTGTTAGTTGTGATAGTAAAACGCTTACCCACCCTTCTACAGTAAGAAAGTATGAACTGTTTGAATCAACATCTCAATTTCCCCCAAAGATGATAATGCAAACTGAAATGCCCTCTCACACACTTTGCCTTGTAACTACTGCATTATCACACCTTTTCCCCAGTGTTCAGCTTTCAGTTGAGATGAAGTGCACTGAGGAAACTGTTCTGCCAAGGCAGCCTGCTTTTGAGGACTTGTCTCACTGACTGTAGTGTAACTCAGAGCAGCACACAGGGCTTTGGGTGGAACAGCTCAGCTTTGCTCCAGCATGGCCTTTCTACCTCTGTAAGGCAACTTGTGGGATAATGGCTGGCATACCATAATCCTTCTGCAGTAATGTTTAGCTAATAAGTGAGAGCAAATAGATTGGATATTCTTACGGTTAAAGGTATTTTAGTTTCTCCTTGCAGCAGCAACATGCCAGTTGTGAAAATAAAGGTGCTGTTTGAGACATTTTAAGAGAAGGCTTTGCAATGACTGTTTGTAGGGTGGTAAATCTTTCCTGCAAAATGAGCATGCGGAGGAAGTCCACAGATTTTTGGGGGTTTTACCTCTTTACTGCCTGCCTCTACCTGCCAGCCAGTTACCTAGCTGCTAGGGGTGGTGCTTCAACATGCATGTCTTGTTATTTTTTTTTTTTTAAATTCAGGCTAATAATGAGAAAACTCTCCCTCTCCTAGTAACCAAGAAATATACATCTTGTTATGCACCACTGTGCTTCTATTAAGAGTTACGCTTGCTTAAGCCACAGATCATTGAATTTGCCATGGTATTTGTAGTTTAACTAAATCAAACATGCAAATACAATGACTCCACACGGCATCTTGGGAAATGGACGTCAGCAGTCACTCCAAGTTGGCTACATGAGCAATAAAGATACAGTTTGTATGGGTCCTACATCATCTTCTGGAGCTGCATACATCCTTAGTACAGATTGCAGCCGATTGAACGCATACTGTGCACCTCTCTCCTGGAATCCCAGACAGCCTGCTGTACTAGGAGCTGAAAGCTGATGCCATGCCCTGAGAAGCCACCCCTCACACTGGAAGGTTTTTTACTATATCCTAGCACCAGCAGAGAAATCCAGTTCAAATCACTGAAAACAAATTTATTTCTGCTCACTTGCTTGAATGCTCAAAGGACATTGTTGTCTGGGCCCATGCTATACGACAACAACAAAAAACCCAAAATTTTTCCACATTAGGGCCAAAAGCCACTGTGCAATTGAGGTTGCCCATAGCTGACAAATGCCTAAACCAATCATAGCACCTACTGCTATGACAAAGATAATTACTGCCTTTCCATCAGTGAAGTGTGTACCCTGCTCTGTATCATATTTAAAATAATCTAATTCCAACTCGTTTTCCCCCTCCAAATTGTTTCCAGCTGTACAATTCCTTTTTTTCCCCCCATATTGTTTTTATTGGATGTAGTGCAAGTTCGTAAAGATAGATTTTCCCATAATAAATACACAGATGTTAGAATAATAAACATACAGTCAACCTGACATATGAATATTACTAAGCCTTAACAAACATATAACAAACAACATAAACTGATTTTAAAAAATTGAAAATGAGAACATAAAGTAGCAGAGAAAGAAATGGCAGGAGAAAATAAAGGCAAGAAGTGAGCTAGAAATGTACTTACTTTAGCAAACTGTCTGGATTCATTTATGGTTCCCTTTATTGACTTGCTGATAGCATTAAAGCACAACTATGGTTGTAAAGCATTCCTAAGAATGCCGCCTGTCTTCATGTATTGGAAGTTTTCTGCTCACGCTGAAAGCCAAGCTTTCCAAGTTGGCCAACTCATACCACACTAGACACTACTGTGCTAGATTAATCCATCTGCTTGGACCCAAATATCCATTTTTGGAGAATAACGAGCCTCTCTACTCCTCCCATTTTTGGTAGGAAGTTTTTATGAACATTTGGCATCTCGGTTAAACCATCATCATAGCCCAGAATAAAAATGACTGGATTCATATGTGGAATCCAAATTTAATTAAGCCTATATATGGCCTGAACCAAGAATAATTTACTGGCTGACACCCCCTCAGCATGTATGATAAGATGCCAACGTTTCTCCGTGACGCCATCACTTAGATATCTTTCATGCCCAATTCCCACGTTCCAATTCAGGCCTGCAGCTAAAACATGGGATCGAGAGTGGACTTACAATGTTACCTGTTTCCAGCACAAACACAGCAAGAATCACTGTCGTTTATGAGTATCTCTCCTTCAGAAGTTGTCACCCTCCCTTTCCCAGTCTTCCATTTGGAATTATCCATCCTCTCCCCGGTTTACGTGTGCACGTGTACAAGTGCATGCTTGTAGAGAACTGTGACATTCAAGTTTATGTTCTGATTGTGTTTGCCAAAAGTCTTCTTCACCTGGGAGTTAATAAAATCCATGCACAGATTTTGTTTGTCTCTAAAACTGCAGGGTTTTTCCTCATATCCCTCCCCCTTTCTGCCTGGAGAGTGGATCAAAAGTTGAGTGAATGGGAAGAGACAGGAAACTTCTTAAGATGTTCTTCTCCTAAACCTCCCTTGGCAAGCAGAGCTGTAACTTCCCTTCAGATGCATCCTTTCAACATACCGGAAAACTAAAGACCAAAACAAAAGGTAAGACATTTAAGAAACAAAAAAAGCCCAACTTCAGAACTCCCTCGGGTTTGGCCTAATTGTTAATATTTCCCTGTCAGGTGTCCAGTTTAATGATTTTCCAAATCACTGCACCAGTGACACAGCCAAATATTGCTAAATCATGATCATTTTCCACATCGTGAGTCTGAGAAAGGAGACAGGTACAGATCACTTTGGATATTTTGACAGATATATTTTTCAAAACACCAAGACACCTCAGTTTTGCCCTGGATTTAGCACTGGTAAGAGCTACCTGTTCACGAGCACTTCAGTTTGAAGGATTCCAGTGGAAAGGGTCAATGCACAAATAATTAGCCAGAATAATCCACTGTCAAAGAACAACAGTGGGTTTAATTTATGTTATTGATTCGGACTTCACGCTACAGAGCCTGCACTGCTTACTTTTTTGGGGTGGAGTTCTTTGCTTTCTATGCTACTAATGATCTGTAGCTTTTAGAGGCGTGTAAGTGACAAACTGCTCCGTCCATCATTTGGGGGAATAGAGACCAGTCCCTAGTGGAGCTGGGGCTCTTTTGCATCAATAACCTGATAGGACCAGAGGTTTTACTCATCCAGATCAGTAAGGGCCCTCGCTTTCAAAATGCTAGAAGGGCAATTATCTTTCAAAAGTGATTACCAATAATAACATTTGATATATAATTATTTTTTAATTCGTTTTAAAATTTTTTTATTTTTAATTTTTGAATCCATTCGTTTAAGAGGCTTAAAGCAAGAAGAATGAGTGGAGAGTACAGAAGATTATGTGAGAAGCTGGCATGAAAACTAGGGATGAGTGCAGGAAGGTGACAAATGTATGTACAAGGACAGCATGAGTAAAGAAAGTGCAGGACTGACTTTCTTTGGGGATGGCATGACTATGGAAGAGCTCCCAGCTATAAATATATCAAAATGAGCTATACACAATGCTTGGCTAATCCATCCCATGCTACAGCCTTTGTTCACGCTACTAATTTAGATTTCTCTGCCACTTTTTATCTCTGGCTGCTATAAATCTTTCACACCAACACGGGTACCTCATCATTTCTACAGTTGTTATTCCATCCTCTGGACTACTTCCTTTGTTTTTAATACAGATTCCATGTACTGTCTTGGTGATGCAACCCTCATTCACTTAAGTACCTCTTTGAATAAATAACTCCTCACTAATCCATCTTAGAGCTTAGCTAAAAAACTGAGGACTTCTCCTGGCACAGTAGGATCCCCGGAAAATGCAAGGGAGGGCATGTGTCCCTGCGTCATGTCTTCTGGCTTGGTGTTGGGTGGAAGACATGCATAGTTAGAACATAAAGGCACCCGAGAGGTGATGGTAGCAACAGATGCACATCTGTTGGAGAAACCTCACGTTGGGTGAGTCTGAGTATTTCCTTTTAATTTTGAAGGGGGAGTGTCGCATCAAAATACAAGTTAGAATAACCGTAAATCTTTACTTGTCAATGTAGTGGTAGAGTCTCGGCCGGCAGCTAAAGAGTAGGTCCTCTCTTTCCCATGCAGCAAGAGAGCAATTAATATCATGTTATCGCTGCTTACTTTCCCTCCCCACCCCGAGGCCTGAATAACTCACCTTCAGTGTTCATCTCCCCAGGGGATTCTGGGACGAAGCTTTCCTTTAGGGTGAAGTGAAAAACATGCCTGTCTTTTTTTAGTTTTAATCCTTTCTTCAGTATGTTCAGGCAGAACCAAATAGCTGGTTTAGTGTTTCTGTGTCAGACACGGGCGTGTTTTGTTACACGTGCGAATATTTATGCTTCCAAGTATCTTGTACTTTTAAGTAGTGGGGTTTTTTAATCTTTGTCCATTTTTTACCTTTCCCCCCCTTGCTAGTGTAATAACACTACTTCCTAAACCCTATCCTTTTCCTAGGTACTGACCTCACCATCTCTCTAGTGGTGCTACTCCACTAATAAAAATAAAGACATGTGGATTATGGGATCCTTTATAGTTCTGCATGGAACTCATCTGGCTTGGCTGGAAGGGGTCGTGTAAACCTTCTCCCTCTGTTAGAGTCTGTGTGGTTTCACACCCAACAAATGTCAAAGCAGAACTCAGCTGCAACAGCCAAGTTTCATCTGTGTTTGGGTTAACGCATAAAAGAACCCACCAAATTCCACATCAGTCATTTCATGTGTCAGACAAACCACTCAGGTTCAGTGGAGAGGTCAAGAATCTGGTAAACATTTTGGCAAATATGGCTTGAACAGTGGCTCAAGAAAACCCTGGTTTTTTCCAACTTCATACAGTCTGAACAACCTGATAGCTGGTCCATCCTAATGACAAATAATTTCTGTTCCTTGTAGTTCTTACTTTGAGTAGAAACATTGAGAATGAAAGCACAGCTACAACTTGTCCTCTTTAGGCATTTGAACTGCACTCTCTTGCAAAGTTTTAGAGGAGGAAAGGAGTCTCTCTGGTGAACCCAGGAACACAGTGGTGGAGCTGGTAAAGCATCACAGGATTCTCAGCTTGAAGAGGAGAGCAGAAGTGGTGAAAGCCTTTTCAACGGAAAGCTTAGTAATGACACCAACTCTGGTACAACCCGCCAGAGTGGCCCTTCTCAGGCCATAAGGGATCTCACAGAAGGTAAGACAACCCACTTATCTAAGGTCAGAGCATGCCTGAAAACTTTGGCAGATGAAAACAGAGCATGAACAAGTATAGCATACTTGGCAGATGTATATTTTCTGGCAGCATCATAATTCTGGTTATCAACCGAAAGCAAACAAACATAATACCAACCAAGGAGGACCAGAGCATGCTTCTAACAGTCAAGAAAAGTGACTAGAATTTTTTCTGCTTCGTTTACATTTGAAGGTAGAAGTCAAAAGTTAGGTTAATTCCTGAATATGATGCCTCAAGAATGTAATATAATTACAGAATATGACAGACCCTCTGCAAATGTAAGTCAATTGCCCAATGCCAATGGATTTATTTTACTCTTTACAGCTGAACCACTGTGTCCTCAAAGCGCCCAGACCTCAGCCAGACTCTTGGATCTGGATGTTCTTTCAAAAAATATTCGGTTCCCTTGTTGACTCAAACACACCTCAGTTTTTGGTGCTCATTTCACAAGGGTGTCAGAAAAAAACCCTAAAGCTTTGACCACCACTAACAGCCATGTGAGTCAACTCCTCTTTGCACAAATGAAATTAAATGTTATGTCTTTTTTTATACAGTTTTAATGAGATCTTATGTTTAACCACACTCAGCTGTGTTTGAGGCACAAGACTCACCTGAACCATTGAATTCAAGAGGTATCACGCAAAGAAAAATGGGACACAAGAAGAACAGGCTACAACCCCTCTGAGAAGCTGGATGGTATCACTTTGAGTGCCCTCGAGGGAGCCACACAGTACAACATGTTATCCCAGCCCAGAGTAGCAGACAGTACGTGAGAGTGGGCAGCCCTTGGGGGAGAGAGAAAAGGTCAGGAATAAGCTAAGGATACCCAGCTGGGTGACGAGGAAAATAGTGACCTCAGTGCTGGAAAAAAATTTACATAATCTCCCCTGTGAAACAGTATCAGACATAGGGTAAATGGAAAGGTATTGATTTAACTTCTTCCAGCTAACAGCTTGTCAGGCCAAGGCCATTTATTATTTTCTTTGAATAGGTTTCCTGCCTCAAATCACTTGCAGTATTTTCTTTGCAGTATGATAGCAACACTAAAATGTATCACTGCTGCATATAGGAAGGCCAGTGTCATATGCACAGTACTTCCATCAATTATTTGGGACTATTCCATTATTTAAGCTTCTGGGAAGTCTGCAGAGGGATCTTTCTGAGCTACTTTTAGTTCATTTTTGATTGGCCATAATATTCACCACAGTTATCAAGACAACCTGTAACAAGACAACATTTGGAAATACCCTTTTCATGGGCTGTGACCTTGGATGGCTGTGCAGGCACTGAGGCCATTGCTGGGTCTGAAGTTACACAGATATGAGTGACTTCATCTACAGATCACTGGCAATTTCGTGTCTCTTGCCAGTTACTTTTCAGTCAGTGGAAACACACTGTTGTTCTGGGAGCATCACTCTTGAACCCTGAGGGTTATAAACCTTTGCAGGACCATAGCAAGAAAGGTGAAAGAAAACCATCTCAAACAGATCCCTACAGCACCATATTAGAGACACCCTTACCTACTCGAAGCTCTTGTCCAAAGACTGTTTTCTCTCCCAGCGCAGAGCAGTTCCACCTCCCATACCGAAACTGGTACTGGCACTCATTGATTCCCATTTGTGCCCCTTCCCCGATCACAATGATGGCATCAGGGCGGCTCTGGCAGATCGCTCGCTGCCGAGGGGCCAGGCCTGGGATTTTGTTGCAGATTATATTAGCTCCTAAAGCCACCACGGATGACAAAGCTCTGAAGAAAAAAGCAGAAAGATACGTTATAACCAAATTGAGGTGACCAGGTGCTGCTGTGTGGCTGGCAAAAGGGGCAGGGTTGGAGGTTGAGTTCCTGTAATTATGACAACTTGGCACAATGTCTCTGGTCTGCTATGGGAGCCTGGAAATCTTGCAGTAATTCCTGATCTGATTTGTGCCAGAAAAAAAAAAAAGAAACGGAATTTTGGCACTTTTGTTTCCAGTCCTACACAGAGACATCAGCTTGTGAGATGTGGAAAGCAAGACTTATTTAAAAAGCAAAAAATAGTGACAAGTGATCATCCACAAATCTCTGAAACTCGTATCTACTTTGAATGCAGGCTCAGGCTTAGTGTTTTAGTTACTGCAGCCAGTGCATCCACCCCTCGTTTGAAACTGTTAAGCACAATTTAGAAAATTACTTGACACTACCAACACTCTTGCCCATTATTATGCTCAGGGTACTGAATGATTAATGAAGTTCACCAGCATAGCTGTGCTTTTAGATCTGGCAAACATCATGGAGCACATAGGAGTGATCCTTAATATGTGCCATCCAGACTAGAAACATTTGCAGTTCTCATTCCTCAAGTATATTTTCAGAATTCATTATGAAGTTTGCATATAACTTGCACCTGACATATGTTTTCACTTGAGTGCATTTATTTTTCATTTTTCAGCTCACTTTTCAACATCTTCACAGGCTCATTTTTCAACATCTTTACAGGCTATATTTTAAATGGTAATATTTTGAAAAAAAATAGGACAACATGGGTACACGTTCAGGGATGCCTCTGGTCTCATCTACTGAGTACCTGCCAGGCCCGTGTGGAGACGCTTCAGCTGGCTCTGGACAAGCAGACACTGCCCCATGATTCTACTTTCCACCTTGAATACCAGCCTAAGCCTTTCATCTTAGTGTTAAAAATTTCCCACTGGAAATGCTCCCTTGGGGAAATGCTGACTAAACAAAATTAAAGAATCAGGTAAGAATTTATCAACTTCATCACAAGGTAACTGCAAAATTACATAAATGCTGCATTTCAATGAAATCAGAGTGTTTAATTTTGCCGTTTCAATAAGCTACAGTAAAGCCAGAGCAAGAAGGGTGAAATGGAGAACTCTTCCCTGGCCAACATGAAATACTGCTATTCCTGTGGAATGGAAATTCCATGATGATCCACTCTGCCTTTAATAGGTATTTGTGCATCTTTTCCAAAGTTAACAACCCATGAGAAATTCACCACTTGTGGGTTTTTATTTATGGCGGGGGGCAGGGCGGGTATGGATATAGACATAAGGTATCACACAGACCATGCACGCCCTGCTGTTCTGCCTATTAAACAAAAGTAAGAACAAAAGGTAGTTGCAGTCTGGCCACTCTCAGTGTTGGAGCAGCAGTGCTCAGACCTGCAGCTTTAATTTGTGTGCGTCTGGGTGCTGAGCAACAAAGCTGGAGCATCAAGTGGAACCAGAGAGTCCCTGAGACTCATGCAGGTTTTGAACTAAGGTTTTGTTTCTGGCAAAAAGTGTTTCTCCATTTAAAAAAAAAAAAAAAAAAAAAAAAAGAAAAAAAAATTTAAATGGTAATGTCTTTAAATCAGGACTTTCCAAGAGATACGATGATCTTAAAAAAGTATTATTAGTTTGATATAGGGATAAGATTCTCTTTACAGTGGCTTATGACCTTTATGTTATGGCTTCAAAAGCTAATGAAAATCACAGAGGAAAGTATCAATACTTATTTTAAAAAAAAAAAAAAAAATCAGACACTTTGCAATATTGAAAAGTAAAAGTGTTATTTTCTTTGAAAGGTCATGGAGCTTTTCCCTCTCTGACTTCATCCACTTTCCACACAAAGTAGGATGGACATTCCGAAAATATTGCAGTAAAACACAAAGGAAAGCATTTTTCCTTAACAGATGATGTGTCAAATTCAGAAACATGCACTCTTTGATGATGCTAAAATGCTGTGCCCCATTCTTACCCCATCCCCTCCACCTGGCTTTGCCCAGTTCCCTGGGACAGACCAGGTGCCCAAGCATCCTGCAAGACCTTCCCACCTGGTGACCCATTTCCACTGCTGCTTCAGACACTGACCCTTCCAGGAAAACCTAATCCTGAGGAAATCTGGGGTTAACTCCTAGGAAAGAGACGTGCACAAGGCATTCAAAATTCTATTTGATGCTTGGCATACGCACAAGACGCACCGTTCTGGTCTCGTAGCTGCCTGATGGTCATCAAGTCACTGAGGCTATGCCACCAACTTACTAGCAAGAATTACGTCTAAAAATCGTTTGCATGCTATATAAATAGTTTTTTTAAAATTAAAAACTGATAAAAACCATGCAATAACTTCCTCACATAATTTTTTTTTAACTGGTGGGCTTCCACAGTTTCCACTAACTATTCTCGAGTTGAGCAGCAAAACCTTACGACTTTCAAAAAAAAGGAAAGCAAGAATTGGCCACAGCATCTCAACATATAATTTTCAGTTAAGTTGCTTCCTTCATACACATTACTGCTGTCTCATAATTAGGTTAAAGAATATATTCTTTGGTTTCCCATTGTTTTTTGGAGCAGGCCTTGGTCAAACTGACAGTGGGTCAGTTTTTTCGTCCAGAAAATAAGCATGATCATGTCTTTCTCGGAGGGTATTGTGAGGGTGTCGTAATTATCGTGTGCTTGTAAAGTGTATTAAAACAATTAAACTGCAATTATCGGGGGTGGAAGGGGTCTTAGTTTTTCTATTATTACTTCCAGAAACCTCCCCCTCTCCGGCCTGAACTTACCAGCATATTCCCTCAGACTTGTTTAGCCTACTTCTAAATTGTTACAGTGCCAAAAGAAATGCTGAATCATGAAACTGAGGTTTTGGAAAACTTTATTTTTATTAAAGAAATGCACCCAACAGCATTTCAAGCTTCCTCTCCTCTATTTCTTATGGCATCGCTCAGTTTGTGCATCGGTCACACATTCAGGAGGGTTGTGCTCTGCTCCTGCCCCTAGGCAGGCTGAAGGCTACATTAATTTTTTTTTAAAGATGGAGATTGTTTCACTTTATAGCTGTCAAAAGGCAGATCCTCCATGCCACATTTTGGCATCGTCTGTCATCTAATCATTCTTTGTGGTGCAAATTTCCTTGATTCTCATCACCAGAAACTCCTGAGTGTGGCATTTTGTTAAGATTTCTGATGCAGTTTACAGTAATTGTAACCATCCTGCACCAGGACAGTCTCCACATGCCTCAGAGTGTTCTGCTGGGTGATCCACATGGGCTATCCAATTAAACACCATCCACATGGCTTATCCAGATAAAGAGAGTTAGTGGAATAATGGCACATTTCCTAAGGAATTAGTGTCCTTAGAATCCTAAGGCATTAGTGTCTGGCATATGGAGAGCCTTCACATTTCTTCATGCCTATGCCATTCATCCAAGGGAAACACCAGCACTGAAACTGAGCTATAAAGAGAGTTATATCCAAATTTTAAAAAAAAAAAAAAGGGTAAAAAAACAACGAGCAAAAAAACCACAGAAAAAAACCAAGCAACCCAACAACAAACAAACAAAGAAATGAGCAAACAAAAACCTAACCAAAAAAACCCCATGGATCTGGGATTGGATAGGACCTTGCAGTTCAAACTTCCATCAAATTAAACCTGATGAACAAGGTTTTGGAAGGCTTGGTTTCTGCATAAGAATTCTGAAGCATCAGGTTTTTTATCCTTTGAAAGAATAACTAGCAAGCAGAATGTGTCACAGCAAGCAGAAATTCATGGCGGTGGGAGACAAGTTTCAGCTTATTTTCTGAAATAATGCTTGATTACTTATGCTAAGACAGATGAATCCTGTCACAAAAAGAGAAAATTCTCCCTCCAAATATATTTCCTGTTACAGTTGTGTCTCCTGTGTAGGACCTAAGCAACTCCAGCTTCCCTTTCACGGAGTGAAATGAAAATTATTAGATATTCTAAGTAAGTCATAAAAGTAAAGGTCTTTGAAATGTTTCAGAAATTAAACACTAAGGCCACTTGAGTTTTGAGAACTGCTTGTTGGAAATGTACTCTTCATTCCTGGTTGGCTTGCTTGAGTCTACCATTTTATATTTGCAAATGTAAGCATTCGCTTAACTAGAGCACAAGTCATTTCATTGATTTCAAATGTTATCATGTCCTTGCAACCTCTGATTAATTTTACATGTAGGAAGGTCATCATGTGAACTGCAGTTAACAGAGTCTTTGTACAAGTGGAAAATATATAAAGTAAATCCTTATAATGGACAGCTGTACAAGCACATGAGAAAAAAAAAAATCTAAATTTTACTCTTGTTAAAAGAATCTGAATTTTTATAAAATTATGCAAAGAACTGTATACTTATAGATGAAGAGCAGTAACTAACCAATCTTTGGAGTTGTCCCCAAGCTCCTGCACAGGCACAGATGTGTACTGATATTTCTCCAAGGAGCTTAATATATCATTCTGACAAACACATGACAAAAGACGTAAAATAAGAGATTAAACCAACAACACACTGCATACAGATGAAACACTTAATCAAGTTGATTTTAAACCTTTTGGCTAAAAAAAAAATTTAAAATTTATTTTAAAATTCTCTGCCAATCTGTGCTCCCTGGGCAAATTACATTTTATTGGAGCCCAGGACTGGCTTCAGGAACTTCTTGTCCTCCAGCACCCTCCCTCATTTGCATTCGTGGCTGCACAACAGCACAGCGTACACTTCCCACTGAGCCAGCCTCACTGCAAGCCCTTGGATAGGCAACTGTAGGGTCACTGTGATCCCACCCCAGCTCTGCTTCTTGATATTCACCTGAAACTGCTGTTGGGCAGGGGGTTTGTTTTCAGCAAGGAATGAAGGGATTTAGCCACATGAATCCCATTAACAGCAGGGGAGCTGTGCAGCTTTTTGGCACACTGTACCGAAAACTTGCCCCACCATCTCTGACAAAAAATCCACATAGTGGGTTCTTTGTTAGCAGGAACCACCGAGGTATTTTGTGGTGACACTGCGACACATCTGAAACTGTACACCACTACCGAATGGTTGACTTAATTAAGAATTCCTAAGTAAATATTTTGAGTGTGTATCAGTTGCAGAAATTGGCAGGAGTGTCCTGGGCTCTGAATGCCATCTGCATATGTTTAGGTTTTCAGTTTTGTTTTCCACCCTGGCTTTGGGAAATCGTCGTTCGGCACATATGTTATTGAAGCGGAAATCCAGTAAGGCTGCGTGGTACCGCCCTGTGGTGCTCTCCCCTCTGCTGGGGCTCCGGACCTGAGGGCTGCACACAGCAACGTGTTCATTCCCACCAAATGAAAGGCAGAGATTTCTTTGAGGAGCTCACCCAAAAAAGTGCCTGATATCCTATGTAGTGTGCTTGCTGGCACGGTCAGGAATGAAAGTGGTGGGATAGGTGAGTTGAGGGGATGACTCACGCAAGGGCAGAACACGCCTCGGGCTAAACGTCTGCTTGAGAGAAGCGTGGGGGCATGGCCCCAATCCCTGTATGCCATAGCGATGGGGGGAACACCGGCAAAGCCTCGGATCACACCCTCCCCTACCTGCCAGCTGGGATGGTTGCTATGAAGCCAGCAGTGAATCACTGGGCTTCAGGAGAAGGAGGGGAGACATTGCCTGGGAGCCGTGTTCACAGATTGGCACCAGCAACTAGCACCAGCCTCCTGCAAATTCCTACTGTTCACTGAGCAAGAGAAATCTGATTTTGACACATATCTTATTTGCTGTATGACTGGTCCACTGCAATAATTTTTATTAATCTGTCAGTGAGGCAACACTTGATATGTAACAGCAGGATATCTTGAAGACTGTTACATCTGTAATTTACCTGTATTCAACTTTTTTACACCAAAGAAAAGCTCGTGGAGAACAGAAATACCTCATATGCCTCATGTGTCCTATTGTAAAGGTCACAGTAGCAAATTTACATTTCCATTTTCATTGGACATTCACTCCTCCGGAATTTTCATGGCAAACTACTGTAAAACGAAGATTTTCTTTCTTGTCTCAAATCGCTTTACTCTAGGGGCATCTTGTTATATGGTGGAAAATACATCCTCTGGATATAAAAATTAATAAAAATAAAATTGGGTGTTAAAATATCTGAAGTGTGGCAAATAATGATTCCAAAGGAATTTGTGTTTCAAGAAACGTTTGGTTTGCTGAACCAGAGAAAACTGATAGGCCAGTGCTGGAAAGCTGCAGGAAGGCAGCAGTTCTGGCATTCTCCTGGGCAATTCATGGAAGGCTGGAACATGCCTGCTTCGGTCTTGTCAATGATGAAGGTGGTGACATACATGGTGTAATTGAACTTATCCGAATAGGCTTAATGAAAAATGGTGTTGATATAAAATTATTTGATTCCTTTTACAAAACAGAACTTTACCAGATTTAGAAATCAAACTGAAACAATTTTGTTTCATACAGTTTTTTTATTTTGTCTCTACAAGCACCATTAGCAGGACCTACCAGTTCAGTTCTGCAAACATGCACATGCCTTACCATGCAAAGTACCAAGCAGCTTCCACTCTCAGTAACAACAAACTCCATTCCTGAATGCCAAGTTAAGCACTCGCAGTTGGTGTTGTCTAGCACTATAATTTGCCTTCCACCCCATTTCTGGTTCCCTTTAGCGCTAGAAAGAGCCACACTGATATCTGACAGGGAGGCACGGAGCTGTTTGCTGAGCAGCAACCCACCACAGTGGAACGCAAAGTTCCCTTGCAGAATAACTGGGGTGGGATATTGCAGTTCTCCTGGTGTGGAATGCAACTGTGAAATACCAAAGTGGCTGGAAGAGATAACTCACAGATTTTCTGTGTCTATGCAGAAACAGTTCAGTATCATAGAAAAATAACAATTTCACACTTCTATATGTAAAGTCCATGGTTTTGTCATGTTTTTCACATAGTAAACAAGAACAAATAAGCTTTCTCCAATCACATACAGCATATGTATAGACATGGGCATTTTCCAAGCTTTATCAATTCCAAGCCTTAATTAAGCTTAAGCAAAGTGTGTATTTTGGCTCTGACCAAAGTTTAGCAGTCTGTTCTCTTTGGGGAACAGGTTAAGAGAAAAAGAGAAAGGGGAAGTCTTCAGGCAAAGTCCAAGATTCATCAAGACCATACCCTGCTTAATTTGTGAGATGTGATGAAAGCCTGTCACAGTCCTAGCACAGATGTCCTGCACAAAAGCAGCTATCCGTGGGTTAGCTCATTCTAAAATGCCAGGTATGCATTGTGGCTTTAAAATCTTTAAGGTGGGCTGTTACTGGAATCTATCTTAAAATATATGCTTTGTGATATATTTCATTAAACATTTATGATAGGTCTTAAATTTTTGGCTTTGCATGCATGGGGCTTCCATGGATACGATACAAAAATTGAAAGAGGAAAGCAATTAATAGTGGGTCTACAGGAAAGGAAAACTCTTCCTTCTCGAAATGAAGTCAATTGGCTTAACTGCTATTGTGATTCAGGTAGGAATTCATTTTTGGTAGTCAGGATCTGAGCAACCAATGAGAATAAATTCTGAAAGTCTACTGGTGAGCCATTATGTTGGAGAATTTAGTCTTTTGTGTTAAAATTTTAAGACTCCATTGCAGCAGTGTCTGTTAATCATGAGGCTCAAAGTCTGTATGCAGCTCTGAGGTACACCTGAAAAGCCCTACAAAGTTGTCTCAGACGTTCTTTTATTATTAAGGTGGAGAGGCCACATTGACCCCTCCCACAATGTGTGCTTCAGACTAAATGACCACTGAAGGCTGCTATTTGTGCATGGATATATGACCACAAAACAAGTCTTACTGGTCTTCAATTAGCAGCAGAGAAGAAAAAAATTAAATTCTCTTTGTCAGTGACATTGAATTTTTATCCACTGAATACCCCACTATTACAAGCCATGATTTATTTATTTTATTCCTTCCCCCACCACTGTTTTCCTGGTGGTAAATCTTTCCTAAGGCCATAAAAAATCAGGATATGGAATTAAATAACATCCACAAACAAAATTAAAGCCAAAAACGCATAGGCTTGGTGCTGTCAGATTTACTTACTGGCTCCTACATCTGGAATGGGAGCATTGCTCAAACCAGCAGCAGCATTTGTTGTTCTCATCGGCTCTAAATGCCTCACTTCAGGCAAGACTGTTGTCAGGGGGGATGAGGAGCAGAATGAGTTCCCTTGATGTTTCTCTACAACTGCTGAAGCTTTGGGGTGGCCTTCAGAAGGGCAGCTCCTCCCGCTCAGGTGTGCAGCAGGTGAGGAAGTGAACGTGAGGACTGGGCGCATCCTTGGCACCACCCAAGCGGGACCAGGCAGATCACTGGCGCCTTGATGTAGTCCCAGTTTGGTTGTGAAGCCTTGAGCCCCTGTGTTTTTCCTCCTCAATTACCCACTCTCATCCTTCCCTCAAACTAAAGTAATTGGGGGACACTCATTCACAGTGAATACACTTGCATTGCTCTCAAGCTGTGGTAAAAAGTGTAAAAGAAACACAAAGTCCCAGAAGCAGAAACCACGGACCTCTCCAGGTTTAGCATGAACGGGTGAGAATGGGGAGAACTGTGGGGTTTTTAAATTTTTTTTATATTTCATTTCAGAGTTTACTCCCTCACAGGAGAACTGTGCAATATCCCATCAGATGTGGGTGGTGTGTCTGCATGAGGCTGGGTGGGTGCAGAAGTACCTCTGTCTGAGACATGGGTTGAATGTACAAGTACTCTCCATCTCCAGCACCAAGGACAGGAGGGAGGATGCACCTTCCACATCACCTCGAAAAGAAACAGATGCTGCTCTGCTCCTCAGAATCATGGTATGGTTTGGGTTGGAAGGGATCTTAAAGCCCATCCAGTCCCACCCACT
Organism: Mohoua ochrocephala; assembly: GCA_013398855.1. Taxonomy (NCBI): domain Eukaryota; kingdom Metazoa; phylum Chordata; class Aves; order Passeriformes; family Acanthizidae; genus Mohoua; species Mohoua ochrocephala. Next base: position 45,955 of record VZTA01012255.1, on the reverse strand, counting down.
GCCATGGTCAGGGACACTTTCCACTATCCTAGGTTGCTCCAAGCCCCATCCCACCTGGCCTGAAACACTTCCAGGGATGGGGCAGGGGCAGCGACAGCTTCTCTGGGCAACCTGCGACAGTCCCGCACTTTCCACTAGAGCAGGTTGCTCAGACTGGCACAGGCTAATTGCCTGGATACATGTTCTGCTCCCAGGACAGGTTTGGCAGCCAGGAGGTTGTGCTAGGGCTGGACAGGCAGCTTTAAATGAGCTCCCTGGGCTGGCTGCAACTTCAAACAAAAGTGCCCTGAAAGTCCCCTTCAGCCTGCATAGCTCAGCTAAGCTCTTGCAAAGCCTCGATTTAGGAAGGAAAATGCTTTTAGGACCACCTTATTAAATACAAGAGATCTATCACAGATTTCGAGGTGCTAGGCGCATGGCTGACACCCTCTGTGTTTTCCTGGTCATGTAGTTCTATTTGCTTCCATGGCAAATTTGCTGTTTAGCTGCAAGTCAGCCCAAGTCAATGTACCAGAATATGTCCCTGTACAAAGACTTCATGCTAAACACCAGATCCCAAAATAAATTAAGAAGGTAGAGGTGTTACACTAAGGCAGTTGCCTAAGAAATGCAGAGTGCAGAAATGCTGCACTTGGTAGGTTTTGTATACTTTTAATTAATAGTTACTGAAAAGAAAAAGAAGAAAATGCAACATATTTTTAAGCAAATAGCAAACGGCACTTGGAAATAATTTTTTTTAATAGTCTCTTAGTGTGTTAACTAATTTTGTCTCTCCTTTTCTGAGTCTGTTCCCCGATGAGAAAATTATTTGCAGCCTTTCTTGTACCACCACATTAGCTGTAAGCAAAACTGCTTGGCACTTCCATGGAGCAGGCCTGCATTCCTTGCACCTAGCAAAACTCCCACTGGCTATTGGTGGTCACGCAAAGAGAAATTCTGATCCATCAGATAGATAATTTATGGTTAGCTCCTTACATGAATTAACCTACTGAAGTTATGAGATAGTTTGTCTACATGAGATTATACATGTTGCTTAGACAAGGAAATAGGGTTTGATCGCCAGTCTGATCAGATCTTCAAATCTGTACCTAAAAGTTGGATATTACTATAAAATAGCTGCAGTCTGAGAAAGCCTCAAGTGTGGGAAAAAAAGGGGGAACTCCTCAGAAACTGCGGAATATAAAAGATTATTTCCTGTGCAGATTTCCAAGCATTTAAAACATTATTGTATGCAGCATGTGGGCTTGCTGTGAACAAAAACTCTCTGTTTCATAATCTGAACTGTCAACACTGGCACAAAATAATGTGACACCAAACCAGGCTATCTATGAATTTCTAAGGTTTCTTTCAGCTACTTATTTCAAAATTTTAATTCTGAGTGATGTAAGAGGCCTGGTAAACCACACAGTAACTTTTCTAGTTCCCTGGCTTGTTGAGTCTATTCCAGGTGTTCAGAAGGATTAGCAAAAGTCTTTTTGAGTTGTTTTTCTAGAGGGAGTCTCTAAATTTGGTATGCAGCCATAAAAATCATGCATCTGTGTTATTACCCCAGTGGCCCGTGCTGGGTGCGTCCTTGGTGTTTTGCAAATCGCTATAAGCTTGTGAAAGCAGCTGGATGGAATACTTCTTCTTCTAAAATCCTCTCTCAAAAGATCCCACACACACTGTCAATCATACACATGCAGGCATTTACCTGCCTTTTTGTTATGTGGCATATTGACCCCAATTTAGCTGCTTCTTGCCTTCAAACTGAAGATGGTGCTGACTATGGGCATCTTGCATTTCTCTTTCCTCCAGTTCTCTTTCTGAATCTAACAATTTGAGAAAATCCCTCTATGGCCATGCAATCCAAAGACTGAAGAGATTTAAAGAGGTAAGTGATAAGGATTGTTTGGGATTCACAGCTGAGCCTGGAGAGGTGGTACTAAAACAGCTCCACCAAAGTGAGTCTCATGCAATCTATAGGGGCTATAGGCAGCTGGTGGCACACACAGTGTCGGCCAGTGAGTACGCAGAGCAGGTTAAACCTGGCTTAACAGCTACATCTGAGCCACAGTCTGGTCTTCATCTTCAGTCAGCCCCACACTCTTACAGAAATCTTCTTTCACTGCTAATACTCATTCTTGTTTTCCTCCCTGATGCTACCATTCTTTTGCCACTGATCTTTTTAACTTTATACCTGTAGGTGAAACAGAAATTGATAGAGAAGTGCAACCTTTCTGTCTGAATTGCATTTATCTGTTCCAGAGAAGAAAAACTTAAGCTAACAACAGCATCACAGACTATCAGAAAGACGAGAAATTATCAAAGTTTCGTAAAACTCGATGACTTAAATACGTTTTAAGCACTATGACACACTCGGAAGGTGAATTTGTTTTAAGAGTTGTGGTCATAGGCAAGGGCGGGCATGGACATTCTCTAAGAGGTAAAATCTGCAACCTGTCCCCTCAGTTCCCCCTTTGTACACGGTGTTAGGCCAAGAGCACGCCTGCCTTTAGGCGCTACAGCAGAGCTCCTGCATCAAGGGATTTGAAACCACATGCCAAGGCATGTCAGACTGGCAGCTGTGTGTGCAGAACTGGCCCCTGTGTGCTCACGTGGAAAGGCTCCTGTTGGGAGAGTACAACACCATGAATGCTGGGGACTGAATGAGCTGCATTCCCCAGAGAGAGCTTGGTGAGAAAGCAATGAGGTGAGCACATCTGTCCGAGTGGTGATGGGAAGGTACAGGATTCATAGAAGGGAGCAAAGGGGACAGTAAGTGACTTTGAGGAGACAGTAGTCCATCCACCTTCCCCAGGCAGGATCAGCTACACCTTTGCCGCTCCTAACAGGTACTTCGTACCACTTACAAATCATCCTACCTAAATTTTCCCTAAAAGGATGGTTGGGCCCTGAACAGGCTCCCCAGGGAATGGTCATGGCTCCAAGGCCGACAGGACTCAAGAAGCATTTGAACAACACTCAGGCACAGGGTGAGGTTCTTGATGTTCTCCTGTGCTGGGCTAGGAGTTGGACTTGGTGATCTCTGTGGGTCCCTTCCAACTCAGAATATTCCAATATTTCTATTCTATGAGTTTATGAAATTTCTGCAATTAAAGCTCAGGGCTTCTTCTCTGATACCCAACTGGGAACAGAACATTTTGTTCCCAGAGGCCTTTGCACTGTCTTTTACGTTGTTTATAAATCTCCTGCAGAGCAAAACAGCCCTCATTCAAATTTTCCTCTCATGCACGAGACCTCCGAGCATTTCTGTCCCCCTTTTCACTGTTCCCTCCCACTGGTCCAAGATTTTCTGCACAAGAAGATAAACTAAACATCATGACTGGAATTACACTCCCCTCTCCTCCTCTCAGGGATACAGTAATAAGACAACTTCTTTTGCCACCCCACGCCTTTAGCTCCACTTAGTAAAATAGAGTTGAGACCTAAAGTGGCTCTTTAGTCCTCATTCTACAGTGAATTACCATTGCTTCTGACTTCTTCAGTTCCTGCATGGACTGCATTGCAGCTGTGTCAAACAGGCCCAAAAGTATTTTGACTCCTTGTGTCTCACCCCCTCATTAGTGGAACAGTAGCAGTTCAGCAATTAATGTCCACTTATGAGCACTCCTTTGATTTGCAGCATCTGACTTTGAGAACATGGGGCAGACGGAGGGGAAGTCTGGTTAAAAGTGTAGAAAAACAATTTGCTTAGATTGTGCTTAATATTTACATTAGAGGTTTTAGTGTCTGAGACAGGGCAAGTAAAAGTATCTTCACTAAGTACCTAAAATACAAAAAGCTTTTGTTTTAAAAACACCTATTTTAAGAGTCTTAAAAATATTGCATATATTGCCTCCCACTGATACACTGCCCGAATAAATCTATGCCAAGTTTTGGTGTAGTATTTAGTGGAATCACAGCATAGGAATCAATTTTCCCAATAAACTGTAGCCAAAGCAGGCTTGATGTGTTTTGATTTCATTGCACTTCTGAGAATCAGAGCAACTGCACAGGAGAATGAGAATTCCTCCAAGTGGGTCTCCAAACAAAGCTAGAGAAGTTTTTCTCGTAAGGAACTACATGTGTTGGTGAAAAAGTGTCTTTCAGTTGCAGGCTGAAATACTGTCACCCTTTGTTTAATTTCCAGGCCAGTCTGTATGTTCAAGGGACACCAGGAGTTAAGACTTGCAGTTCAAGTCCTTCAATGCTTCTGAATTTTCAGTAATTCATGGATTTTCTATAGAGTATGGATGATATAAAAGCCTCTGTCTGGTAACACCTCTGGAATTAAGCCAGTGTTTACATTTTTAATCCAACTTCTGAGCATTTCATCCCTAGTAAAAATCAAAGTGCCCGATTTTATTGGATTACCATTGCGTTACGCCATTAACGTGAATCTTTAAACTCCAGTTTCTCTGCCTCACACACAAAGCATTTGTGCCATATCCTCAAGTTTTCCTAGCATAGCCTACATGACCCAGGATGAAAGTTTACTGCCATGGCAAAACAAACATGCAGCATGGGAAAGATATTACTATAAAATAAAACTGAGTGGAAGCTGAAAGCCCAAAGCAACTTTGAGAGCTGGGTTTTGGTTTCTTTGGATCTTTAATCCCCAGAATGGCTCCATTTTTTTTTTGTCCAAATTGCTCACCCAGGTCTAATGACCATTGAACAGTCTGGCAGGCACTACACATGAGATAGGATTAGGAGGTCATGGGTTCAGTCCGTAAGTAGGACCACTCACCCCTCTCACAAATCTACTCAGTTGACAGACAATTCTTTGTGATGAGTTGGCCACCCATTTGGAGGGTCAACAGAATTCTTGCTTATTTTGAAAATTAGACCATGAGACACAAACTGCCTTTCTGTGTGGGGAAGCCCACCCCACAGACAGGGAAAAAAATCACAGTTCATGCGGTTCAAAATCCATCCTCCCAAGGTGTTTCCTGTGCCGGCCAGTGTTTTCCAAGCCAAGTGCTTTTATTCTGTCTTCTGGTTTGTTCTAAAAAATACTTACAGAATGCTAAAAATCTTTATTTGAAAGGAAAAACTAGTTACACCAAGGGAACCACATATGTATTTGTTCAGTTACTTCAATGAAGAGAATGTTTTGAATGCTTTCAAGAAAAAAAAATTTAAATAATACCTTAATGCCATGTCTTAAAGTATGCTTTAGAACTCTCCTAAGCATCTTGTTTGTTATGCTTCAAAACTTTCTGTCACCAGAAAGGAAAAAAAATCTACAGCATTCCTTCTGTCTTACAGAAAGACGAGAGTAAGAAAATCGCCCCTTTGGGGTTTTTTGTTTGGTGTTGGGAAAACTATAACTTCGTGAAGGATCTGATAACTAACCCATATGGTGCATGATCCTGATAATACAATCCAAACATCACAAACCAACTCCCAAAAGCTAACAAGAATCAGCGTCTTTGCTGTAGAACAAAACAATGCGATTTCATGCTAACCCAAAATCCAGTTCCTCTGGAGATACCAAATGCCTAATTCACAATGAAAATATATGGTGAGAGATGATGACGCATGTCCTGGAGTTTGATGTTGCCTCCCACAGATGAAACAGAGGGCTTGATCTCTTGTGGTGTTAAAAATCCTCTGGCATTTTTTTGAATCAAAGAACTGATGGAAAATCAAATAATTAAACTTGCCTGCATAGAATCCCTGTAAGTATTAACTATATGTTGTATTCTTCTGTTCTTTCTGCTTAAACAGTTTTTCTGCATTTTGTCTGTATAAAAACCATCTTAGCTTTTTTATTCTGGGGGCAAGAAACCTTCTGACTACTTAAGTAAATTTGATTGTTTCTTGCTAAAGGGCTAATATTTTCCAGTTCAGATTCAAATGATTCAGCCTAGAAGTTTAGACATGGTATTTAACTCTATGGCCCAAGAGATCCATATGAAAAGTCCCATGAAAGTAAAATTGAGCACACGTGCCAGAGGCCTGCAACTGTTTTGGGATTCATTTGAGGACATAAATATTGTGTATTCATGACTTAGCTGTATGAAATGCATACAAAGTATAGGTGAATGTGGGTTTAACTCAAAAAGAAAAGGTGTAAAATTTTATGTGTTTCTTAGGGTTCTCTCTGACTGGAGAAGCGACGTGATGCCAGGATAGATTTTGCCCGTGACCTACCACAGAAGACTTTTGGGTGGCAAAGGAGCCAGACTTATGAAATAGGCTCACTCAGGGCTTTCTAGAAATGGTAATGAATGAATCCACACTGCACAGAAGAGATGATCCTCCTTGTTTTACTAATAAAGCAGAATGTGATTCACAGATCTAGAGACTTCAAACAGGAAACTTGACCTTATAATGATTTTTATACCGTGGACTAATTTTGAATCATAACTGTCATGATAAATTCCCTATCCAGTTCGGTTATTTAGCTCAAAATCACCACTGTGCTATTTCAGTGAAAGACAAACACTGACAGCCAATTTCTAGGTGAAGGGATAATTCTCAGTTCTGCCAAATGTTCAGCAGTGTATCATCGTGTATGTCCAAACAACATCACTGCACGAAACTCTAAAGCAGAGAAAAGTTAATCACGAATAAAAGTGTTTCCCATGCCAAAAAATCAGTCACTGAGAAGGAAAATGTAAACCCAAAAGAGAGATCAAATAGCTTGTGGTGTAAGGTCCTAACACATTGCAGCCAACTAAAGTCACTTTTACTGACTGAAGTCTGCAGCAAGGCTGAAATGGGAATAAATTCCAGGAATAAAATAGGACAGACCAGAGAAAACTGGAAATATTGGGAGAAAGAGGTCTCATAGAGCGAACCTTCTGCCGTCCACTGTCAGTGTCACTTTGTCCATGATGTGGTCCCAGCTGTGACAGCACCAGGAGAAGCTCTGCACAAGGAGGGGGAAGGCGGCGTGGTGTGGCCTGAAGAAGCTGCTGGTCCATGCCAGGCACCACTGACTGCACTGCCAGGGGCACCCAAGCCAAGCTGGGCCTGGGAATGCCAATAGCTGCACTGCGCCAGCATGCCAAGACAGATCCCAGAAAAGATGGGCACTATGGCAGAGAGGATAGAGCTGCTTGACCTCAGATGACTCAGTGTGACAAATACAGGGCTTGCAGAGAAAAATAAAACTCTACATAGCCAACATTAAAAAAAAAAAAAGTGATAATTCTGTGTTTGCCTGATGGCTTTTTTTCCAGTTATAAAAAGCTTCTTGTTCAGCTTTTACAAGATACAGTTAGTGTAATTTTTTTTAATGCAAGAATGAAAGGAGAAAAGAAAAATTCTGGCACACTTCTTCTGGTAAGTTTCTAGAAACTGATGTTCTCCCTCCCTTATTTCCCTACCCACATGCAATGACTGCTGTATTCACTGCTGAACTGGAAAAATCTTCTCTGAGGATGAAGAGAGTTCCTGTTCTACAACCAGTAAGTCTTTGAATTCTATGTAGAGACCATCAATGAGGCAATGGCAGACAACAGCTGTGATGTTCTGGGTTCTGGAAATTATCCCGAGGCTGGCCAAACTCACATCATTCCAAGCTACTAATTTCATCATGATCTGAATCAAAAATGTGGGGGAAAAAAAGCTGTATTCTATTTGCCTATAATAACTTATCTCACTGGCCACCAATTCTTCGCATCTTCACGGGTTTAAAATTCTGCACAAAATACCAAAATTCCACCCACAGTCCCCACGCTTCACTAAATTTGGTGAACTCACACAGAAGTAAGCTAATATTTTCAAACTGCTGTTACTCCAAGCTAGAGGGGGTGGAATTAAATATCCCTGACACTGAAGCATGGCAAACTGGTGGGTAGCTTTTATTTTTGTCTTATTGACAGAATGTCTTCCTAGTGGCTGAGATCCTTGGGTTTGATTGCAAGCTGTTGACTTGCAAGCTTACAGCTGTCCTGGCCTGGGTAAAGTTATAAGGAAAGCTGTGTAGAAAGCAGCCAAATTGTAACCTGACACTGACTGAAAAGAAAACATCAAGAAATAGGTCCCTGAGAAGATCTCATGAGTTACTGAAACCAGGAATCAAAGCTGGACTCTTGCAATTTCTGTACAGAAACTTTATCAAGGAATTAAATGGTGCTGCAGGTACTCTACTCTTATCCTGGCTACAATGTGTTAATTTCCATCATTTCTTCTTAATTGGCATCAGCTGATGCTGGGATCCAAAACATTCTGAACCTTCCTTTGAGCACGGTGAGACACTGTATAGGCAAATGAAATAATCTTCAAACCTATCCTGTGTGAAATAAAGAAAAGCCTAGAGTCTTAAAATATCAGAGACTGAAAATTCCTAGCAGCAGCAATAGATGAGAAGTGGCACTCTAAGATGTGAATACTGAAGCACAGAAATATGCAAAAAGGTGTTTGTTTTGAATTTGAATGTGGCAATTAATCCCAAACATCTTCTGGTTCACAAAGGTTTGTAATGAATTTTAATGAAAAAGCTGGCAAAAAGTATCTTAATTGGCTCCCGACCATCTTAACTTAGTGACATCTTCCACATGGTTGACAATATCTTTGTCAATCAAACTCTTTCTCAGCTCCTTGGTGATTGACTGAAACTTGAAGAATCACCCATTCCTTTTTGGAGACAGTTCCAACCATTATAGCACAAGGTAAAAGGAAGGGATTGAAAACCCACAGAGGCGCTTGTAGAAAATTGTTAGTTAGTTTCCAGCAGATTTACATCTTTAGACAGGATCAAACCCAAGCAGTTGCTGGACACGAGATTCAGTTTTGCTGGTTTTAGTTGTCTGCACCAGTATCTCCCACTTTTCAGAGGCTTACAGCTTCCAAATGGCATGGGAAGTCTCCATGGCACACACTGAGGGCAGTATTTCACAACATTTACATTCCTGGCGTCTTTCTAAATGAAAGACATTAGGACTGCGTCAAATCACAGGAATGATAGGCCAGTTCATCCCGTAGGTCAGGATTTGAAATGAAAATCTGAGATTGTCCTCTGGAGACACAGACTCACAGAAAATCAGGCAACCTGACTCAGGTCTTGCACTGCTCTGTTCACACCTAGAACATCAGCTCATTTCCCATGTTTACAAGCCAAGGCAGGTTGTGGGAAGGATGCATCCAGTAGGTGCAGGATATTGAGAGTCTCCTGGTCCTGAAGAGCAGCCTAAACTTGCTCTCCCTGTTCACCTATTCTTCCAGAAGATCCACAGATGAGAAGTGGAGAGCCACTTCTCCAGTGGCTCCAATACTGGATCAAAGTAACAAGATCTCGTCCTACTCTTGACTCTGATTTGCTGTGTAGGTTTGAGTGAGCTACCTCCTTGCCTTGTGCTGCTTTCCTGCTTCTTTGCATTTATCTCTCACCTTCCTAGACAGAGTGTGAGCCAGGACAGTGACTTGCCCGTACTTGCAATCTCTTCCATGCTACAGACTGAGTGCTAGGCAATAATTTATTTGAAAAATTAATTAGAAGGTACATATCAACTGACTCTCACATAGGTACCACCAGTAACAAACAGGCTGACAGCAAAAAGGAGAGGCATTAAAAAATTAGAGTACCATCAGTTTTAGTGCTTCCCTCCACCATCCAAATTATCCTTTTCAAACACTTTTAAATGATCATTTCTGCTGTAGCTGCTGTTATTCATTTGCACAGAAGAATCCGGGCTGGAATTGGGCTGGAATCTGGTCTTGCCGCTCCAGCTGCCCATAGATTTTTCCTAGCTGAGCTGATGTTGTTGCCAAAGTAGTAATTCTAAAACAAACCATCCTCCTCACTCCTGCCAAACATGTGTCAGTGCTTTCCAGCTCCAGAGAAGGTACATGAGCGTAGGCACAGCAAATATTAAATGTCTCCTACAGGTTGCTCAGGAGTACCATCTTAAGGACAATTTTCAAATTCAGCCATGTTAAACAGACACACACGAACTAACATGTTAGTTACATGCCTAGGATGCTAATGCTAGTTTGTGGATCAACTATCTCCCACTAAGGATGAGGAGGGCATCCTGAATATATTAAATCTCAAATTCTTAACATAGATGCACCGAGTATAAAGCCAGCGCAAGTTTTGTGAATTTATATGTGCTGACTCCCCACTTGGCAATAACACACCTCTTCTCTGCTCCACTGTCCTTGCCTGCTGCACATTCCGCGGTTCTGAAGGAGCTGAGCTCCTACAATACGCTGAAGTCATGGTGCTGTGCCTTGGCTGGTGCAACTACAGGACACCCATATCTGCACTGCCTCTCTCTCTCAGGAACCGAGGGGCTGCACAATGCCATGTAACACTTTGTAGTATCATCCAAATCCTCTTTTGACCCCTGAAGAGGTCACAAATTATTCATCTGAGAAACCCAGCTTTAAACACCTGCTAGAATGGATTTTGATTTTTCATGAGCTCTTTCCAATAGCCCATCACTCGCCATAGCAGTTTGCTCTAGCAATTCCAATTGAACCATAAAAATATGAATTTTTCTGTTTTCTGCCTCTAGTCATTGATTCAGACACACACATTTGTCACAGAAGAGCAAATGACAGCCAAAAAGAAAACTGAAACATCTGCAGTACAAAATTCGGTTCTACCCTGACTGACAGTGGCATCCTAAGAGGCAGATGCTTTCTCTTTCTTCACTGACCGATCTCACTGCTTTTCCCCAGGTTAGTTAAATAGCGAGAGAGCAAGTTTAACCCATCTCTTTCCCTATCTTGGGTTCTTCCCAGCCGCCCACTCTCTTTGTGTGTTCAAAGGATACTACAGTGCTCACTCTACAAGTTTAGCCACAACCCAGGGGCCTCTCAGAGGGAAAGACCTTTCCAGGCCTGCCTCATGGCCATGGAGCTAACACTGGAAATAGGGGTGTTAATTACTACTGGTTACAAAAGTGGCCTGGTGGGACCTATGGGGGAGCCGCTGCTGAAGCCACAACATCTATTTTCTCCTCAGCCACCCAGCAGCTCTGGTGTGGTGATGTCTCCCAACTAATATTGCTCTAGACAGAATTTGGGCTCCTCATTGTGAAGCCGGGAGATCTCTGTTCAATGGACTTTGGTCAACCACTCTTCCATCCAGATACGTGCCACAATATCCTGCTTCTACTACCTACCACCTTTCTTCACTTACCCTGGGGAACACAGCCAAGCTGCTTTGCAGGCTGTACCTTTTACAAGGGTTTTTTCTTTAAAAAAATCCAAAGCAAACCCAGAAGTTGCTGAGACTGATTTTCTTCTTTCAACTAAGACTCAACTCCACCTTGTTTCAGATACTGGCACACACGTACACACGTATCTATGCTCATACACACCCAACCACTCACCTTCCTTCCCTGCTCTTGCAGAGTGCAATCAGCCATAGAAATTACAGAGTGTTCTAACGTCTTTATCTAAAAATACACCTTGTTTTAATTAGATCAAGAGTTTAGGAGCTAGGATGGATTTAATCAAGTGTTTTTAAGCAGGGTGCAACCTTTAGCAAACACTGAAATTATCACTTAGCGGTTTTCCATCACCCATGTAGCAAAGTTTTCATTTGCCCTGTGAATGCTTCTGTTTCTTTGGCAGTACACAAAGTAGTTCTTTTTTTTTGTTCCCTGAAAAGGCATCCAGATAGGTCTCTTTGTTTACTGAGTTGTTGACACAAAGGAGTCCAGTGTAACAGGCCAAGTTGATGTATCTCTTCACTGTGATTAGGACTAGAAGGATTAGCCTTCCAAAATGAAAGGGGTGCAATAAGCCAAATACCAATGTCATTAGAGCGATATGACGGATGAATTTGAGCAATGCCTCTAAAATGCCGAACTGTTAAACTCTAGGATTTAACAGGCTTCAATTAACTTGGTAATTTAAAAGTGAGTGAGCCAATATATTGTGATACATCCTAGATGAAGCCTCAGAAAATTAAGTATGAAAAGAACTGCTCCCTGAAATGAAAAATAGACAGTTTACATCAGGGTTGTATGTTCTAGTTCATTCTGCCGGTCTTTCCATTCAAACCTCTCTAAGCATACATAATATTAAGTGATAGAAAGCAACTCTACACTAACATTTTCAGGTCATGAGGTCAAGCACTTGCAAGTCAGAAAATGCCAGGACAAGGACTGACAGGGAAACTTGAATTCACCTGTCTCCTGTGCATGCACAGGAATGCAGCCTGCAGTTTTACAGCAACACAATTTTTTCCACAGGACCCTCTCGTCCACTCGGTGCGCAGGGCGGATGCACCCCTTGATGAAGAATTGCGTTGTCTTGCTCCCTCTTTGTTCACTGTGCACACCCAGGCTTTATAAGTATTTCAAACTCCATTTTATTGAAAGATTCTGAGATTGACCTTGCCTTTTGTATAGTGATGATCAATACAATGCGTGAGAGAATCACAGAAAAATCATCCCATAATACTCCATTGAGGAGAGGAGACATTATTCCTCCCATCTTAGAAATTCAGCAAGATTTAGACCTGAAGTATTCACTGGTCCAAGGAGTTGAGTTTGACAACTCTTAGGACTTCTGCCTTCAAAACTTTTTTTTTTGGTCTGATCCTTCTGACTTCTTCTGCAGCTGGGATCACTTCCTGTTTCAGCAAGTCTCATTCTGGGAACCTGAATCAAGCAACCAAATACAGGGAATAGCTACTGCTCACTTAAAAACCAAAAAACTTTCATATAGCAACACTCAAACACTTGACTCAGAGGAGCCTTCTGCTCCCCCTCCACAGCCCGTGCCCAGACACAGCCCCTGGAAGAAAGCCTACAACCCAAAGCCACTTGAAGTAAATGCCCCGAGGCAGAAATACTGTAGAAACGTGTGACTGAATTAGAGATCAGACACTAATGCACACTTAGGTGAGAACCACATTCAGGATCCATTGGCAGTTCTCAGGAAAAAAAAAAAGAAATAACTACTAGACTGAAATTTTAACCCAAATGGGAGCTTTCAAATACCAAATCTAGACACAACTTGGATACCAACTGCAATTCTCTGTTCAAAAGAACATTATGGCAGAAACATGAAGGTCAGGGCAGTATCTCTTTCTGTAGCCTCTTTTCTAAGCATCCTCTGACCTGTCTCATCTGAAATTACTGAGGCAGAAATTTCCTGTCACAGAACAGGAGAAGTCTTGACACCATATCAAATGCATAATAATCCCTCCTATAATTTCAGATAAAAATTCTCTCTCCCTGCTCTGGTTTGTATGTATAGCCCTCACTTACACCTGTGGCCCAGTTTCCCACCCTTATATCCATTCTGAGTAGTGGTACACTTCATCTGTAAACGGAATCAGTTGAAATGGCTTAGGTCCATTATTGACAATTACATTTGAAATTCGCTGCATTCTGGCCTTCAGAAAATGGAGAAAAAACCCACTTCTAAATTTTGGGAATGCCCAAAATTTAGGCTTTATAACATTTTAAAAGGGTTAGAGAAAACTTTGCACTGTCCTAGACACTGTTTTGCTGCCTTAGCTTCAAAGATGCACTTCCATCTGTTTTATTTCACATCTGTTTTGTTATTAAAATCTAAAAGCTGAGTAAAAAGATTGTTATAATGCTTATTCACCTTTCAGTGCTTTTTCTAAAGAAAGAAGATAAATGAATCGCTGACAGGCTATTGCAACCCACAGTGCAGGCCCTTGTAAGGGATAATGTTGCAAGTAAAAGCAGTAAACAGTGATCTCTGCATTGACAGAACTCCCAAAAAGAAACTTCGAGAGTTAAAACCATTTCTGCAGACTGCAAGCCTCACATTCAATGCCACCTAAAACCAAAGCAAGCAAGATGCATAACACTGAAATGAAGCAGCACTAGGGAAAAAAAAAAGAAAAAAAGTGTCCTGCAATGCTTTATGGGCAAAACTTATCGAGTTATGGAAAGAAAAGCCACTAGAATAAGAAGGGGTTTTCTTGTATTGTTCATGCATTCTAGCACCCATTTAATAAGAGATTACTGAGAAAAACAGCACAGCATCTTTCTGGAAAAGCTAATCATCCAATCTTGTTGCCCATGCCACATAATTGCTGCTAATCCGTATTCCATTATGTCATACTCCACAATACCCCTTTCCTTGCATTCGCAGTCCTGATATCTCCTCTTCCTCCACTCACGTCGTCTTTTCTGGTCCTTCTAACCACAGGAAACAGTTTTCCTTTATTACTTTCTGAAAATTGTGGTTGTTGAAACCTCTTTGGTATTTATGATAACTATTAGTATCTATAGGGTTCGATTGACTCACACAGCAACCCTTTGCTCTTTCATGGTAATTGCCTTCCACCCACACTCCCTACCTTCCCAGATCTGAGCTCCCTTCTCTTTCTCTCTCTCTGTCCCTCCCTGTGACTCACCCTCACTGCCTGGAAGTCCCAAGCACACGCTGGCAGCTCTAAAGATTACGTTCCCTCTGCCCAAGGTGCTGCCGAACCCCTAACCTGTTTGAGAAAACACCTTTGCTCTGCTTCCTTCTCACTTGTACATTGATAACCCAAAACAAAGCTGGAGAAGCTGTTTTGCCTCAGGAACAGCAGTGGGTTGGTATGAGTAGAAGTTGAGTCAGGGAAGAGTTAGGTTGGCTACTAGGAAAAGGTTCTTCCCCCAGAGGGTGGTCAGACACTGAACAGGCTCCCCAGGGAATGGTCACAGCCCCAAGGCTGCCAGAGCTCCAGGAGCATTTGGACAACACTCTCAGGCACAGGGTGGGATTGAGGGGTATCTGTGCAGGGCCAGGAGTTGAATTCAATGATCCTTGAGTGCTCCTTCCAGCTCAGGATGATACACCATCCCACTTTCAAAGAACTGTAGTCATCTATCAATGTCATCACCCTCCTCAGTCCAGCAGCCTAAAGAAGGATGCTACTGGTGCAGCAGCTCAGAACTATTTCAGTTTATGAAGGGGTCTTACAGCTCCAATTCAGCAACCCAAAAAATCAACGCAGCACGAAGCCTGCCATTGCTGTATTTCCCCCAACACTGCTTGGGTTCCTTGCACGTGGTGGATCACAGGCACAGAGCCGAGTTTGGTCCTCTGCCTCTTTAGCATCCCATTTGCTCCCTTCTAATTCTCTTGCAGCTCAGCATTCAGGCAACCAGGCTAGGTCTAATTAATTTTAATGGGAATTTTCACAGAATCATAGAACATCCCGAGTTTCAGTAGACTTCCTCGCTCGGTCCTGTTTTCTGTCCATTCACAGTGCTGCCAGATGCACCTGAGGGAGGCAACCAGGTGCACCAAGTTCCCTCTACCATCAAGGAAAGAGCCAGACACCTCCCAGGATGATTCAGAGCAGAGGTGGATTGAATTACCCCATGGACCTGCCTGTCTCTCCATTAACTACAGGAGGCACGCAGGGAGACCAGACTCCTAACTTGAGAACTTCTCCTCATTGCCTTAATTTGGCTGTATGAATCCATCTCTGCATGTTGCTGCAGATAAACACTCAAATAGATTGCAACACGCCACCGCCTTTCACAGCTCCTTTTGTTCTTCTCTTTGTTTACCTCTTATCATGGAGCAATTGTGGTTTCCGCATGTTGAATTTTTCAAAGGAAAAATCCAACACACAAATATGTATTCCAGTTGACTTCGAAAACAACTCTGGATTGTAACACCGAGGCCAATTTTCTGTCACTCCATAGCAAGTCATCTCTGAGGAGCCACTCTGGTATGCTTTGGCTTTAACATAAGCTGCCAAACATTAGCAGCAATATCTGCCGTCCTTCTGGGCCACGCAGAAACATGCGGTGCTGCGTTATCAGCCACTCCTGGGCTTGATCCAAAGCTCATTGAAAACAGCAGGAGTCTTTCCACCGGGTTAATTGGACTGGGAAGTCAGTTCTCATAGCAAAATGATTGCTTTACATGTTCATCAGTACATGACAGACAGGTGGATTTCGAATGTTTCATGATAAAGGGGCCTGAGCTATGGCCAGATTGAGGTGTCAGTTCTCCACAGATCAGGGGCCATGTGGGTCTGGTGTTACAGTCTCGTGCCCATGCCTTTTAATGCTGATGGGGGTGCACTAATCTTCCTCTGCTAGGCTGGGGATGACGTCTCATACACATAGGGGTTTCACAAGTGAAGATAAGTGCCTTTTCCAACGCTAAGCTCCTCTCTATCTGCTCCATCCAGCATGCTGCATTTGAATAACAGGGTGTCAAGTAATCTCAGACTTGCACTCCAGTTTATGGCTCAGCTTTTCATTTTTATGCAATTAGAAGTGGTAACATTTATCTGCTTTCAAAGGAGACTATTCCGTCTTCCTCCCTCCTACTGCAACCTCCACACTCTGCCCTTCAATCAGCTGTGTGTCAAACTGGAAGGGAACTGGAGTAATTTGACTCACCTCGTTAAAGCAAATTATCGTATCAAACAAAGGCAACCTGAGCCAAAGTCCATTTAAGTCTACAAGTCTCTGGGGACTTCAAGGAAATTACTGTTCTCACTGGCAATGAGTATATTAGGAAGCCAGGATTAGTATCTGTGCTCATGATTGTTGCCTTAGTGTTCCTGTCTTGTGCAGGACCTTGCCTGTGCATGTTTTCCCCTCTCCTTCCCTGCTAGACCAGGGGATGGGTGCTGGATGATGCACCCCATGGGTGCTGATGATTGACTCTGCTAGAAGTTACTTGGTTTGGGCAGCTGTAGAGACCAGCTTAAAATAAATAAATAGCAAATGTTAGAACGGCAAAGAATGGGAAAGGACAACGCTGGGGTGACCACCCCTAGAGCAGAGTTGGAGAAGACCAGGAATAAAAGGTCACACCACGTCTTTGTGTATCTATATGGTGGGGGCACCTCTGCGGAAAGAGGCAGTGGCATGGGACCCAGGCTATAGGCATGGCCGGGGAATGTCGGCATCTTTGGCTGAGTGTACTGGCCATAGCACACACACGCAAGGGAATGAGTGTTCTTCGGGCCTTCAGAGAAGGTGACTACCTTCACTAAGCTTTTAGCAGTGCTAGGAATGGCTTCAGAGACAGATAATTAAAAGGAAATCTGTCCAGCAGCCAAATTTTCCAAAGAATTGAAAGCCATATTTCCAGCACAGGAGCAGTCTGATTTCCTGAAGAGCTCATATCTCCTTTGGATAGTATGTGACATTACACATTCAGCACACTCCGTATGCAGATTTGTCGCTTTTGATTTTGCCGATTGCAGGCAGATTCCCTAGAGGTCTGAGCTCCTGTGCTAAAGGCAGCTCTTAAAAAGAGCAACACAAACTGTCCAAGCAAAGGTCTGAGAGGAAAGGGATAAACAAAACATCCCCGGTCAGGAATAAAAATGTAACTGAAAACAGTCTGGTGAAGCAACCACCCACCCAGGGGAGCAGGCTGTGACTGAAGCACACACGTCACTGGTGGCTGCTGATGGCACTCAGCCTCTCAGTGCTGGCCCCGTGGAGCACACCAGGCATGGGCTTTTGACACACTCTAAAGTGCATGTGCAAAGAAACATGAATATGCTCCCACTGAGTTCAAGCCAGAGCCAGTGGGATACTCCCAGACTTCAACGTTTTGGTGAAATCTGGCCACAAAACGCCAGAACTGACCCTAGATGGGAACCCAGTACAACAGATTGCTTTGTTCAGCAAGACACTGATATCACTTACATTGTGGTGATATCAGCTGCTAAGCTGTGGAAATCTTCCTATGGTACTCATCCTGCACCTCTTGTACCCATTAACCCAGGCTCCCTGGAGCCACTTCTGAAGCCCCAAACCTAAGCAGCAGTTATAAAACCACCAGCACATACATAAGCATATTTCCCCCCAGAATCGGTATTTCCTACGTCAGACACAATAGTCAGCCTTGGATGACTGACAGGCTTCATGCGTAATATCTCATAAGTAATTTTGGCTGGAAAAGAGCGCTCTGCAGCCCTGAGGAGCTAGGAATTGTCTTCTGTCCATTTCTAGGTCTTATAGGACCATATGACTCTATAGCAATCCACAATTTTACATAGCTTATGGCCTCAGGTTGCCTAAAAAGCACCCCTGGTCTGACACGTTGTCATTCACCCTGTGGTCCATAGCTTATGAGGCTTTTTATACTTACAAAAATACAATTGCGTTTTCTCCTGGTTGCAAGTAACTACGCTAGACAACAAAATATCCCTTCCAGCTCTGGGACCAAAGTGAGAGGACATGATCATAGAACCACTAAGGTTGTAAAAGACATCCCAGATCATCAAGTCCAGCCTGTGACCGATCCCCACCTTATCAGCCAAGGTGTTCCTTGGACACCTCCAGGGATGGGGACTCCACCACCTCCCTAGGCAGCCAATGTCTACAACCCCTTCCATGAAGAAATGCTTCCTGATTTCCAACCTGAACCTCCCCTGGCACAGCTTGAGCCCATGTTCTCTTGTCCTGTCAAACTGACGTTGAACTTCAATTTCCAGATCTTCACCAAATTCCAAGTCATCAGAGCAGTGCCAGTCGAAAGGACTTTGCACAACTGGGCACTTTCACACCTCGACAGTGCCAGTACTGTGTTACAGACAAGACCCTGAACTATCAGTATTAGAGACACCCGGCTTTGGAGGGAGGTGGGCATGACCAGCAGTAAAAATAATGTTTCATAACTCTGTCAGGTATTTCCAGGATAAACCTTTTTTCTGTACAGGGCATCGTGGAAGAACACAGCAGGCAGGTACAGCATTACTGTGGGCGCAGCAATCCCATCCCAGCATACGGGAGCACCCACAGGGTCTCTTTATGCTTGTGTGTGGGGCTCCGAGAAAGCCATCCCTGGAATACATGATGACAGAGGCGACAAGGCTTTGCTGCCAGCAGCTTACACACCCCCAGCAGCACTTTGCACACATGCTGGCAGGCTCTCCCACAGACAGGAACTGGGGCCAACTACATGAACATGTCCTCACTCACCGCTGGATCTGCAGCCCCGTTCTGATCGCGAGTGCTTCCGTAATGAGTTCATTAGCCCTTCCAACACACCAGCTACTGCAACCTCACTGCTCCCCTCAGTCTGCAAGGAGCCTGAAACCTTAAATCCAAGAAAATAATGAGCTGCCCAGTTCATGCCACAAATCTGCTTTTCCTGAAATCAGGCAGAAATGGAAGTGTGCTTAATCATTTCACTCCTAGTAATGCAACCAAAAGTTTTTAGGCAATGTGCTCATGGATGACTTTGGGTTGAAGTAGCATCTAAAACAGATGCAGCATGGAGAAGATTCCTAAGAGCCATTGTTGATGTGAGACTTAAAGAAGGAATTCAAGCTGTGCACCTTTGCATGACAGCCCTGCTCCACCTCCTGTCTAAAAGACATCCCAAGCACTCAAACTACCAAAACGCCTTCCTGTGGAAGCTTCCCAAGTTTCAAAGGTGCCTGCTTTCAGCTCCTTGTGTCCAAATCCCCACTTCTCTTCTGACAGCCTCTTGCAACAAGGAAACAAGGGGAAAGGATTCGTATTGTAAAATTAAAATTTGGGGCAACACAAAATGCCACGCATCTTATCAGAATACAGAGATGCACAAAATAAGGCTTTTAACAGCACAAGAGGTCATGCCCAACCAGATAAAATTCAAATGCAATCTTGCTGTCACGTATTTTGCTGGTGCAGGTAAAGGTTATATGAGAACAGCTCCATTTACTTTCTCTCTCTTAAAACTCAAACTTGTTTCCAAATCCTCAGCTCTAATGAGATGTGAGATTTTGAGCAGTATTCAAGTTAGTCCTTGGAGCTACTCCAGCTTCAGAGGTGGTGCAACATAGAGGAGGAGAGCAAGCAGACATGAAAACACTAACGAGAATGCATTAGGATCTTGAAGGAAGAGGGGCACATGAGTAGCATTCAGGGGTACACGAGTATCATTCCGACACTACTTTCCCTCTTTACTCTCCAGGATCGTTAGCAGCAAAGTCCAGCACTTTTCTGTCTGGTCAAACATGCCAGCATACTGCCAGACAATTTTTGAGAATTCCCTGCTCCTCAGTAATTAAATTTTTGTCCTTTGCAATTTCCAGATTTCTGACAGAACTCCTAGTGACAGTTGTAATAATATTCTGTAAAATGTTGTGGTGGTGATTCTTTGAATGCCTTTGTGGTTTGCTGTCCAGAGTTATAATAACCTATGCTTGCCCAGATATGTGTTCTCAACTTGGAAGCACTGGAGCCAGCATTTGCTCTTCTGCCTGGGCAACTGCACGTGTGTGCCTGCATGTGTTGCTGAACATGGGAGCGAGTCTCTCTCCAAGTATTTGCCAGGTGCTTCCTGGTCCCTGGGAAGTGTATTTTGGGGTTCACATTTCAGGGACAGTGGGTGACTTGAGGTTTATTCCAAATAGTGGAATACGCTGATGGGAATTATAGGTGGTTTCTGAGCCTCCTTTGAGTTTCGTGTGTTTCTCTATCAGTTATCTCCTTCCTTAATCATTTTATTTTAGAAACAATAATAGAGGGAAGAGAGGAGAGGGAGAAAAAGAAAATACAGCTCTGAGATTGTATGACAAGACTGAAATGGCATAGCTACACTGAGATAAGCCTTGATAAGACAGCTTACTTCAGATACCAATCTTCATCTCAAGGATTTTAATTTGAGTTACTGAGAAGGATGAGCTACAATAGCCATCTTATGTTAATATTTGCCTGGTCTCACGTCTACACATATATGTCCTTGGTGAAAACTGCTGAGTGAAACTCTGAGAATCAGGCTTGGACACACACTGAAATCATATACATATAGATGAGGCACCAATTTCAACTAAAATGGTGTGCGACTTTGAAAAGAGAGCTCTAAGAAAAGCTAAAAAGAATATCCCAAAAACACTCATAATCAGTCAGACCTTCTCTGGAGTCTTTCTATACCTTATAAATCTTTAATTTATATTTGTATCCATGAAGAAAACAACAAAGAAGAGAGATGTGAAGTATGAATTGTTCTGGACTTAGTTTTTTATAAAGAAAGCTATATCAGAAAAAACACTTTACAAAGTAACAAACTAGACCCTTGTAGTGCATGGATTCTATAAAAGCCCAGGCTTCTATTCTGTGCCAAGCAAAGACTCCTATATATATATTTTAAAAACCGGATCCCAGTCAGCTGAAATATTGAAAATAGTTCTAAAGATGGCAAGGAAAGAGCTGAATTTAATTTGGGAAAAAATCCCTTATGGTTTGGCTGCACACAAACAATTCTATACTCCCTGAAAGCTTGGCTTTTGAAATGAATTCATGCTCTAAAGGAAGGCAAAGCTGAGCGTCCCCTCAGCAGTGACTGTGAGTTCAGCCTCACACACCAGTGTCACACCAAATACTTGCAATACTATGTATTCCTAGTACACACTGCAGTTGTGCACTCTCAGGCCAAACAGTATTTTCACTCCACAGCCACAAATCAAATCCTGTAAAGACAGCCTTTATTCCACATCCCTTTTGACCATCAGTTTTAGAGCATTTCTGAATCTCTAAGTTTAAAAGTGCACCCATGTAAGGCCTTATGTTTCTCAGACGTTAAATCGCAAAATTGTCCTTAGGACAATTCAAGACCCACATCAGAGACACCAAAATCCTGCAACTGTAGAGCTGAGCACAATTTATGTGGAGCAGCCATGCAGAAAATCTTCCAATACCAAATTCTCTTATTGATGTAAACTGTGCTTTGTCTCTTATCTCTTTTACATTCCCTCTCCTGTACTCCTCCCCTCAAAAAGGGGATCATGCTCTGCTAGCTGAAACTAGCCAGCTATGACCTGCGCTCTGTCCTTTGCTGTCTCTCTCCCTGGCCAGAATGGTCAGTCACATCCTGTCTGGGGCCAAACGAGCCACGGCCGCACAGCGGGTGCCTCTGGGCTGAGCTTGGTTTCCTGAGCCACTCTGCTCACACCTCCTGATCGTAATTCCTAACGCCCCACTTGCCTTCTGGCTCCAGGATACGCTCCTCTCCGAGCTGTGATCCTCATGCTGAGTGGCAAAAAAGCTGCTGTCAGGTGATTAAATTTTGGACCAACTGATGGGGTCATGGCTTGGACCAACAGGACAGGTTGAGCAATGATTTGGCTGAATGCTAAACCTCCCAAGAACTGGCTCCCTCTCTAGCAGCCATCCTAAAGCCTGTTTCATCCTCCAGATTCATCTTGTCCAGGCTTCATGGACTTCTTACTTTCTTCCTTTCAGTTGTTAGTCTCCTTCCCGATGGGTTTTTCCACCCCATCCTTCTCTCCATTCCCTTCTCCCTGGAGAACATGCAGGCCCTTCCCTGGCTGTTGCTCCCACGCCACCATCACTCCTCATCACCTCCCATCTCAAAACTCCTAGGATGGTAAGCTTGGTCTTCACACACAGCCAACAGGCTGAAAGGAAAAATCTGACTTACTAACATAAACTCGTGTGCCCCAAACTGAGATTTCTCTGACAAGGTACATTTTCAGCTCACTTTTAATGAGTTTGGAAGGGAAAAAGTAAAATTGAGAGATGCCACCCAAATTTAGAGCTTGCTTCAGGAAAGAGTTAAGCATGTCTTGGAATCCCTTTGTACTCAGGGAACGTACAAGGGTGCTGGGCACTGTGTATATCCTGTGTTTTCTACGTGTATGACATGGTCTGTTTAAATATATGATGTAACTACAAGCTCTCCAAAGCCTGTATGCTTCCAGCTCTCCATGAACTTAAGCCTCAGCTGTTACTGAAAGGGAAGCTTCTGCTCTGGAAAGAGAAACTATATATAAAGGGCTCCAAATAAGCAGAGAAAGAGAGAAGAGACACACTTAGTTTAAAAAAAAAATTAAAGAATTATTATTTCTATGCATATCTATATGGCTCCATATAATCTTTTAAGCACAGTTTCTTCCCTACTCTTTATCTTCCTCCATTTCTCTTGACAGGGATAACTTTTCACAGCACAAAGATGCATAAAATAAAATCTTTTCCTTTCCTTTTTAACAAAATAAAAGTAGATCCAAAATATATGTTTCACAGTCCAAGACCAATAAACCACTGGTAAGATGCCTCTGACAGTTCACCTGTGTGCGAGAAAGCAGGTTCTACCACAGCCTCACAATACCATCACTAAATACCATCATTTTTTCCTCTATTTGTTGCTTCTGAATATCCATAGCTGTAATGGACTTGCTCAGAATTCTCCATCGTCTTAACAGTCACTCCTTTGTTATTCCAGCACATGTCACTTCCATGTGTAATAGGGAAGAAAGAGACAGGTGACTCGCTGTTCCAAGGAACTACAGCAATCAAAGTAGTGCCCTCATGCTAGCTTCAATGTAAATTAACCCCAGAAAAACAAAACCAGTTACCCTTCAGGAATTGCTTCATCTCAAGGGAGAGCTGGTGGCAACACTGCATGGTTACGCATTACCTGAGAAAGGCCAGAATCTTTCATTCGGCAGGCTGAAAACGTGCTGCTCACCTTTGGTGTTCTCTGGGCTGGGTCTCTTCCGGCCAAGAGCTACAGCCCCAGGAAGCAATACTATTTATTACCAACAAAACTATTTCAGCTGGCCCTAACACCACTATCAGGTGTGCTGAAGAGAATAGTTTGGGGGTCAAGCTGGAACTCCCCTCCAGTTCCCTGCCCTGCTGGGCCATGTGATTTGAGCGAAAATATTTAGTCTCTGCCTCCTGCAGTTCTGCAATATCTGAGAAATAAATCACGTCCCAACAACTCGGGGTGCTAGTGGGCATGCACAGAGATTTGTGGTGGGTTCAACAGGGGCCACTGACAATATAAACAGCTGCTGGAAATGCTACCAGATCTGACACACAACCAGGTATCTCTGAGAGAACAAGAGCAACGGAGAATCTGACCTTCAATTTTGATGATAGTTTTTCTCCTGAGGGATTGTGAGATAAATTTGAAGGTGTAAAATCAATTTTAGGTTAAAATATAATGTAAGCTGGGGTTCCAGAGCGTGTAACCACTATCTCTGAGAGCTTATTTCAGATCACACCACGTGGGTCTGCCACCTGCCATCTTCCAAAATCCTTCCCATCATCTGAGCCCTCTACAATCAAGTAATGAAAATTATGTATCTTAAAGTGCCAATATGCGCATTAAAAATCAGCAGATCAAAGTAGAATCTAGGACAAAAAATAATGTTTTCCTTCTTTAAAAAAATTATTCCGGGAAACTGTATGGCTCGGGGGCTTGGTATTGGGATATGGAGCCTTTCATCGCTGATCCAAACATGACCCAAATCAGTAGTGACCAAAAAAATGGTTACTGGTTAGCAGAAGCTTTGTGGCCTAGAGTATTTGAAATGAGTTGATGGTCTTAATCCAGTTCCCAGTGGATGACTATCCACATCACAGAAACCACCACCACAATTGGCACCCTCTTTGGCAGCCTTGGCAGGTTGGCCAAGGATTAAATAAGTACAGAGACTGAGCCACCCGCTTATGCCTAGCTAGAGGTTGCCCCTCTAGGTCATGGATGAGACATGAGGATGGGGTGGAGTAGGGAAGCTCACACACCCTCTGCTTGTGCTGTGCTGGTTTTGTGGGTAAGAAGAGGAATTCATTTTCCAGGGCTGTGATTCAGGCACCCTTCACAAGCAGTATATTCATATACATCTGTTTAATTTAAAAAGGAGCCAGAAACTGAAAGAATTTCAGGATTTTTTTCTCAAAAAATAAGGCACCCGATCAATTTCTGGGGAATTCATCCAAGTCAGAGTAGTTATGTCTGGACTGCATTTAACAAAACACATACAACCAACCTGTAAAGTGGCTCCGCTTTGAGAAACATTCCTTTTGCTGTGCTATGTTTTCAGTCAACACTTTAATAATCTCACAAGATGTCTTAGAGTGTACATAATCTGGGACAGCTATTGTCAGAAAGCTAAAGCTGATTTCTAATTAGGTATACAATGGCAACTATCATGTAAGAAAATATCTGATACACCTCAAATAATCCTGTCTGGGCAATACAAAGAAAAGCAGGACTTTGGCTAGTGCTGAAAGTTGGTTTTCAGTTTTGGAGATGTAAAATGCACCAGTCTCTCTTTCCAAAAAAGAGCACTCTCCTAACAAAATACTGTGAGCTAAATCCTGAACTTATTCAGGCAATGTTTGGGTGGAACCAAAGTTTAAACTTCAACTTTAGGCAATACCTAGCTGGCTGTGAGTAGGGCAAATAGCAAAAACCTTGCATGTGCTTCCCTGCGTGAAGGCACAGAGCCCTCCTCCCCTGCTTGCAGGTCAAGCAGGCAATGTTGGAAGAACTGTCCTGCACACTGTCAGGAAAGGCTTCCCCAAAGTTGCAGCAAGACTTGGCAGCACTTCAAGCCACTTCTTGACTGTCTCATTTCTTACCTCCTGCAGCGCTGCAGCAAACATGGCAGGCAATGACAGCTCTGCCCAAGGAAAGACAGAGAACAAACTCCGCAATTCACGGGAGGCTCCCCTTTCATATTCACCTCCATGACAGCTGGAGCAGGTCATTGTCTGTTGGACTTTGCTACACCAAGTCTTTAATAAGAAGGTGTGACTGATTCAATCCCTAGCTTCCACACCAAGAGTAAGACAGCAAGGCAAGCCAGCCTGGGACAGCAAAGCATTTTCAAACTACAAAAAGGAACTGTCATTTGATCTCTCCTGCAGCATGGCCCTCATATGTTTAAGATTTAAAAGACCTTCCTGCAAAATGGAAATCCCAGGAAGCAAAAGTGGCAAACTCTTAAAGGTTCCTCATCTGTTACACACAAAATGGAGCATCTTGTCCAAGGGAGCCATTTCATTATTTGCACCTGAGTCAATGCTCAGATTAGTGGGTCTTCCTGAAGGGAAGGTCCAGATTTGGAAATAAGCGGAGATCAAAGTGGTGAGAAGTAGGATCTCTTCCCTGTTAGTTGGAGGAACACCCCTCCGCCCTGGACGTCCACATGTTTCTCCCATGCCAACATATGTTAGGTGTGAAGAGCACCCTAAAAGAAGTACTTGACCCAAACTGAACAAATTTCCTAATTGCAGTAAGATGACACTTGAAGGTGTGGTTACGACAGAAAATCACACCCATGGACAGATCAGGAGCACCTGGCTGCACCTCATGACTCCTAATGGCCCAGGGGCACAATTATGTCATCAGGTGCCACCTGCCAAGTCTTGTTGCTGAGGAACTGGCTTTGGCACACTGCATAGCTGGGGTGGGGAGAGGAGAGGAGCACACAGGGCCAGGCACACATGCTTGTTTTAAGTGCATTCCTTAAAAGTGAGTATTTACACCAAGAGGATACTTTAGCTCTGCACAGAAGCATGTCTGCATCTGGGGGTTACAAAGGAAGGAGCCAGCTGTTGTTTCTGAATCCTGTCCTGCACCTCCACACCCTTGGCACAGCTTGCATTCTGTGTTACTGGCTAATGGACATCTCTGAACTTGCCACTCTCCATCCACAGCTTTTCCAGCCACTCAGTGCAGCCTACAAGAGTCCCAAAGAGACGAACAAGCCTGGAAAATTTCTTGGCTGGCAATTTTCAAAATGTTTTGCCTTTTTGCCCCAAAGAGAGGACAAAGCCACAGTGAGATGCAGACTTCATGACTCTCAAAGTGCTGTGACCATGAAAACAGCATACTGACTTCAAAGCTGACAGCACGCGTCCAGGTGAGGTTGTGCTGCGCACGTCGCCGAAGCATGCAAGTCCTTCTCATCTCCCCTGCTCTCTTTCATCTTTAGTTCAAGGTATGAAGCCTAACCTCAACACAACAATTAGTAGATCATGGCTCAGCAAGAGAAGACAGAACAAACCTCTGCCTCTGCTAGGGCTATGGAGCTTCTCTGGAACAATGAAGATCGTAAAACACATGACAAATCTCCATGCCTAGAGGTAAGTTACTCTCGGTCGAAAGGATCTGTCTAGGGAACAAATTTTTAGAGATTAGCCTAATCCAGAGTCTGATGACCTTTAGGTCATAGTGCAAGAACTTCCTCTTTGATACATCTTTTACAACATAACCAGAGTGACATTAACAACAATAACCTGACCCCATCCCTCCCCTCAGAAGCACCTACCCTGGGCAAAGCTCCCCAGAGACAGAGTAGGCAGAGGAACAAAAGACCCCAGGGAGTCTACTAGGGATGTGCCAATCTAATTGTTGTGGGCAGTGCCAATAAAAAAAAAGCTAACCAAAAACTGTAAAGCTAGTTGATGTACCCTTTAGGCCATGGGAGTAGAGAAAAATTAATTTATTGTGAATCAGATGTGGCCATATTTATTTGCGCTTCCACCCTCAGCCCTCTTGATAGCGTCAAAGTCCACCGGGTTTGAAGCTACCCTGAGAGATTTAGCAGTAGTCCACAGCAGCAGGGAAGGGATTTAAGTCCCATCCTTTGCTTCTTGCTCACTGTGCTGCAGCAGAGCTGTTCTCCATCCAGCAAAATCATCCTCTTCTTTAAGGCTCAGCACAACAGATCTGATTCACGAATGTTTCTCTTCCTCTTCATTCCCCTTGAATTTCTCACCCTGAGTCATCAGACTACAATATAACTTTAATGTGGAAAGTTTTGTGGGTACATTTTGTTTTCTTTTAACTTCAGAAAAGAAAAGGTACAACCAGAGGGGGGAAAAAAGTGTCTCATGGTTGAGAGGACTCTTTTGACCAAGGAGTCACATGGCTCCCTGGCGAGCAGCCAAAGGAGTCATGAGAGATGTAGCCATTCCCCTCAGCACTCCCTTAACCATGTCCTGCCTGCCGCCCAGCGCGCCAGCGGCCATCTCATACACCAAGGCCAGCAGCTCTCCGAGGCCGAGTCTCGTTTTGCGCTGCCCACAGTGGCTGTCTGGCTCCCAAGGAAGGAGAAGGCACTGTCAGAAATTACGCTCATGACTTTGGTGAGCAGCCCTTTCCCCCCTGACCTCTCCCCGAGGCCATGCTTGGCATGGTTGTGAAGAGGGAGATGGTGATGCCGTGTTTCAGATGAGACGCAATCGCGCCGTCTTTGCTGCTTGTGGTCAGAAAGAGAGTCACTGAAAGTCATGACGCAGCACTTACGCTGCGTTTTTTCTTTCCAAAGTGCTGTGGCAGCTCTTGCTCTCCTGCCCCTCCCCTACCTTCAAGCCTTGCCCGTGCTGTTATTGCCCTATTAAAGCTGTGGGAAACTGAGGCAGGCAGAAGTCACGATACTGCTATTCAGCATCTCAGACATCGGCCCAGTCTCGGACTGTTCCTATCTTCACCACAGAGTGAAACCCACCATGGGAAAGTGCAATCTTTAGAGAGACTGGCCCTGGCCAGGGTCCAGACCAATTAGAGATGTGCTTGGGCTTTTTCAGATGCTTTCCTGCCTTGCTGCCAGGAATGCCAGGACTGGTGCTGGTCCTGCATGTCCATACAGCTCTGCTGGGTGCTGCACAGCAGCTGCTGCATTTCACCCCAGCAGTGAGGGAAATGATCCTTGCCCAATTCACTTGAATACTGGTAGGATTAATTCACCTACAATCCTTGAATAAAAGAAACTATTATTAAATAGTAGTCACATTTGATAATTATGTCTCGCTTCAGCCAGACTAGGAAGGTGGATATGATATCCAGTCCCAGTACTGCAGCACTTTAAAATTTTAAATTAGATACAACTCAAAACATTTCCCAGGCCCTGCTTGCATGCAGAGGTTTATACCTTCCTGGCTTATGCTTACTTCCAGCTTTGAAGCCTGGGCTGCTCTGCAATACCTCACATGCAACAGCAAATGCTGCAAGGCTTTTGATGTACTTCTCCCCTCAAAAAATTCAACAAGGTTTTGGATTTATGTCTGGTCTTGCCGATTACAAAGGCCATGATTCTTTCAGTGGCCCATGGAACTGATTTTGGGGTTTGTCTGGCATGGCCTCCTATTAATATTGTCTTTGCCGTATGTTCTTGCAAACTATGGCCAGATTCCCTAAAAATTGCATAAAATGGCAGCCTGTGTCAAGGCTGCATTCAAATGGATACTGTAAGAACAAGGCTGGTGCTGACTCTCTGTTTGGTACGCTTCTTGATTGCACTGGAGTCACTCCATTGACTACAGCAGAGTCACTCCTGCTTTATTAGCTTGCTGAGCTGTGGATATGGCCTCAGAGGAGAGAAGCCTTAGGCCCTTGGTGCTTAAAAGACAAGATGTAAGAGCTTCCCAAAATGCTACACAGTGATGGCCATCCAGAATGAAATTATTGCGAATGCCTTTGTTGTGCATTCCAAGTGCGTGCTGGTGGAGATGCAACTGGCCAGCATTACTTTTGCATCACAAATCTGCCAGTAAAGTCCACAGAGTTCCATCAGCTTTGAAAGTGGTGCCACTGCCTAGTAACAGTGTTTGTCTACTTCAAATAAAACATTTGGGATGTGCAGGGACCAGTGGACTTGTTGCCACTACATGGGGGAAATTCTTCTGCCACCTATCAAACACCTGACCCTCACTTCTGCCCTCACTTGCACACTTGCTATACCACTGGATGTCTTTTTTCTCCTTATTAGGAACTCAGGGTGAAATCTGACCTTGGACAAAGAGCTGGTACAAAAACTGTCACCATGATGATTAAGTGGGATTTTTGCATAAACGTGAAGTTTATCCTTTTTTAAGGGAAATCTGATCCACAAGCATAGGCTGAAACAAAAATAAATGTTCAAAACCGTAACAGCGATACGGGTACAAACTGCATGCACTACTAAAATTACTTCCAGAAAAGAAAGATACAATAACTCTCTGATTTACTCTGTCTTGAGATTTTCTAGAGAAGGTATGATTTGCTGTAAAATAATTAGTAGGTGATAATCATCTTGCTGTCAGATCCTAGTGGAAGAAAGATGTCTTTATGATGAGAGCAACTATTTGGCCTTAACTATCTTAACTTCAGAAAAGCTGCCCATACTCCATTAGAACTGAACGAGGCAGCAAACTTTCAGCTTCGTCTAGAAAACTGACTTTTAGAAAGAAAGCCCAAGAGGAAAGCATAGAAAAAAAACCTCAACATGTTATCTAAAGGTTTGTCCTAAAAATATTTTGGCAGTAATGGAAGGGAGAAGTCACAGAAATGCATATGGACAGAAAAACCTACTGAGCAAATATTTAAGTCTCTGTATCTAGAATGTCTTTCCATTTTTGCTTGTGCAGTATTTGCAATGCTCCTTAGGCATGTGTTGTACCAAATGCAAATGCATAGAAATTGTCTTGGCAAGAAGTAAACAGCAAGTCCTATGCAGCTTTCCACAATGGAGAGAAAATACACCCTTCTACATTTGGAGGAGGATTGAAGGGACAGTAAAAGAGGAGAGGGTTCTAATAACCCTTAAAAGACTGAAAGACATTCTCCAGAAACATGCCTTCCTTGGCTTTTCATCCAGAGTACTCCTGTGCCTACACTCCAGGACTTTCTGATCCTCCTACATAATTCTGGGCTTGTAAACCTGAAGCTTTTGGTGGCAAGTTTCTTCAGCTCATTGACAGGGTATTCACATGTGCATGGCACAATTCCAGAACAAAAAAAAAGTCATGGAGATTTTGCTTTTCAGTCATGGTTCTCATGGAGAAAGGCCTGTCTGGTTCTCATAGAACCCTTCCATGTAGAGTTTTACTGTAACACTACGCAAGTTACGTACCTGGGTAGGTTGGGGAGATGCTCTACAGAAGGGCAGTGGAGCATCAAGGGGGAAAGAGCAAAAATAAGATGAAGAACCAAGCAGACAGGTGAACCTGGAGTTGCAAAAAGCTATCTGTCAGGTAATTAACAGGCAGACGTGCTTTGCCAGCAGCCGTGAAAGGCACCGGTGAGAGTCCACCAAGGGTAAAACAACATGCAAAGGTTGTGGGCTGAAGAAATTGGGCTTGCAACATTAACCAGTTCTGTAACGCATGGTGTCAGCACATCTGTAGAACTCCTTTGATCTACAGCTGGTCCCAGATTTTTGTTGCTTGGGGTAACTTGGGAGGACTAGAGGGTTAAACTGTATTTTGGGGTTAGGTGGCTCTCTGACTGAATTTCAGCCCCAATTACACAGTCCTGTGCACTGAGAAAGCCCATGACACCATTCTACCCTCGGCATGCCATATTGTCAGGTACACATGGTATGTTTTTCTCATTGCAAAAAAGGTGTTTGTCAGTCTAACTGTATAATTGCAGGTCATTTTGTTTAGCTCTTTAACATCTTCTTTGAAAGACTCTCTTCTGAGGTCTAGCCTTGTTGGGTGTTTAATATGCAAACATATCTCTATTCAATCTTACTTATTCATCTGAATATTTCATATTGCTTTATACCCACTTTTTATATTATGTTAGTGGTACAACATATGTAGTAATCCCATGCTGTCATCCTACACATTCTGGATGCTGCCACCTTTCCTTATAGTTTCTAAAGTAATTTTGGTTTTTTTCAATTTCAAGGTGTGCTAAACATCTAATTCCTGGAACCTGATTGTTGCAAAGGATTGAGAGAGTTGCCTTCATCCAAAGGCATTTGGATTCAAGGATATTCAGGACTCAAGTGCTTGAGCTAGACCTTGGCAGGGAGAGGAGTGGCCAGTCACAGATTTACCAGAGCTCTCTGGTTTTAGACAGGGAATTTTATTCTGGGTCTCACAGTGAAATGCTGGACTTTACCTTCTAGAGCTACCAAGAAATCATATCACAATCATTCTCCCGTCTTTGTGTAGCTGCTCCAATATCCTGTGTCAGACAGGTAAGCTAAGCTTATGGCAGTCCAGCATAAAAATATCCTTTATCTTTCTCTTTTCTGCTGAGCAAAAGCATTAGCTTTAGATGGGCCTGAAAATACTTGATACGCTTTGAAGATTCACCTGTTCTGTCTATAAGTGAACACATCTCTGAGGGATGGTAAAGTGGAAGGAAGTCCTACTCCAAATCCCCTAATAGAGGATCATTATTACAGTACCACATAAAAGGAGAATCTAAGGATCTCAACAGTGCTCTCCTTGGACAATGTACATGGCATAACTAGAGGCTGAGAGAGCAAGCTTGCCCTAAAGTCTCAGTTATAAAATGAACAAGGTGCAAAAGCAGGGAAATGATGGATTTACACTGCAGTTCAGTGACTGAGCCGGAGACAATCCCATTCCCGTAATAGCCAGCTTAATCACAGAGGTTGATCCTGCCCTGATCTAACCAGGATGGGAAGAGTGGGCCAGGCCTGTGTAATCCTGACTGCACCAGCGAAAGTGGGAGCATCAGTCACGCCAGTTGGCATTGCAGGTGAAGCTGTGCCCACTGTCCCCTTGAAGGCTCTGCCTCACAGAGCAGCTGGGTTGTTCTCCGCTGCCTGCGCAGCTCCCTCCAGCACTGACGGATTAGGAGGCAAACTCCAGGGACTCTCTCCAGCAGTCCTAATCTTTAGGGATTAGGCATGACCACTTTCCCGTAGACATATGAACAATCTGCATTCCTTCTAATCTGCTTCCCACAAGTGTGGAGAAGCCCTGTTGTTAAGGATACGGAATTGTAAGGATGTGGAAGCATCAGCAGAACAAATGCAAAACATGCAGAGGATTTTTCTTCTTCTACATTTCCTAACCAAGCAGTGATATCTACTCGCCAATATAAATGATTTGCTGTGTTACGGTATTAGAAAATGCATCTGCTTTGGAGATTTGTGCTGCTATTACTACATACACACACTCTCTCTTATGAATCATTCCAAATCACTTTATCGCAAATAACTGAATTAACTGTGTCTATGTGCCAGCAGATAATCCCCGAAATAAGCTTCTTAGGAACTGACTCTCACGTTGCTGGTGTATGCATCCAGCCCTAAAGAAGATGAACAGTGAAAGGGGTGTACCAATGGAAAACGGATGAGCACCATCTTCTTTAGAAGCAGCTAAATATGTGTATGTGTACAGACACATGGACACTCCCACATGCACTGCAAAAAACAGTGCCAGTGTTCCACATAATCCTGGCATTTAGATGTTTATACTAATTACACCAATATTATTTAATGGCAGCTTTGTACTTTAAATGTTGAATTGGATTACCAAAATATGTCCAGCATTAAAATGCATCAGCTATTGGAGCCACAGTCAGTTTTCTTTTTCAGAGAGCCAGACACTTTTCTTCTGGTTGTAAAAACACATTTCTTCACAGTGCCTCAGCAGGCCAAAGGTTACCAGGCAAGCACACTGAAGAAGATGACTTTATCAGATAGCACACTTACAATACAGAAATCAGTTTTATAAAGGAGTTGGTTCTTTAATTTTGGACGTAGTTGACTATCATTTAACTTTCTTTCCAGCTATTGCACACAAAACACTGAGGTGTGATGCCCTTTTCATTTCATTTCACCATTGCCTTTTCCATTCTGAAAACCCCATTTCATCACGATGGGATTTTTGCTTGACAGGTTTTCTCGCAGAATAACAGGGCAGCATCCCATCGCCCCCGGCCTGCATTCCCTGCACCAAGAGAGACTGAGCACGGACACCCCGCACTCTGTTTGCTCACCCGCTGAAACTCGCCCCCTTTATCCCTGAAGGAGCAGCAATGCAGAAGCCAAGGAGTCGTTCCCATAGCCAAAAGATGATAGAGATCTCGGGGAAAATTAACATAACTATTGACAGTCCCTGAGAGCTCACTAAATAGCAGCTTGGGAAGCATCCTCCCCTCCCGAGAGCGGAGAGTGGAGAGCGAGGGTAGCAAAAACAGACACCGGCAGATAATGCTCCAACAGGCTCTACTACGCTTTAATCTTCAAAAGCTACCATTAGTAAGCCAGAGAAATATATTTACCCACCAGACAAACACCACAAGTTCAGTAGGCTACTCTCCACTAAGCACTGAAATAACTCCTCTTTCTTTTCACTTCCTACGGGGAGTGAGGCGAAGCACCACAGCCAGCCCGGCTCTCCCACCGCTGCTCCCGCTCTCTGGGAGGGATGGGGGGGACACAGCGGAGACGGAGCAAGCGTGGCCGGGGGTTGGGGCCGGGGGTGGCGTGGAGGGGAATCGGAGGGGGTCGGGTTCCGGGCACCCTGTCCCCAGTGGCCCCGCGCGCTGCTTTCTCCCCGGGAAAGCAGCCGGCTCCGTCCCTCCGGAGTGATGGATGGAGGGAGGTGCGCGTCGCTTTGGGGCTCCGCTTTGTTGGGTTTCACCTCCTGATCCCTTTCGCTTCTGCTCTGCTGGGCTGCAATAGCCACCTCGGCTCCGGCTCCGCGAGTCCAGCTCCGAGTGACCTGCCGCGGAGGGGATGAACTGGGGACGGCCCAGGGAAAGGCGAGAGAGCATTATTTATCCACCACAACTTCTCATTGTCGCGGGGCAGCGCTCAAAAGATCCCCAAGCAGTTGGCTTTAAATAAAGCAGGCATTGCTTCCCTTGTATTTCCCCTCAGCAGTCGCCTTAGTATTATTATTATACTTCTATAGCTTTTGCTTTCGGACCTTATAATTATGTCACACAGCAAGGGAAACCGCCAGCATCCCAGCATCTGGTGTGCGGTTGAAAACTTTTGTTTTAAGATTTGAACTATTTATAGAAGGAAAACTTTGTAGGATAGTAATTTCCTACGGTTTTGAGAAAAATATGGCTACGCTCATATTAAAAGGGTGTATTTATTTATTTATTACGACTCCTTCCTCCTGTCTAAAAAAAAAAATAAACCAACCAACCAAAGATAGCACGGCAAGCTTTTTTACAAGCTATCAGTCACCTACGCAGCAGACATATCCCTCCTGTGAACAGAAACAGGCAGCTCTGGCTGAATTAATCTAACGTGCTTCCATAAATCTAAGCGCTTTTAAAAATCGGTGGCCAAGACATGTGCATTTCATTAAGAATTAAGAATGTAGAAATAGGCTTTTAGTTTCTTTTTATGGGTGTGTTTATTCCTACTTTTCTCCCATAGCGGTGGGATATGTTTTTTCCATAGCCCACAGAAAACAGACGGACGCACACACAGAAGAACACACGCACGCGTGCTTGTTTATATGCATGTGCTCCTGTGCACGCATACAGAGAAAAAAACCCAAATATATATTAATCCACATACAGTTCAGGGACAGGACCTCAAATTTGCATCCGTCGGGGCACAAAGAACTGAGGTCGGCATGGGGGTGGGAAAGTAAGGAAATTTGTCCGGCCCCGGCAGCCGAGATAAACGCGGGGCCGGGGATGCCGAGGCGGGGTTCCCCATCACCGACAGAGGTGAACCCCTCTGTCGCAGCCCCGGCAGCCTGGGCAGGCTCCGAACCGCCCCAGAGCTCCCCCGGGCCCGATCCCCGCGTTCCGGCACGGAGACTCTTCCTGTACCCCCGGGGGCTGGGAGGAGGCTCAAGGGAGGGAGAAGGCCCCCCGATTTTAAACCGGCTCCTTCCGCCGGGTACCTGCCGCCCCCAGCGCCCTCCTCTCCGCACGGCTGCCCCGCGGCGCGGTCAGGTCTCCTCCGGAGTGCAGGAGAGCAGAAGCTCTTGACAGCTCCCCAGCAGCCCCTCCGGACTCCGGCTGCAGCCCCGGACGGACCTGGCTCCCCTCCGGCCGGCGCGGGGACCCCGGCCCACCACCCCCGCCACCCTAACGCGGCTGCCGGCTGGCACAGAGACCTGCCGGGGGACCTGCAGGAGAACGACGGCGGACACTCTCTCCGCAGCCCGCATGGACTAGCCCAGCCGCTTCTTATCCACCGCAACGATAGATACAGATATAGATATTAAAAAAGAGACCGAAATTCCTCGCAGTCCCACCCACCGACTCTCATTTCCCCCACCCCTACCTCCACCCCCTTCCTCACAAGGAA
>VZTA01012254.1:69950-106913 GCA_013398855.1 Mohoua ochrocephala | reverse complement strand
CCTCCCTGCCCGCCGCCCCTTCTGGCCCTGGGTCCCGCGCGGGGTGCTCCGTTGGGACGGTCGGCTTGTTTTGGGGTTTTTTAACAAGGCAGCTTCTTTGAATGATAATGTTTTAAGAGCGTAGCGCTGTTTGGGTAAGCTTTAACTGCTGTTAAATACGTTTGGCAAAACCTCACTTAGAACCTGCCAGTTTTTCTGGTTTTGTTTTGTACTGGTTGCTAAGAACTTTCCAAAGTGTAAGAGGGAATTAATGTTTTAGGCTCATATGACACTAAATAGACTATCTTGTATGACATAAGTGCAATTGAGGCTAAAGATCATTTCTGTCAGCATAAATGTTAGTTAAGTCAGAACAGTGGGATACTTTGAATGGGTGTGTTGCTATTTTAAAAAAGTGTTCTGAGTGGAAGAGTGGAGAGAACTTAGGAGTAGGTGGATAGCTTTGGGAATGGATCCTTTGAGATGTTGACAACTTAAAAATGAAAGATTGTGTTACTGCTAGTGGTGTTACTTAGGTTTAATATGTCCTTCAGTGGAGTGAGTCTAAGTGTGCTCTAACAGTGCAGTGTGTCTTTGGATTGTACAAATACTGGTGTGCTTTTTTTTCTGGAATGCTGAAAGATGGGAAGTATCTATGTTTCAGTGTTCCAGAAAGATTGCTGCAGTTATTTGAACTGCATGGTCTATTTCCAGTGCAACAGACATTCTAATAAGACTCTGATTACTTAGTTCTGTGTTATTTATGTTTTTAGTAGCAAGGCATGGACTAACTGAAGCTTGCAAGAGTTTTTTTATTATACAAATGGAAAATAACACTGCAGAATTACGTTTCAATGTGTAAATTGTTAATGAGACGCCATGCAAAAGTGATATCCAGTCTGCATGTTTTTCTTGACAATTTGTATTTTTAAGTGCTTGTTTAGGTTCACTTAAATTAAATGTTTTCTCCATCTATGATTTTATTTGAACATTTATTTGCTTTTTGTGTGAAAAGCAGCATTCATAGGCATTGAGTCCTGCACCGTCTTGAGTTACTAAAGGAATTTATTTTCTAAAACTACTTGGAAATACTGTTTTGGCCAGAAGAACTGTTGATGAGGTCTGTTTACAGTGAACAAGGAAAACGTTGAGTTAAGTGAAAGTTGTAGTTTAGAAATTCCGGAAAAGCAACCTGTTTAACAGGAATGCCTCCAAGTAGGGTAGTGCATTACAGCTTCTTTACAAGCAAGTTAGATTCGTATGTAAACTGCTGTAAGCATCACAGCTTTGGATTTGTTTAACATACAAATCAGCTAGCCGTTATTCCCTTATGGAATTCAAGATACTGAGTGGTTTGTGTGTCTCTTCACGGTACTGCCTGCAGACTGCTCACTTCTGCTGAGTTGGTGAAGAGCAAAAGTGACTTTTTCCTTCAGAGTTCTTCTGTCTTGCACTTAAGGGAGGTGATGCTGTAGCCTGTGTGCCACTCAGAGAATCAGATCATGTTCCAAGAGTGAAATTCAAGTGAATTAGTAGAATGGAACCTGAATTTAGCAGTATTAGAGCAGAAATTTGTGTATGTAGCTTTAGTATTGGCAGATGTTTAGAGAGTGCAGTCTGCTGTTGTGGCTCAACATCTTTGCTTATTTACTCAGCTTAAGCTTGACATGCATGTACTGTGAAATGCTAAAGAGCTGGCTCAAAACCAACCAGGACGGGATTGGGACAGTCAGAAGGGAGAAATGTGTTGAAGAAGTGTCTGGTCCACTCTCCTTCCTGTCCATTAATGTCCTGTTTTGTCCAAGTGCTTAAAAAGCCTAGAAGTATGTACTTAACTGCACAGTTAAAGATTGCTCTTTGTAACTATATTGCAATAAGCTGTTTTTTAGCTGCAATGTTTCAGCATACTGCACAACATCTTTATAGGTGGAGACTTTTGTATTCACTCTTCTTGGGTAACTGAGTTAATTTATGGCCTTTGGAAGCTATGATGGAAACCATGGCTTTTGTGCTTGGGCAGAGGAGGTGCTGGTATGAGCATAGTGCTCTGTTTCTGTGGTAAGGTAGGATGACTTAAGCTCATTGTCTGCCCTCTAGATTAGTCTTTGGTAGTAGCACCTTCACCTGCCATCCTTAAGGTTGCTGTGTACTCTGCTATCCCGTATGCCAGGTTTAGGAATACTGTGTTATCTCCAGTTAATATCCTCACATCCAAATTCTAGAAGACCAGATGTGTGATGGGGTTATCCTAAGAGCAGGATGTAGAGCCATTATTTTTGGCAAAACTTTTCGCAATAATAAAACAAGTACAGGTGAATGAGAAATAATATCTTGCTTGTGTCTTCCTATTTTGCTAAGTTGGAGGAAGAGAGCAAAGAACTTGAGAACCTAGTGATTCTGATATTTTCAGGGTGGGAAGCAAGCCTTAAAGATCGAGGACAAGATACACAGAGAACATGAACATCATGTCGAAAGCTCTGCATAGCATGTTTAATTGTTTCTGTAGTGTGTCAGGGTGCCAGCATCTGTTTTAGAAACTATATGCTACTAAGCAACTGAAGTAAAATATTTTTCTACTCTTGGATATTATATGTAGCTTTATAGCTAGTTTGGGACACTTCTCAGGAAATGGGATAGACTGACTTGAAAAGATTGGGAAGACGTGGTTTAAGCTTGCCTGTTTATGGGATAGCTCTTCACACAATATTGGCAAAAAATTTGTTGGCATGAAATACAAGACTTTTCGTGACCCTTAATTATTTAATAGCTTCCATAACGTGTCAAGAATTACGTTTGAAATGGTATATGTGACTTGGAGTAGGTGAAAAAGTTCCCACTTAACCCTTTGACTTTTCTTTCTTCTTGCTGTTAGTTCATATAGTCATCCCTTAATCCTTTTGAATGGATGCATCTTTTCCTCTTAAACTTGAAATGCTCAATAACAAATCTGTGGGATATGTTGCGTGCCAGCTGTGGAAAAGAATGCCAAAAGCACCTCAGCATCCAACCTTATGGACCAGTGAAGCTGTAACACACTCTACTGGAGGGGAGATTTATGTTGTTAGGCATGTTGGCAGAATGGCTAAGGGTGCCTGGGAAATGCAT
The DNA here is from genome assembly GCA_013398855.1 of Mohoua ochrocephala. Classification (NCBI taxonomy): domain Eukaryota; kingdom Metazoa; phylum Chordata; class Aves; order Passeriformes; family Acanthizidae; genus Mohoua; species Mohoua ochrocephala. The sequence continues at coordinate 103,829 of VZTA01012254.1, read as the reverse complement.
AGTGGGGATTTGATTAATGAAGGGAAGGAGAGTAGAAGAGGAGAGTGAAAAAATGTATGTGTGCATGAGCAGAAACTGCCCAGTGGTGAGATCTGAGGATTGATTCGTTTCCTTGGAACATTCTTAAAACTTTATTGCATTTCATTTTGAATGAGATGATTCCAAGCATTTATGCAGTTTAAGTTGTGCGTCTGTAAGGAGGTGGAGTACATGGCCTAGTGGTCTCTGGCCTGTGTCCACTGGGCCCTCTTGGAAATGAGCACTGGAACACCAGAGGCTGCCTCTTGTCACCTGTGCCAAGAGATGCTTTTAAACGTGAAGAAATCTCTAAAGCCTTTTTATGACGGGCAGGCTCGTCCTGGGTGAGGCTCCAGAAATGGCCACGTGATTTCCAGTTTGGTAACAAGGCATAGTTGGGATGGAGGATGAAAAGTTCAAATACTTTAGTAAAAAGTAGTTTCTGAGTTTATTAAATATGTTCTAGAAGAGCCATTTCAGTACTAAAAGCATTCTGATTGTTAATTACAAAAGTGAATCCCAGGCCTCCCACCCCTGTTACGCAGTGGGCGAGTTCCCTTCTTGAGTGACCATTGGCAGGATTTCTGACTGGATACCAGTATATAAAATAAGATTTTGTTGTACAAATTTAACTTCTGCTGTGGGTTTTTGAAGTGAATCCCATTATTTCCCAACCTCTTCTGTAAATGTACTTGATGCTCCTTTAGAAGAGCAAAGCCTAAGACCCTAATCCTCAGTTGTGTATTGCACATTTCTCTCTTGTGGGAGTAACCTAATTGATAGATTAAAAGCTTCAAGTTGTGCTTTATGCAGTGGCTGTAGGCAATGCTAGTGCAGGTGTGATTGCATTTTCCATTGTATTGTAACTGGTTTGAGCCTTTGTTAGAGCACAAAACAAGGGAGTAACAGATATTTCTCAAGGCTTGCCTCGCTACAAGTTGACATTATTTCAGTACTGTTTGCGTTGTGAAAGGAGTGTAAGCCGCTGCCTCCACAGGGTGGATTTTTGCGTCTTTGTAGCAGGGTGCTTATACAATTAGTGATTCTCATGGAAATGGTGAAAATACAATGTTATTTGCTTTTTTGTGTAAGCATAGTGGAAACCAAGTCTTGTGTTTCCAATACGCTTAGTGCCGGGGGGGGGAAAAAAGTGGTTTTTTGTTTGTTTGTATTTGTTTGGTTGGTTTTTTTCGATTACTATAAGTTTCATTAAGGCAAAAATCATAGGTTAGGTATTGGTGAAAAAACTCTTTCTTTCTGTGATCTGCAGAAGTAGGGCTCTCCATATTCTGTTCTTGCTTACCATGTACCTACTACTTTGACCAGTCCCCAGTCTTAAGAGTTCAGCAGCAAACTTGAGGTCTGGTTTGAACTACAGAATTTGAATTCATGTTATTTCTTCTGCTACTGTCTTGAAGGACTTGCTGGATGTCCACGTAACTGAAAGCTAAGTCTTCTAGAAAATGAAAAGTAGTAGGTTACATTTGACAACTTTAGCTGTCGTCACCAAACTTCTTGGAAAAGGATGGAAAGTTTAGAGACAGCTAAAAGCTGTGGTGGTGGCATGAACAGACCCACTTTTAGGTAGGGGGGGTTCCTACTGGTGTAAGCATCTCCTTTCTCTAGGAACCCAACATCCATTTCATGGCAATGTTGGTCAGTCCAGTTGGAAGGGCACCTAGAAGTTGCAACAGCACAGAGGTTTTATTCCCATCGGCCGTGTTTGTCTTTCTGTGTTCTTTCTGGCTATTACAAAGGAGGAATTTGTCACTGCTCGTGGCAGCTCTGAGGGATAAAGGCATGTAGGTGTTTTTTCCTGTCTGTGAGGGGCAGCTGTAGAAGGTACAGTGACCTGGCTATGAAGTTCTTCCTTTTGGCTGTGACAAGCAAACTTTCATCAGAGGATCCTTCTCTGTGTACTTGATGCTGATGATGGGCTCTTTGTTACAGCTTTAAGCCACATCTAAATAGCAAAAAATTGTTCACCGAACATTGTATTTAGTGAAATTTGTTTGATAAAGGAGATGGTAAAGGTAACATTAATGAGAGGTCTGCATTTCTTAATGATCAACATCAAAAACTAAATGTGTCTTTTCAGGCTGCTCGCCTGTACTATAAGGGCTAAGGCTCTCTTCTGGAGTCACAATACAAAAGTTTACATTTTTTCTGATGCAAGTAATATGTGACTGAAGACTGAACTTGCAACTTTATTCTTCTCAACCCATTAATGCTTGATTGCTTTAGTTACTCAGTAGTTGTGCCAGGTGCAGTCGTCTTAATATGACTTCAGTCATAGATTGGGACTTTTTTTTTTCCTATGACTGCCTGATACAATATGCCCTCCTGCTGTACTTAAGTATTGCTTGAGAACAAAAACCAAAAAACTTTAACATAGCTGAACTGAGTACCAGCTACGCTTGGCTTGGATGCTCTGCTTCAAAAATGCAAATTTATAATTTGCAAAAATGCAAGTTATAAATATAAATTAATCCCTGATGCCTTGGTTATTGACTAGGGAATTTAGTTGCCCAGATTGGAATTGGAGAGATAGAATATTGAAGGCAGACAAGAATAATTCTGAATCTTTTATGTATGAGGGCGTCTGTGAAAAAAGATTCAAAGTTTGGAAAACCCATGGGGTTTGTGTATTTATTTATTTAGTATAGGAAACACCTGCAGATGTTTTTCACTACGGGAAACGGGATGCCTTTTAGGGCATAACAGAAAGCAATGATGTTAATACTTGTACAAGATTGTTTTCTTTGAAATGCACTGGTCCAGTCTTCCTCTCCTCTGGACTTGGGAATTCTGGAGTTTAACTTGCAATTCTAGCCATAAGGCTCTAGATTAGATTGCAGTGGGGTTGGTGTTTTTTCCTCCCATGTTGAAGTTGTAGCCCCATGCAGCCAGGAATTAACTTATTTATTGAGACAAGAAAAATTTGTAATATGGTACATCTCATCCTCATAAGAAGAAGGGATTATAGGTTATCCAAATGTCTATAATTTTTTAAAAAATTATTATAGGTAGTGAACATTGAGTGAAACCACCTAAGAAGTCTTGTTTTAGACTTTAGGGCATTTCAAATTAAGTTAATTTCTGCGCCGCTTGGCGTAGTAGTAACTTGACTTTTTGGAATGGTAATAAGACTGTCTTGACAAAAGTCTGTGTGGAACCCTAAATGTTACTGAAAAGGATAGAAGACTTAAGTTCAGGTCTTAAGTAAATTGATTTCTAAGTCTTCAGCTCAGCAGGGTATTTCTCTTTAGGGCTTTATCATGTAATGCTGTAATAAATACCATTTAAAATTCTGAGCTTGCATTTTAAATAGCTTGGTTTCTTTGAAACTTTATGCTTTAAATCCCTTGAGTAGGCGTAGGGCACAGAAGTATCACTGCAGTCTTCTGTAACTATAACCTATCAGTGTTGTTTTCAGTCTTGCATTTGGATTAGTTTTAACCGTCTGTGTGCAGTAATTCCTGGTTAGTAAAGTAACACTTGGTGAGAGTTGAGGCTCTTCTTGCAGCGGGAGAAAACTGTTGGCAGATATATTGGTATTAAGAGAAAGGACTTGTAGGAAGGAATGGATGCCGAAAGTATTGTGCTGAGTTGCTGTGTGGTAACCCTCTCCTGAAAGGGCACAAAGAAAATGAAAGAGAAAACAGCCAGTTGAGGGAAGGGTCATTTCAAAAGGACACCGTGTCCCTTAACTATGACATGTTGCTTGAATGGCTTTTTTAAACTCTGTCTGCAAGTACATACTAGTGTCCTTATGGTATTGCACAGCTGATGATCACTCAGTGTAAAAATTTAGACTAATCACCCTTTGGAAACAGTGTTATTAAGAACTGCTGCTAAAACTTTGAGGCAGACTTGCCCCATAGTTGCCACCTGCAACTGCAGCAGAATTCCGAAAGGCACTCAAACAAATGTACTCTAATGATGCTCCAGAGAGAGGCATTGAAGTAGAATTTTAAAAAGATTATTTTTAAGATCACAGAGAAAACAGTAGGTTTGACTTTTTTTTTATGGAACCTCAGCTTTTTTTTCCCTTAAACTAGGGTGAGTGTTGCACTTGGGAGAAGGTGGCTTATTCTGTTAGGCGGTCTTGATTTTTGTAGTCTTGTCCAGCAAAATAGAAGAGTTTCGTGATGAAAGCATTGCTTCTGTTCAGTTGAGACACCAGAGTCACCTGTGCCCGAAAACATGTCATGTAATTGCTCTCCGTGTGTGGTTTGTAAGAGCACAGCATGGCAAAACTCACATTACTGGAGTCTCCAAAATGTAAACTGCCTGGGGGACTGGGGAATGGGAAAGAAAGATAGCATTAACTTAACAGCCACTTCAGACTTCACTGGGAAGGCTTTTTGCACTTAAGCTTCATGACTTTTTCTAATTTCTTTTCTAGAACATGTTTTTGCATGTACCTAAATAAAAACGATAATAATTCATTAAACTTACGTAGGTGAGAATTGGTGAAATCTTCCCATTCAAAGCAGTATTTTCTTAGTTTTCTAAGATGAGTTTCTCAGAAAAGTAAAGCTGGTCATGCTTCTTTAATGCTCGTTGTTTAAGTAACATTGGGCTGTTGTCTTCATAGCAATCTACATTACAGAAGGAGGATACTGAGTCACTATTCAGCTGTCTTAGTCTTTGAGTGATAAGTTAATCTGACTGTTTGGCGTCAAGTACTTAATCGACATTTCATATGTATTAAAATATTTCTCTTTTCTAAGTACATCCTCAGGATATCTGCAGAGGTGGGGAAATTGTCGTATAGACTGTTTTCCCCGAATATATAGAGTATGTTCTGTGAAGGAAAGTAGAGTGTTCTTGCTTGTTTAAAGGCTCAAATAAAGCTGTTCAGATGGGCACTAGGCTGGGAAAGATTCCAAGTGGCACTAAAGCATTTTGCTAAATGCAGATACCAAAATCTAGAGAAGTGAATATGCTAAAGTAGCATCATTCCCCTTGTATCTGGGTCCTGCTTCTGTGTTTTATTTCTCTTGCTTGGCATTGGAAGAACTTTTCTACTTTTGTCCTAGGGATAGTATTGTTAAACTTGAAAATACTGGGATTGTAGGAAAAAAGTATAGATGGGGCTTAAGCTCTCTGGTAAATCAAGTCAATTTAGTAGTCTTTCCCCAGGAGCAAATCAAAATAAAAGATGTTTTAACTTGTTTAAATTAAAGATTAAAAGAAGAAATAGCTTCAACTTTTCTTTGCGTGATGTCGGATCTGAACACTCATTGAAGAGTGTTAGGGATTCTAACTTTCATTTCGAAAAACAAAACTTAGTTTATGATACTGTCGTTAGGGGAATATTTAGCTTCTGTATGCGTGTAGGGTGGGTTGGATAGCTCTGTCAGTTTTTTCAGGATATGGTAGCATTTCTTGATATCCTAATTAAAAGAACTTGAGAACTTGCAGCTGTCAAAACTTATTTTAATGGTTTTGTAAAGCTTAGTATGAGGAAAACCAGGAAGATACTCTTGCCCACAGCCTTTAACTAGTGTAGTTCATGTAACTTGCAATGAAAATTCGTGTTACCTGAACAACAGGTCCCAGAAACCTTTAATGAAAGTGAGGAATTAAGCAAGAAGTTACAAACTGCTTTGGATTTCATTTTGAAGTTGCTGCCTTAATGCAAGAGTCCACTCTGGCTCTGGCAGCAGCTGTAGCTGACTGGAGCTTCAGGAGGCAAAACATTGATGTGCTCCTAGAAGCTGCCGACTTCCATTTCTGAACTATAAATGGTCTTCACGTATTTTTTTAACAAGACTGGGATTTTGCATGAAAAAAAGAAAGCAAATAACAGACATGAATGCACTGTCTATAACGAAGGAACACTGGTGTCCTGGTGAGAAGTTGCTGAAGTAGCTTTCTTTTACCTCCATGTATTTTTCATGTTCCTCAAAATTTGATTTGTGTCCAACTTCCAAGGTCTAATCCACAAGGGGAGGATGAATTTGAGAAAAAAAAAATCCAAATCCATGTTCTCTTTGAACTAGTACAGTGAACAGAATAGAACACATGCTGGTAAAAAAGAGAAACCTCTGGTAAAATTCATGCCTTTCAACTTGAATCTGTGTCTTTAAGTTGCAGTAGTTGTTTCTAAAATGTTCAAACAAAAAAGTTTACTGCTAAAGCAGTGAGTCAGTATTACTGGGTTTTTTGCATTTCCAGAGTAGTAGTACAGGAATTCAGGACTCATTTACACTTGCAAGTTATCAGCTGGTTGAGACAGCAGTAGAACTGATGTTGAATTGTCCAAATTCAACATTACCTGTCTTATTTATCTGATTCAGGAGAACTTTTGCTCTGCAATCCTGAGCAGGCTTGAGGTGATATGATTTAGGGCAAAGATGGAAGAGTCAGATCCTGATGGCACTGTCCCTAATGGTGTGTTCCTTCTTCCTTGGCTGCACTGTCCCTGGTGATTGACAGACCCTTTGAGCTGTTTCAGCCCATAGACGTGGCAGAAAAACTCTTTTCCCTTCTTCCTCCTGCATTTGCCACTTTTGGAGTAGGTTTTTTTCATTTGGAAATGTCTTGGCAGAAGTTTCATCAGTGTTGAGGAGCCAACAGAGGGAGACTGCACAGCAAGGGGTAGAACTGAGCTGCTTTGCATAAGCTGATTTAGCATCCTAAAGCACTCCTGTGAGAGAGCGTGCGGAATTTCAATCCTTACCCTCATTCTGAGTGTGGATGGTGACATTTCAGCATACAAATGTATCCTCTAAGCAAGGTGTTGGGAACTGATAGTCAAAGCATTCAAAGTTTAAGTCCTGACCTGAGATGCTTCTTAGTGTTTAAAAATTGCCTTGGTTATCATGAAGATTTTTCTATAAGCTTAATTAGCTCACAGGTGAGAATTCTAGACTAGTTCAGATGCAGCAATGTCTTGGCCCTTCAGCTCTCACCACTACCAAATTAATGGTTGTGGACAACACTTTCAGATCAGTGGGGTTGGTGAACCGTCTATCCAAGGGGTTACTTCAAAGTTTTTGGGAAGTGATGTAGTAAGCCCTAAGACACGAGTGTTCTAAGGAGTGCACATTACTTTGATTTTTCTCACCTGACGTTTGGAGAGGTGTGGTAAGGAACAGTGCTGAGTCTTAAATTACGATGTCACAGTGCTCTGCCGAAATATAACGTTAAACAGCTTTGTGTTGCTAGACTGTAATTTCACTGGGGGATCTTCCTGGGCCAATAAGCCAGTGGAAGGAGGGGAAAAAAAATCTATTTTGTGCTTCAGCCTTTGCACCTGTGTAGCATAAAGAGTCTCGGACTTGTTCTGGCCCAGAGTGGTGATAGAACTAAACCATACCATGTCCTGTGCTTCTCTTTATTAATTGTAGTCCAGACCCTTATTGTTCCAGAAGAGATGCTGGTGTTCCGCTAGTGGTTTTGTGAAGCTTATGTAACAACTTTATTTCAGATATAGTAAGTTATATAAGTTAATGCATGCAGGGAATTACTGTAAGAGCAGCACTATTCAGCAGCTTGCAGTTCTTGCACTTTTTTTACCAGGAGGCACAAATGTTGCATTGGTTTCTATTAGTCAAGACACTTGTGTAGTTTTAGTGTTTGGGCCAATAGAGTTGCATGGGAATGGTTTTAGAAACAGACATGGCCCAGTTCATGCAGCATTAATTAGTTTAGTCCTCTTTGTGGCAACTGGCCACCTAGTGGTTAACTTCTCTTATGTAAAAATGTGTAAACAGGGTTTGTTAGGTAATACTTAAAACAGACTTTACTTCTATCACCTCTCTGGGCCAGAACAAGTCCAAGAATTTTTCATGTGAAGATGGATCCTACCGTGAGTGGTTGTGCCTTGCTTTATTTTCTGGGTATATCAGATAAACATGAACATGGATGTGGTCGTAGTTGTGGTGATGAGTCTTCGTAGTTCTGTGCTTGAATGTAATATGTACGTACACATAACAATACTTCCATCCTGCCTTTGCATGTTACCTTCAGGTCTAAAGTTTTGACCTTCCATCATTTGATACTTCTTCATGACAGGACCGTATTAACTTGGCTGAACTATTGCTGAATGTGAGCTATCCGTGGATGTAGGAAAGTCAGATTTAAATAGACTTGAACCTCATCCGGTCAGGTGCTTCTTTTTTTTAAATATTATTTTATGGCGGGGTGGGGGGAGGGGTTGTCCCTTTTTTCATGATGCAATACCTAATGTGTGCTGCAGAGAGGAACAGTCTGAGCCAATGAATTGTCTGTACCACTAAGTGGAAGTCATTCTTTAGACCAGCCTCTCTATTCTTGCAGATTCTGAGGTGGACTGAAAAAGTCCTGATTGAGCAGAGCAGGGTTCTGGTGGCACACCCTTCATAGGGTATGCTATCATACATGCACTCCGAGTATCTTGCTAATTTTGATTACTCTAGTAATGCTGTGTAATTACTGTGTAATCCTACTGTATTGAATTTGGAAGCCAACTGTTCTGGTGCTAGACAATGGTATTTAGACACTGAAGTTTTCAAACAGAAAGCAGAATAAATAACAAAGACATCCTTGTAAGGGGGGTAATAATGGTGGTTTTCATTTGGATAGTTCTACTAGCAAATGAAATCTGGATCTTAAGAATGTGTAAACTCTTCTGAAAGTGCATTAAGCTAAGCAGGCTTTTTACTTTGTTTCCACATGACATAATTGAGGAAGTGATGTTCTTTCCCATTTTGGAGCTGTGCTCTGGATCATAGGTACACTTTTAAAATGAGGAAACAATAACCTAGAAAACTTCAGTAAAGTGAGCTGAGTCCAGGAAGCTTGTTTACTTTTTCTGCTCTAGTTCATCCCTTGACTCACAGAGGATTGGCAGGTCTGTCAGCCATGAAGACCTGAAGGTCTGCAGGTGAAAAATGCATTTAAAAGACCTTAAAGAGAATTATGGTCAGTGTATTACACTGAACTTCAGTTCATGTGTATGTTGGTTACTAAAATAACCCGAGAAATTATCTTTAAGGTCCTTTCCCATCCAAGCTATTCTTTGAATCTATGATCTTTAGGTTGACAGAGACCATCTGTTAAATCACCTGCAAAGAGCAAAAACCAGCTTTGAAGACACAGCTCCTTATCTTTAACGTGGAAGGTGTAAAATTAAATCATTCATCTCTTTGGTAGAATATTTGAAATGCTTTTGTGGTGAATAGTTTGGGTTTTTTAGCTAAAGATACGTTTGTGACAAACTGATAGCAGAGCTGCTCAGCCAAACACTGGATAGTCACTGACCTGAGTTAATAAACATGCTACTAATTTTGCTCCCCTTCTTAGTTGCTAGTACTTTATTTTCCATAAACAATATTACTCACGTTCCCAAAACAAACCCCAAAATATTGTCTTGCTTGAAACCTGTGTTAAAAAGCAAAATCAAAAAGCCCCTCAAAGTGGTGGAAAGTGAAGGTGAATTTTTGTTGTAGAAATTCTTCCCGCAGCTACTACCAACAGCTAATTGGAAAGGAAAATCAGTTGGTAGGATGCTTTTTCTTGCCTCTTTGGTCTTGACTAAAGCACAGACAGGTAAGTGTCACTCTGAAGCCAGTTAAGGATATCTAATGGAGCTCTTTTAATTCCTCCAGTGTAAAGCAAAGTAACATTAAACTATCAAAAGTAGAGATTTTCATCATGGTGACTGAATGCTGTCTTAATTCAGCTTGTTGCTTTGGAAGCCTGGATGTGGTCTGTACTGGTTTTTTCCAAGTTGACCTGTTTTCAGATTGAAACTGGCTGAATTCTTTATAGACTTGTGCTGACATAACAGGCATTCTTAATGCTTCTTAGTTTATTTCTATGCAGGTTTGTGGATAAAGGACTTATTAATATAAGGGAATAGTTATGAAGATAGGAAAAAACTACTGCAGAAAGCTCTAGTAATGGGTATCTCAGTTCTTCCACATCTGAAGATGTTACTTTATGGGAAATTGCTGATAGTTTTTTTAAGAAGTCTGGATTTGTGTTAGATTTCAGTGAAGCGCAGATTATAAAGGCAGTTTCCTTTCAGTGAGACAAAGAAGTTTCTTCTTTTGACTCCCTAAAATGGAGGGAAATGCTAAAATTGGTTTAAAAGTAAATAAGTATTTCAGATGATATGCTGCTTTTGATTTTATTTTCAGTGTATGCTCCGCTGAACTGACACTTTTCTTCCTAGCAAGTTGTTTCCTTCCTCTGTTCATGTGTTGTATTTGTTGCAAAACAGTCCTTAGTGTTCATGCAGTTGTCGAGCGATTGAATAGAACCTATTAACAATATTAAATTATACAATTTTTTTTTGTCGTTGTAGGAAGAAATCTGCTTCATCTAATTCAATGTTAATTCAGTCCTGCTAATCTGCTAGTACTGTAGATTGAAAGATTTTTTTGCTGTTGCCAGGATACCCTGTAATGGGCAAGAAGCCTGAGAGAATACAAAACGTTCTGATTTTTTAACTTTTAAAAACTTTTGTGTTTAACAGGTAAGAAACTATTAAACTTCACCTACAGCAGTAGATTTAGCTTCTGCATCTATAAAGCCTTATCCTAAAGCATTCAGAAACCACTTAAATTTTAAGCTTTTCATGTCCCTGATGTCTGCTAAAGTCACCTGATTTCTGTAGGCTCACATTTACCACTCTCTAAGCTGCAGTTCCTTCTTCAGTTCAGGCTTTGTGGCCATGCCTTCCCTTTTCTTGCAGCTTTTTCCAACTACTTTCTAGCTGGCTGATTCTAACTTTGTCTTTTAACCTACCCTGCTCTTGCACTATCTTCTTTCTCCACCCTGCTTTGGTTTACTATGACAATCACGGGTGTTCTAGACACTCTGGTGCAGATATTCTGTTTGTTTTACAGTGTTTTGCTTTTGTGCCAGGAAGTGTATCTGCTGCCCAACCTTTTTGAAAGAGTTTCAAAGCAAATGTGTTCATGAACTGACATATAATAGGTATGAGTGATGTTTAGCACTGTAGATAATTATATTGAAGTAATACTGTCTTCTGCAATTGAATTTTTTGGGACTAAACTTCATGTTTCAATGCAAAAGTGTCTTCTGGGTAGCTATGCATTGTTTAGCTTGCATTTTATATTATTATAAATCGTACTTTCTCAGTGCAAAGATATCTTCATTTTAGTTTTGAAGCTAATTGGGAGAATTCAGAATAGGAAGAATCTAACTGAATTCCGTGACCAGTGAATATTTTAAAGTTGTAATTCGCTGTTGACGTGGAATTACTAGAAAATGATTCATCTTCTCTACTTGAGCAAGGGAGATTAGCGTCTAATGTATAGTTATTGCAGGTAATTAAGATCTTTATTTATTAACACTTAGTAACCCGTGGTTTGAGATAGTGTAGGAATTGACGAGGATATACTTGTTGCTTGGTATAAAATTGCTCTTCTAAATTCACCGCAGACTGTAGATTTCACCTGATTTTTGTACTTCTGTTGAACAGTTATGACCTTGAATTTTGGGGGATTGGTGTCTTGGAGTAAACGAACTAGTTTGGATTTATTTACATACTTCAGCATGTCAAAACTATTGATTATTGGGGCGCTCAGTCATAAGGGGAGTGTATATGCACAGGATGTGTGTGTGTGTGTGTATATATTATGTATTATGTAAAAGACCATAGGGTTACAGACTAGTTAGGGTTGGAAGGAACCTCTGGAGATCATGTCACCCCCCTGCCAAGGCAGGGTCACCTACAACAGGTGACACGGGAACATACGCAGGTGAAGTTTGAATGTCTTCAGAGAGGGAGACTCCATGACCTCCCTGGGCAGCCTGTTCCAGTGCTCTGCCTCCCTCATTGTCAAGTTCTTCCTCATGTTGAGGTGGAACTTACTGTCATTTAGTTTATGTCCATTGCTCCTTATCCTGTTGCTGGGCACCATGGAAAAGAGTCCAGCACCATCATCTTGACACCCAACTTAGATATTTGTATGCAAGAATGAGATGCCCTCTCAGTCTTCTCTTCTCTGAACTAAAGAGGCCTAGCTCCCACAGTCTCTCCTCATAAGAGATGCTCCAGACCCCAAGTCCATCTTTGTGGCCTCTGCTGGACCCTCTCCAGTAGCTCCTTGTCTTACTTGAACCATGAAGACCCGATTGAACACAGCACTCCAGATGTGGCCTCTCTAGAGCTGAATAGAGGGGCAGGATCACCTCACTTGACCTGCTGGCCACACTTCTCCTGATGCACCCTAGGATACCATTATCCCTCTGGGCCACGAGGGCACGCTGCTGACTCATCCACAAATGTGTTTTTAGTTCTGATCTAGATAGGAGTGCAGCCAGGGTTTATAAATAAGGAAGACTAGGTTGATAAATATGGGTAAAAGCGATTTCACTTCAGTTCTTACGTGTTCTGCAACGATAGCAGGCTCCTCCTTCTCATGTCTGATGGGAGAGTGAAAGTCCCTGCTTAATAATTTGCCTCAGTAGGAAGGCGGCACCTTGTTAAAAGAGCGTTTTGGGAGATCACTGTCTGTCTTCATACAGTTTTCTGGCGTGTTTTTCTCCCAGTCAAGAAAAGACTGCCACATGGCATCTCCTGCATTCCTCTCAAGAGGATGTCCTTACCCTCTGGAAGTATAGTAGTAGTTAACAGAGGAGCGTATGTGCTGTAAATCAGTATAGTGTCTGGGAGGAATCCTGTCATGGCATCAGGAGACCACTGTGGTGGCAGTGTAGTGGCCACGTATGGCCATCTGGGAGTTGGGGACGCTGTGGCCTGAGAGATGCCCTTGTGGGAGAAGGAGGCTTAGGTAGACTGAGGGCCCCTTTTCAGGGGTCACTCGCCTGTTCCTGCCATTCCTTGGCACTGCCCTCTGCCTTCCCTCGTGCCTCAGCTTCAGCCTGCTCTTCATCCTGTGTCTGGGGTCCCCTGGATGAGATAAGAGGCAGCAGTTTTGCAGGAGGGTCAGAGATCCTTGGTAGCCTCCCACTCTGCAGCCCCCTGTGCCCAGCAGTGGCTGAGAGAGGGTGAAGCATCCAGAAATCCTGCTGTGAGGAAAGAAGTGCAGCCAGCCTGCATAAGATCTCCCAGCCTTCCATAAAGGAATTGTTGGTTGGTTTTGTTTCCTTAACAGTATCTCTTCTAGTTTGTTATGCCCAGGGACTAGAAAGGAATGTGCATGGTATTAGAAGTATGTATTAAATTGTTGAGTAGAGGTGTTTCTATTTTCCGATCTATTTAATTCCTATTAATTTCATACCATCTATTTGCTCCTTTCTCCACAAAGTTTCTTTGAAACTTCACTAGCTTATTATAATGTAAGTAATGAAGTATTTCTTTTCCACTAGGTCTCACATTTGTGACATAACAGGCTGTTCTGACGCTGAAGAAACAGCTACATGTTATTTTGTATTCACCTGAGACTTGTATTCTATGTCAATTGATCTTAAATTTTGTTTAAGAAATGTAGCACCTGTGCAATGAAAATTCTCCTTTATTACTGCTTTTATTTTTTTGTGATTGGGGGATGTAATGTCAAGTACTGTAATTAAATCTGGGGACTTTGAACAGCAACTTACATCTTTCTAGCTAATAGTACTCAATGAGCCTCACCACTTTTGATTGAAAATAAATTTATTTCAAGTAGGTTAGGACAGGCAGTTGTAGACAGCAAGTTTACAGTGGGTGATGCTCTGCTGAGCACAACAGGCAGTTTAAAAAGTAGCAACTAGAGTGTCTTCTGTCTTTTTGGGTCACTGGTAATTCTCTCCAGCTCTGAATTTTTTTCAGACATGCATTCATGCTTAGTTTTGTTTTGAACAGATGGTCCACTTTCAATGTCCAAATAAGCACTTTATAAATGCTAGTACAGTGTCTTATTAGTGTCCATTGATTGGAGAAAGGGAACCCTCCGCCCCAAACTGGAATCTAACCAAACATATCTAGGTAGTAACTAGTTGAGGTTATGTGAAGCTGGCAGAAGGGCATGCTTGGCGTTTGAAATAAATCTCTTAACATGTTTAAAGGTCTTAGAAGATCATTTACCAAGATTTTTCGTGATAAACACTTAATAATTTATCTTCATCATTACTTTGTCCTTCCTTAAACTTACCTACCTACTTGGTTTTTAGGAGGCAAGGGATTCTTTGCATTGGAAATGCTTTATCTTTAAGAAATGCAAGACCATCTTAAAATCAGGGACTTCTTTGGTGGTTGCTCTCCTTGCATCTAACAACTAGGTTGGCTTTTGCTAGCTGCTACACAGAATTTGTAAATCCTGTTTTGCTGAAGTAGGCTACATCACTTAAGGATATGTTTCAATTGCGGAAACGTTTGTTGGTGCAAAAGTAACTGATTTTCTTTTCCATCTGTGTACTTGAACCCTATAGTAAGAAAATGCACTGGTGCCCAAAGAAAAGTGACAGATTCTGAGTTTGTTTCTTTATAATGCAATAATTGTTACAACTCTATATGTAGCATTTCTCAGAATTTCACATATTACAGAATCTTCAGCTTGACACTGATACACTTAGTTTCTTTCTCTTGCTTGAAAAATGAAACGGGGCATTGCAGTTAAAATCTGTGAAGTTCCTACCAGAAGCTCCGTGTTTATAGGCCTTTGACATTTGTGTAGTTGCCAGGTAAAAGAGCCTTCAGCTGGCTCCTGAAACCCTTCTAGTTTTCCATCTACACTAGTTCTAGATGCCCCTGTCTGCTTGGAGCTGCCAAAACTCAACTTTTATGTGGAAGTCTGAGGTACCGAGTCAGAAGGAACTCGGTGTAAAACACCCTTCTCATGTTTGTTTAACCTAAGTATGATGCTTAAAATTTCAACTCGAAGGAGCAGCTTACTTTAGTTTTCTTATTTACTGAAAAGACTTCTGGATGCCTTAAAGACTTGTTGCTCTGTTTTGTAAAAGGTTCAGTATAGGAGATATTGTCCAAAATTAAACCATGTGCTCCTCTGACTGGAATTCACATCTTAGTCTGGTAGCTTGAAAACAGGAATATGTCTATTCAGGAAAGGCGTGTGACAGCTACTGCCACTTAAAGCTACAGAGAGACTTAGCGATACAACTGTTACCAACTTTTTTTGATGGAAGTGCCACTTAAGCACTTGACCTCCGGAAAGAACCACTGATTAGTTACCGTTAAAAATACTTGCGTGGTTTTCTTTCCCTGTAACAGACAGAAGATTTAAGTTTCCTCCTTGGTCTGAAAAGATTGTTTCTAAGCTTTATTTCTTCCATTTAGCAGATAATAAAAGTGAGAATTTCAGTTACCTGTATGCCAGCAGCTGAAAGCAGGCTTTCTTTGCTTTGTTGAACTGCTTTTTTCTTTCCAGATTTAAGTCAAATGTTTATTACGTGGAATGCTATTCAGCATTCATTCAGAGAAGAACCTGTTAACAACGTTAATTAAGAAAACAAAGCAATATTTTTTCTGGATATTAGGTATTATTCAGGATCTTGAATTGTCATAAGCTATGCATCAGCAAGTTGATGTAAACTTTCATTAAGTACTGTTTAATGAACTGGGTGTCAGCCTTGCTTACTGGGAACTTTGAGAGATTATAGAAAACTAACATGTTACAAAAGACAGTCAAATACATGCAGCATCTTTACCATCTTTAACACATTTTGTCTTTCCACATGTGAGAGTGTTTAACATTATCCTGGATTATTTCGCTTCTTGTAGTTTCTCATCTTGAGCATGTCTTATATTTGGAAGTCTTTTGTATCTTGCATTGAGTCCACATATCTTTTTCTGCTCTTACTGAAAGTGAAGTAACATTGGGAGTAATACAACCTGTTTGACCCATTGAGTTTTTTGTAAGTTTGCAGGTAGTGAAGTTGTGGAAGGAGCACACTTGTGAGTTTTGGACAGAAGGCCTTATGCCTACTCTGTTAATGGGACTGAAATTTGAAAAAGCATGATGATGATTCAGAATTTCAGAATTAGTAGATTTTGGGAGGGAGGGTAGAACAGTGGGCTCTGAGAAAAATAGCAATAACATATTTTGATTTTAAAACTTCCAATCAAAACTATGCTAGGCTGATTCTGGATTATTGTCAGTAATAATGCCTAAGAAAATTCTCTTCAGGGTTCCTGGACTTTCCCTTTGGCACAGTTTATGTTGTTTATTTTTCCTTATTTCAAAGGACCTGGGCTCCTGTTGAGAAGGGATGGAATAATCTGTGGCCGGCACCTGACATGTTGAGGGAGCAGCCCCTAAAAGAGCTTGCCTGGGAGACACTTTGTGAAATAACGCAGTAACATGTTTGCAGTAGTACGCCTCTTTTTTTGTTATTGCTCTTTTCCATTGTTGAATTTCTCTTGAAATAACTAACTGAGAAATACATTGAATCTCCTGAAATGAGCATTAATCACTACAGAGGTATTTACAACTGGAATTAGCATTGATAGTGGTTACTTACAAGGATAGTACTTTCACTAATTGGGGCAAGGGGAGGGATTTGATCAACTTTCTTGAGGTTTAAAAATCCCAATCAAGAAATGTCCTCTGACTTTAATAATGCACTAGTTTCACTTCCTCACAGTAAGTTTCTGTTTAGCTAGTGTTTTTCATAACTGTATGAGTTGATTTAAGCTAATTTGTGAGATCGGGTATGTTAAACCCTGCTTGTAAGTTTACTAATACTGTTAGTACAAAATAATTTTTTTCTGCTTCCTAATCATTTAATACTTGCATGGGATGTTAGATAAGTACCAATACCACAATGAAATAAATCTGTGCATTGCCTGATTGATTTTGTTTGAATCACATATCTTTAAACAGAAAACTATGTCATCTAGGGCCAGTTACAACTTCTGAAAAAAGGTTAAGCAGAGTCAGGTGGTATCACGTGATCAGTATGTAGTGCTTAAAGCAACAATTAAAAGCAATCAAAAAGGCCCTATAGTGAATATACAAGCTTTAAAATATTTAGGCTGAATACTGAAAGTCATGCTAATGGAAAAATGGTGCACACAAACGTTTTGCTAGATCCTTGAGGTTGTTTCTGTTTCCAAACTGCTCAAGTAAGAAATTTGACCCAATGCTATTCTAAGTAGCTGTAGTGTGCATGCTGAATCAATTTTAACTTGGAAATCAGTGCTTAAATGCTGCCTCTTAGTTGCAAAAGAATTGGATATTTCTATTCTAATTTTTATAGGATGTTTTGAGTGTGTGACAACAGCATTGTTGGATTATTGCCTTTAGGCTTGCTCCTGTATACAGCCTACAGTTTACAGAAGTGCCCTTGCTAAAATAATACTATTCACTGAAATTCTCTGCCTTAACTACATGTCCTCACAGCTGATGTTCCTAATGCACAGCAGTAACTAATGTATTGAATGAATCTTTCACATTTGGAAAACATTTACTAAAGGAGCAAAAGGAGTTTCTTTCTTTATTTAAGAGTGCTGTTCAAAATTGCTGCTTTCAATTGTAAAGAAAGGAAAGTTTTTCTTACTGTGTTCTAGTATCTCTAGTATCTCTTTTCAGCCCACTTAAAATCTGCATTCATTCAAGCCCAGTTAATACCGTGTCAGAGGTCAAATGTCATGTAAAAGCCCTGTTTTCAGAGCTGGAGGGAAATGAAGTGAGCGTTTTTATTGAGCTTAATGAGAGGTGAAAGCAAGAATTTATTGGATATATTGTAGACTGAAATACTCTTTTCTGATAGCACAGTTGTCTCAGTAGCAACTGTTCACAAGGTGTCTTAGAGAAACAGAGTTAATGTAGAGGTGCCAAAGCATTTTATAGGAAAAGTTGAAGTTGTTCATTCATATACATCTGTTACAGCCTCTTAGAGCGTTTCAGTGGTTGTGGCCACTGCCCTTGACATGTTTGTGTAACACGTCTTGTCCTTCGATGTTCCTCCTCTGTCAAGTTTGTGGAGGCAGATACAGTCAACGTAGTGTTGAAATTAGCTCCTGCACTCTAAATGTTGCTGCCTGCAAGCTAAAATAAATTCTTTTAAATCCTCTACCTTTATAGGTGTTTTCTTCAGTGGTGGGGGTGGTACTTCAGTGCAGTTATGCTCTGTCCATTTCATCTTTGCCCAGCTCTGTTAATTGCTGAGCAAATCATTCTGAGTCTCTGACTCAATGCATAGATTAAAAACAAGGAATGGGAAAAGCAGATTTAGTAAATTGAAAACCAAAGTTTATACTTTTTTCTTTAATGCAAATTAGCGTGTTCCTTTCATGTAAGTAAAACCCTGCCTAACTTTTATCTTTGGATGTTAGAGTAATGGCTACTGCTAATATACTGCTATTCTTCTTACACAGACCAGCATGTTTTGGAAATTTGATCTCCATTCGTCATCGCACATAGATACACTTCTAGAGAGAGAAGATGTAACATTGAAGGAATTGATGGATGAAGAGGATGTTCTACAGGAGTGCAAGGCTCAGAATCGCAAACTTATAGAGTTTCTGCTGAAGTCAGAATGTTTGGAAGACCTAGTTTCATTTATTATTGAAGAGCCACCTCAAGACATGGATGAAAAAATTCGATATAAGTAGGAAAACTTTTGGGGTTGGGAAAGATTTGGAAGGTGGAAAGAGAACTAACTTAATCTAGTTAATTTGATAGTGTGAATCCCTTTGTGCTGGTGTATAGTACAATATTGGTGTCTTTTAGATTAAGTCTGTTTTCAGGAGGCTTCATGGAACTTTTAAATAAACAATTCTAATACATGCATAGTTTTCAAATGGAAGCTTCTTATCCACAAATGGTTCCAAAACCAGTTCATGTCCAAAGGACAAAACCTCTTTTTGGTTAATATTAGCTCGATGGTTAGCTTTGTTGTGTTGACTTATAAGATGTTTCAAATATGCGTTTTAGAAGATTCACGATATTCCTTAGAAGAATGTCCTTAGGGTCTAAATGCTGATGTTTTCCTTTCCGGGGTATGGCCATGACTTCTGGCTTGCTGAGAAGGTTCAAACTCAAAATCTGTCTAGCAATTTGTGTAAAAGCACTTCTACGGCTTTTGGCCTATTTTTGTGTTGTCCATGCAGAAAGCCGCCTTTTTTCTTAAAGCGGTGTGTTTAAAATAATGTGAAATAAGCAGCACTCTTAGTTGCTGAACTTCACCCTTTCTGGTAAACCAAGCCTCCTGTAAATGTTTCTGGTAGAGTAGGAAATTGAAGCAAATAAGAGGTCAGTACTTGAACAGGTGGATTTAACAATAGATCTTAAAATAAAAGCTTGCTCTTTCCTTTCTCGACTTCCCTACTGGTGTTCTATTGCTACTGAAGATCCAAGTAGTCCACTTCTTAAATGAAAGTAGAGCTTATAGGCTGAATGTGCAGTTTTATTACTTTGTGTTAATTTGCTACTTTACTGTAGACCAGCCTTGCTTGAAAATTTGGTCAGATGCCTTACCATGTTCTGAATTCAGAGCTGGAAGTATGAGAACTCTGAAGTATGAATGATGGATAATTTTTTCTTTTCCCCAGATACCCAAACATATCATGTGAGCTGCTTACATCAGATGTCTCACAGATCAACGATAGGTTGGGAGAAGAAGAATCCTTACTCCTGAAACTGTACAGCTTCCTCTTAAATGAATCTCCTCTAAACCCTCTACTGGCCAGTTTCTTCAGCAAGGTGTTAAGTATTCTTATCAGCAGAAAACCGGAACAGGTAACTATTTGCAAAATCACCAGTTTAACAACTGCGCTGATAAAGTTGTAGTACTCAGCAGTTCTACTTCAAGACGACACGATTGAGGGATAGCAGCAGAGTCAAAAGAGAGCATTCAGCCTTCCATACTGGCTGAAGACACATTTTCCTTATGCACAGGATTAAATAATACACCTGGATGAGCAAGATGTATTTGATTCAGATTTGCCTAAGCTGTTTATGCAATCAGTGTGTGAGTGCCTACCTTTTGTCTTAGCTTAGCTCAGTGTTTTATATGATGATATTTGTATTTATTCCTGTTAGAAGCAAACATAAATGGCTTGAATCAGTGGTGGTGAGTCTGACTTGGTGTGAAGAATTGTTTAGAACAAAGCGAGAAATATTTGGAGTCCTCGCTCAGAAATGCTCTTGTACTCAGTGCATGTGGCCCAATACTGCAAACAGCTGCAATGACCTGACTCTCAAACCTGAGATACTGTTTGTATTCTGTTAAGAATTTTGCTGTGTTGAGCTTTGCACACTAGGCAGAGATGAGTCCAATTCATATCAAAAAGAAAGCCTGACTCTCTGTTGGATTATAAGTACCTTATGGTCAGCAAGTTGGGTTTGAGGGGAGGCCCGGGACACACTGCATGTAGTATGGATCTGCCCTGTGCCACTTTTGCTGTTCTCTGCCTGTGTATTATTTTCTCTTGTCTTGTACTGCAGGCTTTAAGTGGCAGAAGTGTTTAAGAAATTCTCATCTATTTTGCCAGTTTGGTAGGAGAGTGAAATTAAAAGTGATTGGTGTAATTTATCATGTAAAATGCATGAAACAAATATAAGCTTACTTTTTAACTTCCAGATTGTGGATTTTTTAAAGAGGAAGCATGACTTTGTAGACCTCATTATTAAGCACATAGGGACCTCTGCTATCATGGACTTGTTGCTCAGGCTACTGACTTGCATAGAACCTCCACAGCCCCGGCAAGAAGTGCTGAATGTAAGTAAAATGTCTCAGAACTTTGTCTGAACATGTGTGAACGCTAAGCTGGCTTAGTTTCTGCTGGCTTTCCTAAGTTTATGTCTTAAATATGCTGAAATTAGATGTGTGGGGTTTTGTTTGCTTGTGGGGTTTTTTTGTTTGTTTTTGGCTTTTTTTCTGAGCTGCCAATACTTTTCCAGTGAAGCCCCAGTGCTGCTGGGGACAACTTAGAACCTGAGTGGTTGGTCTCTTCCCCAGTCTTTATTATCTAACTTATACTTGACAGATGCAATTTAAAAATTGTTTTGGACCTTACCAAACACACTTTTGGCATCAAAGTTTGCTGAAATTAACCTAAGGCTTTCTTTTTTACTGTGGCTCAGAAACACTAATGTTACGTTTTTTTCTGAAGTATTGTTAATCCTTATTTAGAAGTATTGACAGTATGACTTGTGGCAGTTGTCAAAAGGCTACTCTCAATTTCATGAATTCATTTAATTCATTCACTTGGGAAAAATTCTTATTAACATCCACAAACATTTTTACAGTGGCTAAATGAGGAGAGAATTATCCAGCGGCTTGTGGAAATTGTACACCCGTCTCAAGATGAAGATGTAAGTATTGGTGTGACACTCTCCTGGGTCTGTCTGTTCAGCTGCACAAGGTGGTGTTAGGACTTTTAGTTTACTGTTTTCTGCTTGCTTTTTTCAGTAGGCCGATTTCAGTATTTAAGTGTGGTTATTTGAGGGAGGGTATGTGGTTTAGTTCACCTCCCTGTCCCCTTTTTGAGATCCATATCGAAGCCTTAGGCATACTTGGAGTCGTTTGAAGATTCAGCTCTCATGTTTTGCCACCTTAATGTTGGAAATAGATTCTTGCCTTGTGCTTCAAGGTTGGTTTTGTTCTCTTAAGGGTTAGTTACAGCATAAAGCTACTGCCTGAATGTTTTTTGGGTAGGAGAGCTCTTGTCCATGTTGAATCTTTCACCTTTTTTTTAACTGAAGAGTTAGAGTTCAGCATGTTATTACTCTCGTAGTGAAAAGTGCTGTTTTTCTGTTTCAGAGGCATTCGAACGCATCACAGTCACTCTGTGAAATTATTCGTCTTAGCAGAGACCAGATGTTACAAGTACAGAACAGTTCAGAACCAGATCCACTGCTTGCAAGTTTAGAGAAGTAAGTTGGTTTGAATTTTTGGTTTTATTCTCACTTCATAAGAAACTAGTTTTTAACTTTTGACCTTGAAAACCTTCAGAAACGGCAAGCTCTGCTTTTCAGGTGAATTTTATTGGCTACCCATCTTTTGTTTGTGTAATGAAAAATAACTTGGCAAGTAAGCAGAGCACACCTGGAGGATTTTCTAGTGGGGAATGTGGGAGAGGAGTTGTCTCATTAAAGTATTTCCTGTGCTGCCAATTGAATGGGCTCTCACATGTGGAGGTCAGCTTGATACTGTGCAGACTAAATATGGGAGACTTTGACTTTGTTCTGTTACTTGTTTTAAGTTAATCTCAGTGTATGTTTCCGTCAGAGAAGATCCTCCTGTATTCCCTTCTCCCTTTTTTTATGTGGGCAAATGGTAGTTACTTCTGCTAACAGCTGTATCCTGAAGTGGTATCGTCTGATGCCAATGCTTTTCTTTTCAGACAAGAAATCATAGAGCAGCTTCTGTCTAATATTTTTCATAAAGAAAAAAATGAATCTGCAATAGTCAGTGCAATCCAAATCCTATTGACCTTACTTGAGACAAGACGACAGACGTAAGTGTTGTTATTTCACTTGGTTTATGCCTGCAGTGGCAAATGCCTTCCTTGTACTTGTGACCAAACCATTTCTGTGACCTGTTGTAGCTGAAGGAGTAAAAATGCAAATCAAGTGATTGCGATTGGCATTGCTACACTTTCACCAAATGACTGATCTTTCTGCAGCTTTTTCTAGAAGCTAGTGTAAGTACCAGTTGACAGATCAGACTAACTGCATTTCATCAGTTTGTACCTGGGTACAAGGAATAGAATGAATATGTATAGTGCAGTGACTGAATATTGACTTTCAAAAAGTTATTTGTAATGTTATTGCAACTTCATTTGGAGAAACTGCTGAACAGATCTCTCTGGTACATTCAACTTACATTGTTTGGGATAGACGAATGAAGCTCTTTATCTGTCTCGGTAAAGCAATCAAAATGTAATTTTTAATCTCAAAACTATTTTGGGGATTTCAAGCACAATGAACCTAGAAATAGGGCTAGTGTTTGGGAAAATCTCTTGTTCAACCATTATGTAACACTTAATTTTTATGTATGTGTGCCCCTATGCTTTTGCAATTTTTGCCTCTTCATTATTTTCACATCCTTTCAGAACTGTTACATACCTCAGAGATGTTTTACAACTAGTTTTGATACTAATTATCATATTTTGCTTATGTGCCTTTTAGATTTGAAGGCCATATAGAGATCTGTCCTCCAGGCATGAGCAATTCCACATACGCTGTCAACAAAAGTGTTTTAGAAGCCATAAAAGCTCGACTTTCGTCCTTCCACGAGCTCCTACTTGAGCCTCCAAAAGTAAGTGAAATCTTGTGTTACCAAATTAATTGAAGCAAGACTTACCATGTGTCTGTTTTAGGCAGACTATAATAACAAACAAAACCCAGTCTGACAACTTTCAGGCAAGTGCCCAGGCTGCTTCCTAGCCTGTTGAGAGCTTTGGCTCAGGCAAACAGTAATAATGAACAGCAGTGTTTTGTGCTTTTCTAGCACAAACTTTGTTTAATTAGCAAAGTAACCTTGAAGCAATTACTTCTTTCTGAAAGCAACCAAAAGAGATTTGCTGTATATTCTCAATGGCGGTCCTGTTTTCTGCTTGGAAATCCTATCTGGATAGGAAGCACGGACTATAGATGCTGCAGTTGTTTGGAACTTTGGAATGGCCCACATTAGGCTTGTGCAAGTCTCTTGACTTTCCCAGGACCCAAGGAGACCAGCTCCATAACACATCCCTGTGCTCTAGGCATGTTAAATTCCTTGGGCTTTTTAACTGATTCAAGCAACTTACCTATGTCATGCTCTTGCAAAAGATAAAACATGTGTAAATAGAGGGTTTCCCTCTGATCCATTTGTATTTTCTGCTCAACTTTTTCACTGGCAGAATTTCAGCTGGAGCACTGCACCCTGAACTGGGTACTGCAGATTTTAACAGAAATGAAAATTAAATTGGTTTTAAGTATACAAAGTTAGGGTTGCTGAGGCATTATGATCTATTTAGACTGTCCACCTAGCTGTTCTGTGTATATTGTAGTAATGTAGAATATAGCTGGTTTAGTGAGTGGGAATAATTTCTTTGCAACTATCTCCTAATTCCTTTCAAGGTTGAGTAGACTTCATCTACTTTGAGATCCTGTCTGTAGTTAGCAATCATTTTTTACAAAGTTGTTGCTTTCATGTGACTGGTTTTAGTGCTTCCTGTCTGTGGAATTAAAGTAAGCTACAGTATTTGGAATTAAAAATAGGGTGTTTTTGCAGGATGAAGATAAGACAGTTGGCTCAAGGACTAAATGTATCTATTTTTAAGCACTACTCAGTCATTGTATGTAGTAATGAGGAGCTGATTTTTTTAAAAGCTATTTTAATGGGTTTACGTGTTAAACTTTTTTCTTTTTCAGAAAAGCGTCATGAAGACAACTTGGGGTGTACTGGATCCACCCGTGGGAAACACACGTTTAAATGTGATTAGATTAATATCTAGTCTTTTACAGACAAATACAAGCAGTGTGAATCAGGAGCTTATAGAACTGAACAGCATAGGAGTAATACTGGTAAGAACTCTATGCTGTCTTCTTTATTTTTATGGATTGCTGTTAAGATCTTGTCTGCTTTTTCTGACACTGCAGATAATTTTCCAGCCTAACTTTTCAGCACCTTTGTATTGTGATGTCTATTGCTTGGTTTAAGAAGTTTTAATATTGGATTTTACTGTTAATCACTCTGTCTGAAGTCAGCGTTTTTCTCTGACCACTTGAATGGTTCTTATTTGCTACACCTTCATAAATACATGAAGTGGTTTTCTTAATAAGCTTATTTTCAACTGGATGTTCTCAAGTTTTCAGCCATGTTCAAGGCTTCATTGCTATTTTCATTTTTTTCCCTAAGTCATTCCCTCAAAGCCCTTTTTCCTCACTTAATGCGTGGCCTACAAAATGGTATCTCGGCAGTGTCCTGTAAAGGAACAGTTATTTTTCATAGCTTGTACTCCTTCAAGCCTCAAAGCAAGGTGCTGTACAGCAAACTCAGTTACCTAACTCTTTGCTAATGTGAACATGTACTTTGAGTACTTCCTACCTCATAGTTCCACTATAGCAGATGTATTCTTTGTGTGTAGGTTCACCCAAGAAATCCAAATGTTGGTTGATTAAAAAATAACTAGCAAATCATGTAGAACTTAAGCTAGTTTCTGAATAACAATATGTAAACCTCTAAGCTGGCAGTTGCAAGCTCAAAGTGTAAATACCTTCTCTTCCCTGATTTTAGTCCCAAACCCCTTTTTCCTGTGATTGATTAATACGGTGTGATTGAAATGTTTTCATCTCAAATTTTCTTGGCAGTCGGGTTTGCAGACAGGTACTAACTTTTATACAAATAGCTGACTTCATTGTAGATGAAGTTTTTCCTAGATCCATTGTCTCAGGGATCATGCAATGAATACTTGTGTGTTCTTGTAAATAGATTATTTTGTAAACTAAGTCCACTGAGGTTTGAACACGCTTTTCCGTTGCAGGTTTTACAAAAGGAAAAAAGTAATTGTAGCCATAGAAGCCTCGGTGCTTCAGGCTGTTTACTGAAACAGCACATGTTTTACTGTGCAGACTTGACTTAGGAAAAGTTATGGGAGAATGCCATTAGTTTAGGAGGACTGAAGGTAGATTGAAGACCTTTAGCTGTACTGGGAATGAGACTAAAATTGTTCAATACTGTTCCAATCACTGCACATCTTTCCAGAACTCATTACATTTTACCAGTGACAGCAATCATTTGAATTTTGCAGTGAATAGCCTAAAATAACTAGGCTTGAAGAAAATCTTTCCTATGTTTAAGAGAAAAAATAGGGAGAAGCAGGAACATGACTAAATGAACGCTGTTTATTGTATCTCAACCTCAGTATTTGTCTTGTGCTTTATTAATCATCTTAAACTGCTTCTGATTATCTGAGGTAGCTTTCTGTAATAGGAGGATAAAATTAGTGGATGATGGGTTTAAAACAGGCAGATACAATTTCGTAAGGAATCTCATTGAAGTGAGGAGCACATTTATAAAAGGGTATTATAGATACCAGGAAGGTTAAGTGAACTGAAAAAAGTCAAGGACTTCTAAGGTCATAAATAACACTTCTGCCTCTGGGACTTTCTGGGCTGCAGCTGACAGAAGGACTGTAAGTGGGGAGCATTATTTCTCCCCATCTTCGTAGTCTGAAAGTGCATTGCTGGTGACCCCTGCAATAAATCTAGTTACAATTGCGTTCTTGCTCTGATCCAGTATAGTATTCCTTGCGTTCAGAGAGATGATGGCAAGCACAAGAATTACTGTTTTTGTGGGCCACAAATTTTTCTCTTGCACGATAATACTTAGTGTAAAACTTAAAGAATTTCTCCTAGTGTAGTCATTCATGTCATTAGGTGGGTGAGACTATTGGTTACGTTTAATGAAAAGATCTTGGTTTGTGTAAACCTCGGTGAATTTGTTTTTCAGGACATGTTTTTTAAGTATACGTGGAATAACTTTTTGCATACTCAAGTAGAGATCTGTATTGCGTTGATTCTTGCAAGTCCTCTTGAAAACACAGAAAATGGCACAATTACAGATCAGGATTCCACTGGGGACAATCTCTTACTGAAACATGTAAGTTGTGTTTTGTGAGTCTCTTGAATTTTCCTGTTTCCGTGCAGTTATTTTTACATAAAATATACCCCGATTTTATATAATGTGTAGACTGAAAAAGAATGTCTATCTGGTTTTACTTAAAATTAGTTAGTTCAGGGTGTTAAACCTGAAACTGCCATAGAGTAGACTTTTTTTTTGTTGCTCCAAAGTGAGCACGGTGAGGAGCTGCAAGTATTTATTTTCCTTGAAGTTCCTCCTATTTTTGAGACTTAAAATTGCTATTTCGGTAGCTTTATGCTACTACAACAACTCGGCCCTTAGAGAGAGGAGTAGAATTAATACCGGTTTAGCTTTTGGGTTTCTGGTTGTGATCTGACTGCTGGACTTTCAACCCTTTAATGAAAGTGACCCTTTAGTGAACCTGAAATTAATTGTCTTGTAGACTTTAGTATCAACTGTAAAATGCATAAGTAGTGTTCCACTTTACTGCTACTAAGCATATTTTGCTTTTTTGACAGCTCTTCCTTAAGTGCCAATTAATAGAAAGAATACTTGAAGCGTGGGAGATGAATGAGAAAAAACAGTGAGTAATTAGTTTTCTCATTCCCTGCAATTGTCTAAATAAGACCTGAGTTGTGAAATGAATGCGTAACCAATTCAGAAGTGATCTAGCCAGTTCTAAAATCGTTTGTATGTTAATATTCGGGTTAAAGCTTTCTCTTGTACTTTTTGGTAGCATTCTAATTCTTTTTCCTGTGACCATTTAAGAACACAGAGTTGTCATTCTTGCCACGTGTAAGATATTATCATGATCTTTAAAGTTTACCCATGTTTGAGTACAGAAACATACTGTAAGTTTGTTATTGAGAGGACAGGAGGTACTTTTCCCCAGTAAGCAGTTGAGAATTGTTTGTGAACACATCAAAGCATGTCACATATTGGGGAGCATCAGACTCCTAAATAGTAAAAGCCAATTCCTCAGCAATGGAATACCTTCTGAAATTATGTGTTTGAGGGGATGTAAGCTTCAGGTAGCTAACGTTGTCTGAAACTGTTTTTGTAGCAGGAGAAAAAAATCCTCAGTTGTCACCTGAGGTGGTAAAAAGTTCTCTGAAGGCCCATACATAACTTTAGCTCAGGAGATACTGAATAGTAAATGTTAGTTCTGACCTGTCAAAATATTGAATTAACTAGCTGGGGTAGCGCCGCTGGTTTGATGGTATGTTGAGACAGTTCCACTCCCCGAAACATTCTTGTTCCTATCTTAAGTAAATTAGATAGTAAATATATGGCTAATGTAACTGACCTGGAAATAAGGATGGTGCAGAGGCGGGGTAATAAAGTAAGGAGTGTGCTAAATTTAACTATAGGAAGCATGCTCACCTGAATGTCTTCCATTTTATATCAATTCTGCTGAGGTTACAGAGAATTGCCAGCTCTACTGGCAATTAGATTCTCATAGGAGTGAAATATGAAAAGTTTTCTCAGTAACTCCAACCTAAAACTCAAGTTTTACGTGGATAAGATTGTTCTTGATCCAGTGCTTACCATATGAGTGATTTAATTAAGTATTTAGTCTCATGTTTGTGAATACTAATGAAGAAAATAGTGTTTCAAACCATAGGTTGTGCTTTTATCTGGAAACGGACTGTAATTAATTCACTCCTTTATCCAATTTTGTACAGGCATGGCTCCAACTATAAAAGATAAATCTTTAAGGGTACTTTTAGTTTAGCTGTTTCAAGAAATGGGTAATTTTTTAGTCTTTTCCTGTTCTATCACTTAATGTTATTTCTAGCACCTCCAGAAGCTTAAGGGTGACTGCTTTCTGCTGGTAAAAATCTGACATAGTAAAAGTTGTTTGGTGCGCTGGGATTAATAAGCATTTGCTAACAAAAGGTACAATTGTATTCCAGACTTTCTGGCTGGGCAATGACAAGTCAGTCCAGTTTGTCAAATACAAGCACTCTGTGTCATATCCTGTGTTAGAAACGATAACCTTTGCTATCATCACGTGCTGCTTGTTTTGAATGTACTTGTTACCAAAGCACTCTGTAAACAGTGTGGTAGTTTGGTTCATGATATCTTGCATAGACATAACATAATTTCAGTTCCCTCATATGTTAGATGATGATGGTGGAAAATAAAATCATGTGATATGTGTTTGCATAACATAAGTTACTTCATGGGCTGCTTTCACTTTACAAAGATTTCAGTCATGGGAGGTTTGTCTAGCTGGGTGAGTGGGTCTTTCTTGATTTTTATTTAAAACACAAAACCTTAAACTGATGCAGCAAAAGTTTGGTTGGCTTGCAGCTAAATGCTAGAGAATCAGTTCAAGTTGGATCTCTCATGATCGCTATTTGGTCAGATTTAGAATGGTTCCAACTGACAATAGGTGTTCAGAGCACTACTCTTAACATCTGGTAATTCCTGTTTCTGCAAAGCAGTTCTGTCTGAAATATTTAAATGGCCTTGTAATTTTATCTTTGATAAGGATGTAAATGTCGTTCCTAAATTTCAGGAAAGCAATGGCTCTAACTTAGAGGGGTATGCGGAATGTTATGCTAAGAAGTCCTGAAATACTAAAGCGTACTTAAGAATGCTTTTCCCTTTTGATCATGGGCTGAAAGCTCCAAGGGAATATTTGGTGTTTTGGGGTTTTGCAAAATACTCTCAGCAACAGAAATTTCCTAAAAACTCTGAATCTCTTGCTAATTCTGTCATTATTTTGCTAATGTTTTGCATTTTGGTTTCTACGCACACATACACAAGCAGTACAAACACTTGTACTTCCTTCTTGGTACTTTGCGCTTGTTAAGTCTCCTAAACTGGCTCAGTGTAGTCAAACCAGTTGATACTTTAAATTCTTGAGTATTTTTGCTAACCTGTGGTTTTAGGATGCGACTCTAACTTAAGAACCCCTGTTCTTTGTCTTGTGGAACATCTCGACTCTGGCAGTGTTTTGTAACAGCGTAGAGTATCAGAGTCTCTCTGAGTGCGAGCAGTTGAACTCTTGTCTCTTGCAGGGCTGAAGGAGGAAGAAGGCACGGCTACATGGGTCACCTGACAAGGATAGCAAACTGCATAGTGCACAGTACAGATAAGGGGCCAAACAGCACACTAGTCCAGCAGCTCATCAAAGGTATTCATTCGTGGTCTTAACTTTATCTTCAGGGCTTTCATTATCAAATGCTGAGGAAATTAAGCAAACAAATTAGAAGGCAGCTGTTGGATTGAAGAAGAAAACAACTGGATTATTTCTGAAGCACTCAATTTAAAGTAGCCATCCTTAAACAAATGCTTAAGTATTTCCATTTCAAACAGTGTCAAAACTCCCTGAAATAGCTGCTGACCTGCTTAATTTGGACTTGTTTGCTAGATGGAGTTACATTTATGGATTTAGGAGGATGTGTATGTTCTTACCAGTGTTTTTGGTAGAGCAGAAAAAAATGTTTGAAAATTAAGTGATGCTTCATTGTTGATAGTTTCTAATTGGTTTTGTTTTTTTGTTTCCTGTGCTAGAGCTTCCAGAGGAGGTCAGAGAGCGATGGGAAACATTCTGCACAAACTCTTTAGGAGAAACCAACAAGAGGAATACAGTGGATCTGGTAAGTAGTGATGGGTAAGGTATGAAAATTGCTGCTGCTTTACTTGGACAGTTTCTTTTTGTCAGCAGCACTGTCAGTCTTCCAAAATCCAGTGTGCTTGTAAGGAGTCCCTCTAGTTGCTGAGCTATGGAACTGATAATTCTTTAGTTTACTTTTCAGCTATCATTAATATTGGTGCAGGCATATTGCAGAAGATCAGCTTGTAATAGCTAACTGGCTCATTACCTAGTGTAGCTAATCCTCGGCAATCCGCAAGGAGGATTTCTTTACCTCTTCAAGGTAGTGTCCTTGAAAACTCCTGTCTGCTTGAGAGTCCAAGCTAAAAGTGCAGGAGCTGGTGTTGATTGCTTTACCTACAGGATGTGAATGACCCAATGCAAGTTTAACAGAAGGCTGCTGCTGGCATTCCACTGCCTGTGTTACTGACCTTGCTTAAGTAACTTCGCATCCTGTTGTGCACCTGCCACCTTTCTTCTGCATGCAGCTGTAGTGATTACACTTTTGGAAAAACACTAAACTCAAGTAGAAGACGTTTGTGTAATCGTGTTAAAAATACAGTCTAAGAGTAATCACTTGGAGACTTTAATAAGCAGAGGCAGTTTCTGGTGTCAACAGACCAATTAATGAATTTTCATATACCTGACTTCTCCAGGAATGCAGTGCTTTGCATGTGGCTTCGTTAACTTGTGCTAGTCCTATGTTATTTGGACTATAAGACTAATTAATTGTCGAACTGAATTTGCTATTTCAACATAAATATTAACTGGAGCATAATGTTAACAGGTGTTAACAATAGGAAAGCAATAGGAAATTAATCTGAAACTGTGCAACTTGTGAACAGGACCAAGTGACGTACATAGGGCATTTTTTCTTGAGCCTGTGAATGCAAAGAAGTGTATAGTGCTTGCAGATAAATGTTATTTTTCCTCTGGGTAGAAACTACTTCTTGGTCAAGACCAAGGTAAAGATCATGTAAAGACAAAGAATTTTAGGCTTATAAAAAATAACACTAATTGACTCTTTGGATACATAATATGTGCTTGGAGGTACTTGGTGTAGTAACAGTAAAACTTAATTGAAAACTTATCTCCGGACTCCACTGTTTTCAGTAGAACAGAAATACAAAGCATTAAAACAATTTCTTTTATCTGACATAAACGAGTACGTTATATACGATGCCAATGACCCAATTTCTTTGTATAGGTTACTACCTGCCACATTCATTCTTCCAGTGATGATGAAATAGACTTTAAAGAAACTGGCTTCTCACAGGATTCTTCTTTGCAGCAGGTGAGTTGAATTCTTTTA
This sequence comes from Mohoua ochrocephala, assembly GCA_013398855.1. Taxonomy (NCBI): domain Eukaryota; kingdom Metazoa; phylum Chordata; class Aves; order Passeriformes; family Acanthizidae; genus Mohoua; species Mohoua ochrocephala. Next base: position 72,447 of record VZTA01012254.1, on the reverse strand, counting down.
ACAGCTTAAGTTGCTCTTTCTGTAAAAATAAATTAAGACATTTTTTAAAAAGCAGTGGAACTTCTATTTTCTCTCACAAGCAAATATAAATCTAGAAAGTTTAAATTAAAACTTAGACACGTGTGCATGCACACAACTGTGTCTTACCAACCTCATAATGTGCATCTCTTTAAATCCTTTTGCTGGTAGTGAAAGAGTGGGAGCCTTGTGGCACAAGATTGCCAATAGATCACTTGGATGGAATCAGATGCTTTAGATGGCATTACTTGTCTGGGTTACTAACCAAAATCTTTCAGATCACACTAACAGCTGTGTCGTAACTACCTAGTCTAAGACTGGCTTTGGTATTTTATGCATTTTCTATAGTTGTTATAATAAGTAATTGCTTGTCTAAGTTTGAATTGTGGGTGGTGGCTCAAGCTTAAAGAATCTGATGCATTTTTATCTGATTAAGTGCTTTTGTACCTGTAAGGTGCACCTATACAAAAACTTGATAAGTTGGGTGCTATCTGTAGCAGCTTTAGTGAGAAAGTAAGATCTTCTAATATCTCTGTGCTTTTCATGCATCCCCTTAGTGACCTGCTGTGCCTAGGCAATCCCAGCAGTTCCAGGTAGTTAATCTGGAGAAATGCAGATGGTCCAGTGCTGCTTCTTTCAAGTTTGTCTTGCTGTATACCTCCTCCTTTTATATATATTTTCTTTTTCCTTCAGTTTTCATAATGCCTTAATCTAAACTTGGGGTTTTATGATCGTTCTTTTGTTTTCTTTCCATATTCACTTTGTTCAACTTTACCACCATACTGTGTCCCTTCAGCTACCTGGGCAAGAAATCAAGAGAGTTGACATGACAGCTTTATTGTTATTCTATTTCCTAGAATATCTTAGCATTGGCTGACTTTACACGTGGAAATAACATTATTAGAAGTCCCTAGAGGATGTGTAATAATTTATAATTTAATTATAGTCCTGGGAAGTAAGAGACAAAAGCCATTGTTACGGATAGGTGATGCCCACCTGTACCTTAGTGTGTATATACCCATCTGCTGGCAGTTGACACTGGCATCTTTATTTAAAGGACAGCACAGTTGTGTCAGTGACACTGCACCGAGATGTAAAATGTTCAAAGGTTTCATTCTTCTAGATATTTAATAGATGCTGCTGGTGTGTGCCCGAGACTGATATTGTTAGTGATACCTGCATAATAAATATGCAGCTGTGCTTTAGTATCGATATATAGTTTACTGTTCTGGTTCCTGCTGTTTATAACTTTATGTTATTTTGAGCAAAGACAGCTTTTTCTTTTATATAGTATTGTTTCTCTGTTTCTTTGGGGTGCATTTGGAAAGGTGGTGGTTAATGTGATTAAACTGCAGATTTAACTTTTTTATTGAAAGCCGTTAGATTGGCTTTCAAGTCAATAAATGTAAGCAGGGTTGTAGTTGACGCTACCTTTCAAAATTCAGAGGTTAAGACAAATCCTTTTTCTGTCCTTATATGTTTAGTTTAGATAGACTTTTATTCCTTTGAAGCAAAATGGGCAAATAGATTTTAGAGTATTAGTAGAATCATTATATCACTGTCGTTGGTCCTGGGGTTGCCAGGCCTTTTCTGATTATCAGATGCAACAAATGACGTCCAATTTTATTGACCAGTTTGGCTTCAACGATGAGAAGTTTGCCGATCAAGATGACATTGGCAAGTGAGTATAACATTACACTGAATTTGGCTATAGTCTTGTGGGTTTTCTTTCTTACTGTGTTTTTGGCTGTGGTTTTGCTGATGATAAGTACAAGCATTTACTGATGTGAAGCTGTTGCCAATCAGTCCTTGTCTTTTTGTGCCATCTGTGTGCATTGATAGAAGCTGCCCTGAAGAGAGGAAAGCAACAGCTTCTCTTCTTTTTCTAATCTCCTAGTTGTGCCAGTGTTGAGAACACTGTGCTTGTGAATAAAAAACTGAATTATAACTCTGCTTTTTGAAAGCTACGGCTCTCTGTTGACCTGACATCGTTTGGGTCTCTTTCACTTTGTCTCAAAGTGGGTTTTTTCCCCTGCTGATGACCAGATGAATAGCTCTACTTCTAAGTTTTCTTGGAAAAGATGACAGGAACAACATGTCTCTGAGTGTACTTTTCTGTAGGGGAGAGTGTCATGGTTTGACGCTGGCCCAATGCCAGGCACCCACGAGAGCCGCTCGCTCACCCTCCCCTGCCACAGCTGGGCAGAGGAGGGAAAAGGAAAGAAAATTACCGAAGGCTTCATGAGGGAGATAAGGACTGCAAGAAACACTTCAAGGATGAAACAGGCTCAACTTAAGTTGCAAAGTGAATTTATTACTAACAGAATCAGAGGAGCATAATGAGAAGTAAAATAAGCCCTTAGAACACCTTTCCCCCCCAGCCCCTCCCTCCTTTCCACCGGCAGCACAGGGAGACAGAGCATGGGGGTTTGGTCAGTTCATCCCCGAGATTTCCTTCCGCTGCTCCGGGAGAGGAGTC
>VZTA01012254.1:0-69760 GCA_013398855.1 Mohoua ochrocephala | reverse complement strand
CACAGCCTCCTCCAGGCATCCACCCGCTCCAGCACGGGCACCTCCCCCATGGGCTGCGGGTGGATCTCTGCATCCCCCGTGGATCCCCATGGGCTGCAGGGGCACAGCTGCTTCACCATGGTCTGCACCACAGCCTGCAGAGGAATCTCAGCTCTGGTGCCTGGAGCACCTCCTCCCCCTCCTTCTTCACTGACCTTGGTGTCGTCATGTTGTTTTCCCTCACATGTTCTCACCTCCTCCTCTTCTCTGACTAGAATCCAAAATCTTATGACTTTGTTTTGATTTTCTTCTTAAATATGTCATCACAGAGGTGTTACCAACCTCTCTCATTGGCCCAGTTTTGGCCAGCAGCACATCCATCTTCAGAGCCATCAGCCGTTGGCTCTGCCAGACATGGTGGGAAGCTTCCAGCAGCTTCCTCACAGGAGCCATCTTTGTGGCCCCCCTGCTACCCCAAACCAGGCTGTGCCAAACCAATACAGAGAGTAAGGAAGGGCATTGTAAATCTACCTTTGTTTATAAGGTTGAGGCAGTTAAAACTTCTACAAATAGTCTTAGGTGAAATGAGGAAATGAGAACAGTCTTGGTCAGGTTAAAAAACCACAAACTAAACAAAAACCAGCACACAACAAAAAACACCCCTCACAAAAGCTGGTATCTTTCTTCATAAGTAAACTGATCCAATAAAGGCAAAAGGGGAGAATGGGGGTTCTTGCTGGTAGTAGAGTTGAACATGATTTTTGTAAGATTTCATGGCTTGGGATGCCAGAACATGCAGATAGGAATAAAAAGCATTACTTGAAGATGGTTTTTAGAAGGGTATTTTTGTAATAATCTCATTGCTCTTCTATAAGGCATGTTTAGTAAGTGATGTCTGACTGAAGCTTGTATCTTCCATCCAAGAAGCATTGCTGCCTTTTTATGCCACATAACCTGCTGAGATTAGAGATTAAGATATGATGGTAGAGGAAGTAACACAGGATAGTCCTTAACTTTGTTAGAAGCAAGTGGATTTTGGCAAGGATAGGAGTTAGAATTCCTTTAAGTTCATGCCTTTGGAAGTCTGTTGTCTTGGTAGAATGAAGATGACTTCTTATGTAAAGAGGTCTCAAGATTTGTGACAGGTACATGATATACTCACGAGTGATGATGTACTCACGAGTTGAATTAAGCTGTAGGTGAAGTCACTTTAAGGTTACGCCTTCTGTGCAAGCATCAATTACACTGTAAGTTACCTGCATACCATTGTACAGTAATTCAGATGGTGGCTTGCACAGTAATACCATCACACTTGCAACTTAGGTTCCTTTAGACCACTTAGCTTTTTCCCTACTTTGTAATGCAGTGAATATTAGAGGAGGAGGAGGATGTGTTCTGCTGAGTGCACTGCTGGCTAGACAAAGAATATATTAACTCTTCTGATAGGTAAAGATGTGTCAAGCCTAATATATAGTGTTATGTTTGGGGAAATATTTCAGTGATTGGTTAAAAAACATTTATGGAGTTCTTTTGTTAGGAAACAGAATTTGATACTATTTTTCATTTTGTCCCTTCCTGTTGAAAAGGTCCTTTGATAGAAGGGTGAAATCAGTTAAAATATATAAGAACTGCAAATGCAGATATTTGCAGGATTTTGAGCTGTATCATGGTAGACCATAGTCAGGTTAGGCATTCTTTAGGCATAGATTTTTTCCAGTACGCTATTTGAGATTTGGGTATATAATTTCAGTTATGCTTGTTTAGGCTTGTTGCAGCTTTACACCTAACTGTAGATGGCAGTGTTCTGTGCTTTTGTTTAAAAGATTTAACAGTTAGAAATATCACAGGAATGCCAGGCCTCCTCGGTGTAATTTTGACCGTTTTGTGTTGGAGACTACTTTGTATTTTATTTTCTATTTTTAGTTTATTGGAAAATAAGAAACCAAAGATAAATTAAATGTCTTCATGTCACAATAGAAAATCTTGTTTTATTGAGTACGTTTCTTTTTTTCTTGTAGTGTTTCTTTTGATCGGGTTTCGGACATCAACTTTACCCTCAATACAAATGAAAGTGTAAGTATGCGTTCCAGTATTATCAGAAAAATGACTGTCTTTTAAACTTTGGCATGACCTCAAAGTTTTGGCAGTGGTTATATTTACTCCTTTTATGTGGAAATCACTGTACAATAATTACCCTGCCTTATTCCCGTATCACGAGATTTGCTAATTGGAAGACATTATTATTGTTCTTTTTGATCAGTATTAAGCAGAATTGCTTCTAATTTGCATAGCTGGGTTTAAGATTGGGCTTAGATCTTATTTGTGCATGTTGCACACTTGTTTTGTTATTAGAAGCTATTTAAAACTTCAGTGAGATTCTAGTGACAGGAAAGTAAGAACGGAGACTCTGAACCTTGATACTGTTTGTTGGTTGAGCTAAAATGACCCCCCACCACAGAAAATAAAGCTGGAGTACTTTGTGCCGTGGTTATCTGGAAAGCTCTTTGGGGTCACTCCTGCATCCCATTCTTAAACATGATGGAAGTTCCTGAGTGCTCCTTGGTCCACTCAGCTTGGTAATAGCCAAGTAAAACAAACAGCACTGCATATTTGCCTGACAAGCTTTAAATTAAGACATTCTGGTTTTGTGCTGCTTTTACAGAAATGCTTAAGATTCTCTTCAGAATAGTCATATATTTTTAAGATGTTTATTAATGTAATATGGATTTTATACTTTTGCTATTTTTAGGGCAATATAGCCTTGTTTGAGGCGTGCTGTAAGGAGCGGATACAGCAGTTTGATGATGGTGGCTCTGATGAAGAAGACATTTGGGAAGAAAAACATATTGCATTTACACCAGAGTCCCAGAGGCGTTCCAGGTGAGAAGGGTGTTTCTCATCCACGTAGCAGTGTAGTGAGCCTGCAGTAACGCACCTGTCCTCTGGTTCAGTCTGTCTGCTCGTACAGATTGTTCGGCATAACTGGGTATTTCCATTCTGTGGAGAAATGAGTGGAGATGTGGCTCTAGTGCTTTGTTTTCCAGCCATAATTTGCAGAAGATGCACTTTGGCTTTCATAGCTTGCTGGTTTTGGTTTTTTTCCCTGCCGTGTATTCTTTCCCTCTGCCTTTAAACTGGCCCAGCTGTCCTTGCTTTGGCCAAGGCAGCCCAGCTCCGCACCTCTGTTAGACCTTGCTGTCCTCTCTACAGTACCAGTGTGGCTGCGAGCAGGGGAAAATGCATTGAGTGGAAGGAGGATCTAGTCCCCAAAACTCAGGGCTGTGCAGCCTCCTTCGATATCTACTGAAAGCCTCTTGATATGTTCAAGTAAAAAATCTTAACCCTTGGTTTTTTTGAGAGAGAAATGAGGGGAATACTAAGAGCTAAAAATTATGCCTCAGATAATCTGTCAGAAATAATTTTGTAATTCCCTTTAGCCTGAAACTCTGCAGTGTTTCATTGTGCCCAGGGTGTTATACTCGAAACAGAATGTAAACTCTGTCTTTGTATTTGAAGTTCGGGCAGTACAGACAGTGAAGAAAGTACAGATTCTGAAGAAGAGGATGGAGCTAAACAAGACTTGTTCGAATCCCACACCAATACAGAGGACAAAATGGAAGTAGACTTAAGTGAACGTACGTAGCTTTTTTCCCTGCTGCTTTGGGCTATAGGAAGTTGTTAGATCTAGCAGCCTGATTTTGTAGGAGCTTCCTTGTTTACTGCTTTTATTCACACTGTCTCAAAGTCGTCTTTTCCACTTGCCACAGAGCATGCACATATTGGGAAGTTTGAATTCCTTACATGTCTTACATTACTTATTATCTCTAAAATTCATGTTTCTACTCTTCAAGAGTTAAAAAAGGAGGAGTAATCAGAAAGGGGAGGATTAAATATGCTCATTTATAAATTTTGAGTGCCTACAAAAACCTAATGTGTTTATCTCCAAACCCAAAAGATGGTATTTTTACTGGAAGCCTTTCAGACCAGCTTTTCATCTAACAGTGCTCTTTTCGAAGACTTCCTACAGAAGCTAAGTGAACTTGCATTGTGCTGGTTTCAAATGTGAATGAAAGATGCACATCAGGAGACTTATGTGGAATCTTAACTGATGTAATTGGTTGAAAAGTTTTCACATTCAAGTCAGACTAAACTGGCTTTTGTTAAACTGGCAATGTCTGTAGGTAAAAGCCCTGTGTTTATCTAGACTGTAAGGAATTAATTTAAAATAGAAGGAAAAGTTAAGGGTTTTCTTTTCTTTTGTCAGATTGGTGTCGTTGGCATCTGTGTGTCAAACAAGTTTTGATCCATGTGGGTCTCCTCCCATATCTGCCTGGGTTGGAATTTCTAATTGCTAGTCAGAGCTTCCTTTTCAGCCTGTTTTTTTGTATGTAAGTGTTAATGAAAAACATGTTTCCCTTGGGTAGGTGAAGTATTTTGAATTGACCTATCCTAAATTAGATGCTATTCACAATTGCTCCCAAATTTAAAATACCGATAAATATTTTAAGTTGTAAAAAGCCTTAAACTTTTCTGAAACTTAGCAGTGGTGTTAGTGCATGAGAAATTACTTGACGAAATTGAAAAAGGGATGAAAACTCTTAAGATTTTCGTTGTTATAGAAATTTAGTTTGAAAAATGGTAACAAATATTGAGGTTAATTTAAAGGATAAAGTGGGATTGTACTTGTGATCTAATATGTTTTATTAGTTTTGTTCTTCAGATAAACGATTTTTTTTTTTTTAGCAGAGTACTCTGAGTTACTGATCTTAAAATTCTGCCTTACTAGCAGAATTTTCCTTTTAGGGAATACATTTGTTTTTTAACCTGATGTTCAGGATTTTTCTGCATGTGCTTTGAAGTCTAGTTATCCATTTTGCTTCTCTTTATGGAATGTACATAGAGAGAATCAGTGTGTTAGGCATATGTGCGCTCACGTTCTTCATTGAAATGTGTTCCTAATGAACTTCATGGTGGTTTTTCAGCACCTAACTGGTCAGCGAATTTCGATGTACCCATGGAGACTGCACATGGCGCCAGCCTGGATTCTGTTGGCTCTGCTGTGTGGAGTACTGAAGCACCTGTGCCAGCTAAAGAAACTGGCTGGGCTTCCTTTTCTGACTTCACATCCTCTTTGAGGTAAGGATGTCAGTTATTCAGGGTGAGTTCTGTTTTCTTGGGGTGTCCATCTCTACACAAGCCTGCGTTGCTGGTGTTCTGGTGGAATACGAGGTGTATGTGAAGTGTCTGAAGAGTCCCGTGCGTTCCAACAGCGTGTGTTTGTATGATCTCCCTTTCCAGGATGGGTGGGTACTGGTGTCATTGTTTTAAAGAGTTTTTATGAGCGTCTGGGTCCTTTAATATTGGTCTCTGACCAAAATTTGGACTGTAATATTTTTATTACTTATTTTTTAGTGTAGGCTGAACTCAGTGAACTATTGAATGTAAAGGTTAAAAAAAATATAATCTGAAGATCTGGATGTTATTTTGTGGATGTTATAAAACAAATAGATTGGGTGTTTTCTGGGTTTTGTTTTGTTTTTTTTTTTTAGTTTCATATAGTTATGCAGCTGTGATAACTAGGTTAAGTAGTTCTGTACTATTTTGAGAACACCCAAGATAATGCTGTTCTTTTTTTGGATTGAACTCTACACTCAGCTGAAGTCTTGCGTAGGTACCTAATCAAATAGATGTAAATTTTGAGTTGCCAAATATTGGCGGTCAGGAACTGATTCCTTCTCGTATTAGAATACTTTGCTTTTATACATTTGGCTTTTGACTTTGTCTAGGCATTAAAACAGCTCAGATATAAAAGTATGATTTTTTCCAACATAAACCAGTGTTGTTTCACGATTGAGGCAGGTAAATGGATAATCAAATTAAGGGCCTAGGAAATGAAGGCTTGGAGTTGCCATATTACTGGATAGAAAAGGCTTTCTGTAAATGGCGAGACTTTTTTTGAGTGGCCAAATCTTGTCGTCTGAGTTCTTTTAGAATGAAAAACTTGTAGCTATACTGTATATAAATTAAGTAGTGAAATCACTTTTGTAGTGGCTGATGACTGCATTGGCAGTCTCAGCAGAGAGCTATCAAGTTGGAAAAATGCATTTAGAAAATCAGCTAAAAATGTTTGGAAACACTACGAGGAGCTGGTGATACCTGTATGCCTTACTTACCAGGGACATGTCCACTACTATTGTAGTGTAACAAAATCAAAGAAGTAAAAATAAAATGACCATCAAACATCCTCAGCTCAGTTCTGGTGCATTTTGCATTACTAAACTTCTATTTAACATGTCTTTCCCGGACTGTCAGAAACAAACTTGCTCTAGTTCAGTTTCAGTATAATTCTAGGCCTTATAGCTTTCATAGAGAACTAATACTGTTTTAAGAACACTTCATTTTGCTGTTCAGAAATGTTTCTAAAGTTTTTTTTATTCTACTTGAAGCTCAAAAGACTCCTTAAGAAGTAATTCTCCTGTGGAAATGGAAACAAACACAGATCCAGGTGATCCCTTGAGTGCAAATGTAGCTACTCTTACAACACAGCTAGAGAGTAAGTAAACCACATTCACAAATGCAAATGGCATGAGAAAAATCTCCCCGAACTTCAAAATTTTGGGTTTCCAGAGACTCTTCTCTGGCTTTGCTGCTGTTCTGCCAAGTAATAAAAGTGACTTGTCAAAGAATTTCTAAACTATTTTAAATAGTTTCCAGTTTAAAATGAACCCTGTGTTACTGTTATCTCTGAAAAGTCTGCAGATCATGAACAGAAAAGCATTGCAAAGAAGCAAAGTGTGTTCTGTTAGTCTCCTCTCACCTGGGTCAGCATTTAGCTGAGCTAATGCCCATAAAGAATGGTAGGTTCCAGTCTTGCCCTGTGTGGCAATAGGCCAGTAGTCTCAATGTGTTCAAATTTCTCCTTCCTGCTCATGCCTTTCTAAGCCACCTGCACTATGCATGCACTGTTTGTTCTACGTCTATGAACTGGTTAAAAGGACAAAAATATTTTAATGAGCTTTTTTTGTATCTATTGTTACCAGAGAGAGCAAGAAGTGCAGGTGAGAAGTGCAGGCAGACTGGACATCCCAGAGGTTTGTCAGTACTTGGAAACTTAGTGTCAAATTTGTACTGTGTAGACTTGTCATTAATTTGACTGTACAGAAAAAGAATTCCTCACTGTAATCCTACTAAGGCCTTGTTTAGGCAAAACTGTTGCAGTAACCCTTGTCAGTCAAAATGAAAAAGAAGTTACAGACTGGCTTTTTCTTAAGCCATCTGTGAGTAATGCTCATGCTCTCTCTATATGTGGCACTTGCAGAAAGGTGACATTCTCTATAAGGAGGAATTCAAGGAGTATGCAAAACTGCAGAAATACTGTTCTTGTTATATTGGCTTATGTGCTTGCACATGAAATAGAAACATAACCAGCCGTGTACTAAATTGCTTCTATTTCTGCTTGTAGCCCCAGGAAGTATTGCTATGGAGGCCAGCTCAGATGGAGAGGATGATGTGGAGAATGCAGACAAGGTAACCGAGACAGTCATGAATGGCAGCATGAAGGAGACACTGAGCCTAACTGTAGATGCTAAAACTGAAACCGCCGTTTTCAAAAGGTGAGAATGCCTATTTGTTGTCTTCCCACCTTGTAAATAAAACACTGTTGATGGAATGCTGTGTCATCAAAGAGAGTTCTTTTTAAGTGATAATTCCTGAGGCTTTAACTAGAGACCTTTCAAAGTAATTGTTTTGAAATTTTTCTTCCTAGTTAGTTACTGTAACATGCGATTTTACTTATCAAGCCTTAGTTTCAGTGGGAGGTTATTAGTGGAAGACTTGACTCGGCTTTTGTCCCTGAGGCACATTATTGTGCATTTTTCATGTACAGTTCTTTTAACATTGCACATCAAAACTAAGCTTTTAAAATTTTGCACAGAATTCTTAGATTTGGATTGGAATTTCATTCTTCTCATCCAGGAGGATGGAAGACAGAAGCTGAAGGCCAGCCAGGCACTGCTCTTGAGTGTAGCTCATCAGACACTTGGGGTGATCACTGTTGGTGGTATGCATGATGGTGTTAAATCTATTCTGGACTACAGGTGGCACATGGAATTCTAGAATAACTGGAAGAACAACTTCTTAATTTTGCTATCTTCTGATACAAAGATTCAGGAATAAGTGTCTTACAATACGGTCAAATTCTATGTTATATGTATATCAACATTGTGATCCTTTTATGAGAATAAAGCACATTTCAATGTTGTCTATTCCATCCCATTTACTAAGATATTGTGATCTCAGATTCAATGATCAAGTGTTTTTTATTTAGTACCAAATACTTGTGTAGGGAAACAGAGGCGACAAACAGTCTGACCTGCAAAAATTTTACCTTTATTGAAGCTGGCGTGTCCTGCCTCCCCCGTGATGTTCGCAAATTGGAACACACTGCTAGAGCATTTTGACATGCAACCCTCTTCTCCTTCTTTTAGAATAACCTCCCAGTATCTGTCCCTCTTCTAGCTTTAAATACTGAAAATAAATAGTCAATATGTCTTGAAAGTTGCTTAAAGAAAACCAACCCTGAGTCGATTTCAGTATAAGAAACTTTTCCAGTGTTAGTCCTTACCTAATTGCCTGTTGTTTAAATTAATTTTACTTTGTCCTGTTAGTGGTAGGAGATAATTCCTGAACCATCCAGAATGAACAGAGCTTGAAAACCAAACAGCTTTCCGTCACTCTTGCTTCCATCCTTTTGATTATCTGAGTGACTTAACTTCTGATGGTTTTTCAGCACAGAGGAGGGAAAATTTGTGACTGCACAGTGCTTCTAAATCAAATGGCATTGATAGAGGAATGAACCAAAGCACTTTAGAGAAGTGTTGGGGCTCTGTGCAGATCGATGTGACGTGAAGCCATCCATAGTGCATTGCTGATTTAGTAAATGATGTGTCTGCTCCCCAGTTTGTTCTGTCTTTTGCACAATGCTTTTACATGGTCTTCACTCTTAGATGTTCACAAATCTGATTTAGTTATCCATGGTGTCTTTAAACTTCTCCTTAAACTAGTTTAGCTCACATGCACTTTCAAGTTGTGTGACTTGTAATACTGGTGCAAAAACTAACATGAGGAGGCAGCATCTGGTTATAGTTCCTGTCTACCTTCATGGAATTACCTGCTGGAACTGTAGTTAAAAGGACATAGAGGTGCAAAGGGAGGCAATATCATAGAATTGCCCCAGTCAGAAGGGACTTTGAAAGTTTATCTGGTCCAATCTTTTATGAGAATCGAAGCCCGGATGAGATTACCTGGCACTCTATCCAATTGCATGTTGAAAACTTCTATTCATGGGGACTCTGGGAATCTGGATTTGGAAGGGAGATGTTAAAGAAACATACAAGGGGGCTCAAAGATGACGTCTTAAATGTAGAGACTGTTCTGCTTTTATAGAGATGTGCAGCTTCATGGTGAGTCAATGCTCAAGTGGCATTTTTAAACCAACTTGCTGGGGAAAGGTCTAAATTAAGGGACAGTTAAGAGTAGTGAGAGGAAGTCCTACTCTGGCCTGTTTGCCTTTCCAAGTGGATGCTTCCAGACTTCAGCTTTATCTAGGTTTCTGTCAATAGAAAATTGATGATGTTGAAGTCAACACTGAGGGGATTTATAAGCACAGTAGTTAATTTGTGGAAAGCTGCAAAGGACAAAAATGTGATTTCTGAACTCAGTCCAGAGTGGAGAATAAGAAGGAAGAATGCTAGCAGAGACTGCCTCTTTTAAAAAAATAAAACAAGGACACCACTTCTGATGGTGATGGTGACAAGTGCTTCATTTGGAAGGAATGCAAAGTCTGTCAAGGCAAATGAGATGGGGAGATTAGATGGGGAAAACTTGGTGAGAGATTGCAATGCAAAAGACAGTATTTTTGCAGGCTCTGCAGGATAGAAGGAGAAAAGAGAAGGATTCATTGAAATTTAAAGGATCCATGGAAAGGAGAACTGTGAGAATAGGAAGAAAACCAGCAGAGGAGGTTGGCACTTCTTGAATAAATAGATTTGTTGCCACAGAGGTATAAGATTGATGTTTGTCTACTTCAGAGCTACTTTATAACTCTCTCTTGCAGGTATATATGCTCAAATTTGTATTTTAGTGCACTCATAATGGTGTGACTGAGGTGGAAGAGGGTGGAATAGAGAGGCAGAAAATTTTGGGTTTAGAGGCAAACCAGAAGATTTCGCTAATGACTTTTGAGGCTGCCTGGTTACATGGTACTGTCTTACATAGTGTGAGTGTACAGCTTTTTCACTGAACTTTGATTTTGTTTACTAGAGGAAGTTTGTGAATTAGGTTGGGCTGCAGTCTTTGTACTCCATGAGCCATACACAGTATTCACTGTGGAGTTACTAGGGAGTTTAATATGTAAGATAGTGATGAGTTAATGATTTTACTGATATGTTTCATGGACAGACTTTATTAATGCCAGTTTCTGAGGGAATCTTGAATTTCTTTTATACTTTCTTCCATTTTTGCATACTTCTGGCTTCAGAGTGTTGAAATCCTATCGGTATGTATAGTAAAGGATCGTGACTGTGATTGTTACCACTTCAGGCATCACATACATTCCTTTTTTCCTTTCTGATCTTATTTGCAATCACCGTGTTTCCCGCCCTTTTATCCGGTCAAGTTTTAATGGATGTAAACACCAGTGCATCATTAGGTGTTTGTAAAGTCTAGAGCCATGTGCTTGGTCTTCATGTTGCAACCATAACTTAAAATCCATTTGCATGTGAAATATGGACCCGTCTCAGTTTTCTCCTGTTGCCTGAAATTCCCTATAAATAAGCTTAAAAGTTAAACACATTAAATAACTTCTTGCTTTTGTTTTATTTTGTTTTTCAAGTGAGGAAGGAAAATTGACTACCTCGCAGGATCCTTCTTGTAAATATGTAGTAGAAGAGAATACAGAGGTTGCAGAAGAGGTCCCTTCAGGTCTTCAGCGTACTAACAGCAGTCCAGAACAGAGGTAACTGCATTCAAGGATGCTTTCAATTCTCTAAATAGCAGTTTGTGTGCTTTTCTAATAGGATTGATCTAAAGAGATTGAGTTTAGCTCAATCTAAAAATGTGCTTGCATTGATTTTATTAGATTCTCTCAGGTTGAATTTTCTGTTGATTCTAAGACTCTCAAGTCATCAAAAACGTATTTTTCTTGCAGGGAGTTGTAAATATCTCCGTTCTGGTTTGTGACAATGTTACCACGTTAGAATAGTGAATTGATGCACAGAACTCTACTGCATGTTCTGATTATACTGTATGTAGACTAAAAAGATGTAAGCATGTTTGACAAATATAGATTCTGTTTTTTAAGACTTGTTTATTATGAGCCGGTATTTAATTAGGTCCTTTCGTCTAACTTTCTGCTCTGCATACATCTCAGATTTGACCAAGAAGGGGATTCTAATCAGAAAAAGCAAGCCTGTATACTTAAAGTGAAAAACCCAAAAACTCTTTCCCAGCCTCTCAGAGAGATACTGTCTTTATCAGGATGACAATATTTTTTTAATGTTTATTAGCTTTAAATTGTAGGGAAGAAGTCCTTGGGTACTAGGTGATTGCTTGTCTGAACCAATAGAGGGCTGTCAGAGCTAGCAGTTTGCTAGATTGCTTTTGGGTTGTGGGAATTCTCAAGGAACTCCTTTCGCTGAATCCTGCTGACTTCAGCAAAGCTCAGGACTTTCTCTAAAGGTGGCTGTCGCAGTAGATCCTCGTAAGCACGGGATAAATACCGAGATGAACATAATGGTGCTTTTGGGGCTCCATGTATGTATGACTAGTGGAAGGAGTCCCCTAGGTAGGTCTCTGGCTGGTGGCTAGCAGGAGTAATCTCTGCTAGGAGCCCTGTTCTGTCATGGACTTCTTTCCAGTTAGTGAGTGAGTGATGGTCGTGCAGACTGTCACACTTCCTGTCCATGCAGCATTTGTTTCTTACCTTCCGAGTTTCTCTAAAAAGTGTTTGCTTTTGTCTAGTGCTGTCTGTCTTTTCTCTAATGTTTACATATGTTTTTTAAAAAGTGTTTTTAGAGCTTAGCAGCCAAAGACTTAGCTAGGGGGCTCCTGCTGGTCATGTGCATGTAGAGCACGGACCCCAGAGTGGCTTCTCTGTGATGTCCACCATCAGAGAACAGGAGTTACAGGTAACTTTCCTCATCTGTAGTTTCAAGCAGTATTTGCATTCTTTTAGAGAATCTTCAGATGTATTCCATAGACTTGCACTGAATGGAAGTTGAGATTTTTTTGCCTCTGTTGCTTGCGTATTTTTAATGTCCTCATGCATTGGTTTGATCTTTGTGCTAGTCCAAAGCAACTGAGCCCATGTTTACACTGAACTTTATCTAGAAATGTATATGCTCTTACTGTTTTCACTCTCATAGGTTTGCTCTTCATTTTCCTCCATACTTCATGAATGTTGCATCCTAATGGACTGACATTTGAAGTATTTGTGAAAGGCTGTTTGTAGATTAGATTAGTAACTACAGCAATTTTTTAAGACGCTGTTGTTTTTCCTGTCGTGTCTTAGCTGCTGGCTTTCCAGTGCAACCTTAAATACTCCTGGTATCACATTTTGCCTCACAGAATAAGATTTGGATAAGTATCAGAAATGTGCTCTTTATTAGTAATTCTCTGAGATACCACGTCTCTAGAGATCACTTAGTATCTCAGTTAATGAAAATCATGCATTCTTCAGTGGTGTGCTCAATTGATTGAGTGCTATGCTTAATTAGGAAATGAGGACTTCAGAAATGCTTAACTGCAGAAGATAATTGGGATGAGCATGTTCTTAGCACGTTTCCTTCCTTCAGTTCACAGGTTGTGCTACACAGGATCTGGGGCTGTTGGTTTTGTGTTTGGCTTTTATTGCACCTACCTGAATTTGCTTTGACTCTTTCCTGTATGCTTACATCTGGTTTTTTTTGGCCTCTTAGGACTGATCAACACACCCATTTAGGAGAGGCATCTGTTAATGGCCCTGTATGATATGTGGTGTCTACTACCTTGGCTGAAGAGAAAGAACTGATGTCCAGGTGTTTGAGTGTTTCTTGAGGATATCATCTAGACCCTGTCGAAGCCAGTCACTGCTGCACTAATTTCGCAAGGAATCAGGACCAGCAACATTTATATTCTAGATTTTAAGACATTGTACAGAAATTCATAAGTGTAAAAATATTGCACATTGAGAAATACCAATAATTTTTGCGTATGTTTATATTGTATTGTTCTAAATAATGGGGGGCCTGTGAAATAAGATCCTGCTACCCATGTAATGATGACAGTAGTGTTACTATAGTTAAAATGGCTGTAAGAATAGTTTTATAAAAAAGTGAATACAAAAATCTAATGTATTTGAGACATAACTATTTGACGATTAGTGTGACCAAAGTATTTAGCAGTTTTCTTACATTTTTCACCTTGTAAAAAAGAAAAAGAAAATTCATGTTTTTTCTGAAACTGAAATGCCCTATAAATGTTATTTTGGTTGTTTTAGCTTACAAAAGTGATTTAAATAAGAATTTTTTGGTGTTCAACATTTTACAACAGGTTTTTTAATTGGTAATTGTTTTCTGTATTGTTCAAAACAGATCAAAAAATGTAAGTCTATTGGTAGAGATTTTAAGTATTTATTGCAACAGCTTAGTTGACAAATTGATGTTACTGTAAAGCCATATGTTCTGTTAAGTCTAGTTTGCTTGAAACAATACCTTCCAGGTGAAACACTAGAATATTTGGAGTGCACATGGCTTGTTGTGTTTAAGTGGTTCACCTGCCTTTTAAACAGTTCACCAAGATTTAGTTTAATACCAAGCATTATACAATGGAACATTTCAGAACAATCTGCGTATTTAAAACGCTATAATCCTTTTAGACAAGTCAAGTAAAAGAAATGCCCGTGCTGCTAATGTAATTACAGTACATGCATTTTAAAAGTAAATAGTGTTTTTAATACAAATTTTGGCAGCAGAGCATGTTAATTGTTAATTTCACTGTACTGATCTGTGTGAGGCTTTCATTTGTATGTTCTAAACCAGTTTTTTCACAGCTGGTTTGTGTATATATATAGTGATTATGGAAACTAATTCTGTGTAATTTATAATTTTCTATGTCAGTGTAAAATTCCAACAGCCTTCTCAAACAAACAGAAGCAATATACTGTATATTGCCACATTGTCTGGTGAAAGGGTTAAAATACTCCTGCACTTTTAGACGCAAAACCATTTTTGTTTCTGTAATAGTTATATTCATTTATTTTTTACATCATTTGTTTTCCTGACCAGTATTTAAAGCCAAAAGGATATTCTAAACAATGGCCAATGATTTATTTTAGAAGGCGTCCCAAGCAACGTGCCTAAACATTACATTGCATACAGAAATAAAAAACCCACATGTATGTCACTGCCCTTATTGCTTTCTCTTTTGCATTTTCTGCAACGTTCAGTGCACTTGTCCTTGGAAATTTTTACAAATTGATCAGTTGTGTGAAAATGAAGGGATAAAACCACAATATCATAGGAATTGGTGTAACTATGGTTGCCCTATTGTTGTACTTTATAAATGATGGAATCCAGTCAGTTTCTAAGTTTTCTTTTCAAGTTCAGACTTGCTTTCGGATCAGCTTGACCAAAACCATTTTGTATGTTAGCTTTAAGGTTGGCAGCTGTCCTCTTGTCAATTTCTGATCTGTTACTGAACAAGCAGCTTTGGAAACAGAACTGCTTATTTTGACACATGAATTGCAGTCAAGTAGAAATTCCAAATACAGGCAGGCAGCAAGTTGGTTTGTGTAAGTTTGATGCTTGTAAGGGGAAAAACTTGAATCCTTTCCAGTGGAGCTGTTTGTCCCTTGCTGAGAGGTTGATTTATCTAGCTCTGTAGCCATGAAAACTGGAGAACACAGTAGATGAAATTGAATCTATGCCCTGTTGCCTTCAGTTCAGCAAAGTCTTGTATTTGTCCTTCTGTTCACGAACTGTCATATCAGTCCACCGTTTTGAGGAAGTGTAGGGTGTGTTTTACCCGCTCACTCTATTACTTGCACAAGGAATCCTGAACTTGAAAGCATTGGAGGTGTGTTTGAGGGGGGGGAGGGTGTATGGGGGTGTGTAAACACAGCTCTTTTGCCATCTTTTATCGACACTGCTGCTGATATGCTGCTCATGTAGCCTTACAAAGGTTTGAACGTACTGGGAGAATCCCGAACGACTGTTACCCAACCTCTTTAATCAGATGTGACTTGCATGCAAGGGAATTTGAGTCTTCTTTATGAAGAGGTATTTTAATGCATTTGCAGCATGGACTAAAGTCTAATACCTTTGTACAGGTTTGAGTTCCTACAGTATTTGTAGCAGCAATAAGGATGAAATTGAGCTTGCTTTGAAAGGCTTGTCCACTGCCACATTCCACAGTGCTCTTTGAAATGACTCAAGGCTCAGTCACTTGAAACTGAGGAATAATGATGTCAGTTGATGTCAATGGGCAGTGGATTTAACCCTCAGGATTTCTCTGGTACAGGATTTTTACTCAAGCACCAGTCTATTTCAAAAGTGGCTAGACCATAAATATCTGCCAGTAGCTCGTTGCCTCTTCCCACCTGGCAGAGTGGACGAATCATGCCTTCTTGACCAGTGAAACCATTATTTTTAAATGTAAGCCCTGTATTAGTTTTATAGCAAGAATATTCTATTTAAGTAAAAGCGTAAGTCATCATCTTGACTAACATTGCTATTAATTCGCTGAAAAGATAACAGGATAGTGGAAACAATCTCATTATGTCATTGTACATGGAATCCCGTGTGACCATGCTCTTGAGTGAAGTCTACATTTTTGCACCTATTAAACCTTGTATCTACCTCTTGAAAACAGTGAGTTCTGTGTTGTCATCTGCATACTTCTGTGGAAACTTACTGTGACATTCATTCTTTGTGTGAAATCCATTGAGGAGACTTGTGAGGAAGATGAATCAGGTTCTTGCTGTCATTCATTATAAACTTACCTTTCTGTTTAAATTAGCGTTTATTTCCTTGGAGGTTTTGTTTTCTGACATATGTCTCATACAGTTATATCAGGAAGTACTTACTGTCTATAACTGGCTCTATTTATAGACTTAATCACTTCTGACTGTCTCAGAATAAATAGTGCTTTCTCCAGTGTAGTACAAGTGCTTCGAGTTTCATTATGGAAGTGTCTGTATTGTTTTCCAAACCAGGATGGAAAAGCGGCTGTTACCGCGGCAGCAAAACGCCCTTTTTTGGTAAAGTTGTTAACGTCTTCCTTTTAGTTTCTGCATCTTACTTCCTAGCAGATAAGGGTTTGGCATCTTCCCGTTCCATTATTGTTTGAGAATGGAAGGAGGTGAAGGCAATAAAATTAAAATAAAAAATATTCTCACTGTAAAGATAGAGGCATTTTTCTGTCTCCTTCAAGTAGGACAGCTCACGACATTTATTGGACTTGCTCAGGCCTGGTTCTGCTATTTGCTTCAAATTGTGATTTGCTCTGTGTTTAGTCTTGGTTAATGACTTGTGTGTAATCACACTTCTAACGATACCCAGAGGAAATCTGTGTGCTGCTTACTCTGCTGCCACAAGCTAAAGCACTAACGAGACCCGAACTTTACCTTGTGTTTTGCTGATGGCATCTTTCAGAATTCTCTTTTAGATGAGTCTGGGCTTATTGTTTGTGTATTTTTTATTGGGGAGGGGAACTTTTTCTGTATTATTTCTGTCTTCTCTAAGTCACTAAGTACCTTGCAAAATGAGTTGGGATTCCCTTTATCTTTCTGGCCATAGCTTAAATACTGTAATTCTGATTCTAGGGCCTCATTCTGGATTTGAGTTGTGTATAGTGTGGGTGCTTTCCTGTGATCTGTGTTTTCTGTGTCTCAAATCATGATCCTGAAGACTGTAATTTAGATCATGATTGTTGGCATACAGCCACCCAGAGTAAGAAAGTTACACCTTGCCTAGCTGGGGTTGTATAGATTTTGTCACTCGTGTCTCCTGAGATTTAATGCTTGCCCATTTGCACAGGGAGGGTTTATCTGGTTGTGTCACTACTTTGATCTGTGGATGATATTTTGGTAATGGGTATTTGATTCTCAAGAGTCTAATAGACATCATTTTTTCAGATGGAACCTGGACCTGTTACGGATCAGTTAGGTCTGCTTTTAAACTCCACTATGTGCCACGCTTACGTCGTTCTTACTTGGGAGGGGTTCTTCCATTCCCGTTATCTACTCCAATTATCTGTCAGAGGTTGTCACAGTTTCACCTTGGGTAATACACTAACCTGGCTCTTTTGCCAGGGCACTGAAGTCTGACTGCAGACATTACAAATAAAACCTGCTTTTCCTTACATCAAACAGAATTAAGTGTTTGGGAAATCCCTCTGCTATTTTTTCAAATGCAAAATAAAAACGTGTTGACTGTCTTCTACTGACTCTCGTATCAGACAGAGGCACAAGGTTGCTAAGATAAGCTAAGAGTGCTAAAACTCAAGTGACCTTGTTTCTGTTGTTGAGGGTTCTCCAAAGCACATTTCATCCTATATAGAAACAATTGTTAATGCTGTATTTGTTAAAAGAGTTGTTTTTCTTTAGTCACTGCTAAACTTAAAATTCTGAGATGTGCTCTCAGATGAGAAGGGCTCTGCTTTGGAGTGAGCCATAGTGGACTGTGCATATTGACAGACAAAGTAGTAACAAGGAACTGTGAGATACTCATGGGACTGTGGGGCCCTTTTGTTTCTCTCTAGTCCCTTCAGAATAAAGTAGCTTGAAAAGATAAAAGGGCTGACGAAATGTGCCGCTTTTCTTTTTAATGCTGGTACTTTGCTTGTCTGGTTTGAAGTACTCCAAACACAAATCTCCGAACTTGGAAACTGGTGGGTGACTTCCTGGTAAGTAAATTGTTTCAAGCTTTAGTTACGTATGGAATTCCTACTTATTTCTATGTACAAGCACTTAAGATGGTTTTCAAGTAAACTATTTAAATAAATACCTATAGATTCATGCCTGTGTGCATGCACCATCAGTGTGTGGGATATATTCTCTTACCATGGCTGGTGCAGTGCCCGTGGTGTATTTCCAAAGTGCACTGAACTGTAGAATACCAGGAAGAGCAAAGAGATACTTGTGCACGGGTTACAGCCTGTTCTGAAGCATTTCAGGCTTGTGTCTCTGTGTGTGCAGACAGTGTCAGTGCTCTCTGGCCAGCCTGAAGGTATCTTGGTGGGAGGAGGTACCGCTGCCTCTGGTGTCTGAGGCAAGCTTCAGCTTTTGTCAGATGATTTCTCTGATGCTCTCTTAGTCTGGCTGCTTGATGCATTTGAGCCTGTGGTAAGGCATATCCAACTGGGAGTCTCTTCTACGATCTCAATTACGATCTAGAATGGAGTAACTCAGGAAGGATTGCAAAACTAAGTGCAGGGCAAGCGTTATGTTAAGCATGAATTCGTACATGTGCGTGCTTGGTGCTCTTCCATCTGAGCTGTTCTCCAGTATCCTTTTTTGTCACATGAGAAGGTATGGACTATGTGTGAGATGACTAGCCAGTTCCTTCAGTGAGAGGAGTAGATGCTACTTCTGGATACATTTTTGTGCCAAATGTCTGGAAAGGAATAAAGAAAGCGATGGTAGTGTGTAGTGTGACACTTGTACAGAAACAGATCATCTAGTCACGCGAAAACATTTATTGAGCGAGAAGTCTTCACAAGTGTGCAGAAAGGTTATAGGTAGGCAACACTCAAATGGAAAGGTGATTGCTTTCCAGTATCAAGATACTGACTTGAAAGGAATAAAGCAGGGAAATGGCAAAGCCTTGAATGCAGGGGAAGGCAGTTTGAAGTTCGTAATCTCAGGCAAGGTCTCGTTTCACTTTTTGGTCATTGCAGCGCTTCAGTGAGCTAGTAAAAAGTGAAATCTTTCTGGCTGGCTATCTGCCTGTGAAATAATTGGTTGCTCTAAACAAGAATCCTCAAATGGCCTTGGGCTCCTGGGAGAATTCTTTTCCATAGTTCATGGCAGTGATGCCTGTGGTATGTTATTCACGAAGGGAAAAGATTTAAGTTGTGAGTTGAAATAGGATTTCATTAGTATTTTCTTCTCCTCTGAGTAAGTCGTTGATAAGAAGTCAGAATTTATACTCACGGTGTGGCTCTGTGTTCTGTAGTGACATCTGGCCCTCTGGAATGTGAAGATTCAGAAACTTGAATGATTGCTGCTGCTAGACAAAATTAGAAGGTTCCTGGTTTTGTATTAACATCAGTTGACTTATGAAACCTTTCTCTGTCTAAACTTTGTGTGAGGACTGTGAATTCAGTCTTCATTTACTCATAAAAGATATGACTGGTAATACGGCATGTTTGAAAGAGTAACTAGTTAATTTTTAAGATTATTTTTGCGACTGTCTTAGTGTCCAGCCGTGGGTGTCATCAAGGTATTCCACAGGCACTTATCCGACTGTAGGGCTTAGTATGGCCTCTGGACTTTTGATTTGCTCCAGCTTTGATACAAACCAGTATTTCACTGCTTGAGTACTGCTATCTCTGACAATCGTCATTGTTTTTATGACAAAAAAGCTTCTTTGACCTCAGAGCAGAAGGGGTAATGGAGCAAGAATGACTTGTTTATAAACAATGTCTGGCCTTGATGTGTGCTACAAACCTCTAAGAATGTCTTAGAAACTCAAAAATACGCATAAACTTTTCTATTGGCCACAGCTTTTCTGTCGAGGAGAAATAAAGGTAAGGAGGCTTACTGCTAAGCTGACAGGCATTTCTTAGGTGTTCAGTTTATTGAATGTGTCCAAGAGTCACTCTCTGCTGCTGCCATAGCAGCTTCTGTGGTGGCTGAGGATGGAACTGATGAGATCCTGCAGTAATAATACTTGAACTTTGAAACAAACCGCTCTTAGTTGAAGAAGCAAAGGGGAGTGCAGAATCCATGTCAGTACTTCCCAATCCTTTTCACTGGAAGAGGCTTGTATCCTTTTTCTCCAAGTGCTTTATCAGGATACTTTCTTGCAGAAATAAAGGAAAAGGAACCAGTGCTATAGATGGGGTTTTTTTCTACAGTCAAAGGATGAAAATAACAAATAGGGTGACAGGTAAATGTTTGCAGGTTTTGAATTGTTTACAGGCGTCTCTTCCTTACTCTACATTAAGAATGCTGGCAGTATTGCATTTGTCATTCTCTTTTGCCTGATGTCTCGTGGAAGATTTCAGAGGTATTTGGGAATGTGGAAAGATAGAATGAACCATTATCAGGACTGCAGAAACGACATACTCGAGACATAGATGTTTATGAATTAAAAGTTCCTTTTTCATGGATGTTACAAGTTAAATAGATGTAATGGCTGCTAAGTAAAAGCTGAAAGAGGTAATTAAAAATCTCTTGTACAAATCTTTGTAACAAAGACTGGAATTTCACTTCATTCTAGATCAGCTTGAACTCTGGGTCTGTCACATGCACTGTGAAAAGCTCAGTTTAACTTGACTTCATACAGCATAATTACAGATCATTGATGCTTAAATTCTTACTCTATTTATCCTCTTTGCCCTCAGCTCACTTCTTGAGAAATGCCAAAATGTTAGAAATCCAAACAGGTTGTATTTTTTCCTCTATGGGAGACTGAAAAAGACTAAAACTTACCAAGATTATACTTACTGAAATGCTGGAATCAGGGAAGGGTATGAAACGGAGAGACAGAAGAAGAAATTGAAGAAATGAAATGCTAAAAAAAGAAGAAAAAATTCTGAACCAAAGTGAAAACAATAAAAGTGAATGAGATGACATGATGTGCAGGGAAATGGACCGAAGCTTGCGGAATGGATCCTCGCTGAAATTGCAAGATTTCATTGCCTTTCGTGAAATGAAGAATTTCCTTACATAAAAGGAAATGAAATGTTGAAATGAGAGAACAGAGTGTGACAAACAGTCTGGAAAGTAGGTGTGATCAAATAAAATGCAATAAAAAAGGAAAAAATATCAGGAAAAGGGAGTGACTACAATGAAATGCACTGATATGAAATGAGGGTCAGTGAAAAGGAGTGAAACTCTCCAAAATTATACACATTGAAATCCTGAAATTAGATGTTGAAGTGAAACAGAGAGACAATAGAAAAATTGAAGAAATGAAATGCTAAAAAAAGAAGAAAAAGTTCTGAAGTGAAAACAATAGAAGCGCATGGGACGATATGAAGTGCAAGGAAATGGACCGAAGCTTGCAGAATGGATCCTCACTGAAATCGCAAGATTTCATTGCCTTTCACAGAATGAAGAATTTCCTTACGTAAAAGGAAATGAAATCTTGAAATGAGAGAACAAAGTGTAACAAACAGTCCGGAAAGGAGATATGATCAAATAAAATGCAATTGGAAAAAAAAAAATTTGGAAATGGAGTGACTACAATCAAATGTATGGAGATGAAATCAGGGTCAGTGAAACGGAGCGAAACTTGCCAAAATTATACACATTGAAATCCTGAAATCATGGAACAAAGTGAAGTGAAGAGAGAGGAGAAGAAATTGAATAAATGAATTTTGAAGGAAAAAAAAAAAAGATTCTGGACCCAAGTGAAAACAATAAAAGTGAATGGGAGGACATTGAAGTGCAGGGAAGTGGACTGAAGCTTGTGGACTGTATCCTCATTGAAATCACAAGATTTCATTTCCTTTCATGAAATGAAGAATTTTTGTCTAGTTTGTGTGTTTGACTGCTTTTGTCTGACTGAGTCAGTCTGTGTCTGCTTGTGTCTGCCTGTGAGAGTGTTTGTGTTGAGTGGTTCTAACCTTGTCTGTTTGTTTTTTGCCGTTAAGTTTTTTCAACTAATTTTTAAATTTAGAATAAAAAAACACCAGCTGTTTTTTTTTTTTTTTCCCTCCTCCTTCCCAGCCGGTCTGCCAGCTGAGGTTCATTGCCAGGGTTTGGGTGCAGACCATGCTGGGGCTGGGGTTTTTTCAGGCAGGACGATTTTTTTTGAGGCTCCTGGGAGCTATGTCTCCATGGAGTGCTGTGAATGTGAGCCGATGGCCCATGGTGGCCGGGGAGTAACAGAGTGATTGACATGAGAGCGAAGGTGGGTTGGTGTGGAAGCTGAAGGAGGTGTGTGTGGTGGATGAGTGTTATGTTCTCTGTGTGCTTTTTTTTTGTTTTGGGTTTCCTGTAACAATAAAACAAAATGTAATAAATTTTCCAGAAATAGAAAAATGGTTACGTTGTGTTGATATGTATGTGGCTTGTATTGCTCTCTGTTGTTCTGTATTTATTTGCTGCTGCATTTCCATGTATCGCTCTGTATGTAAATTGTACTTTTACCAGTGTCTATATGGATTGTAGTTGTACTTGTATTGCCTTCTGGTTAGGAATTGTATAGATAGCTTTCTTTACAGGACAAAACCAAATTCAATGTACACAGATAATGTTTTGCATTGTACGGCCTTGTGTTTATATACATTGTTGTTTCTGTGTGTTTTGCTGAAGTGTAAATAAAATAAGTAATTCAATAAAGTTGAATAAACCCTAATAAAGATAACTCACCCCCTGAATAAAGATAACACCCCCACTCACCCCCTTTTTGGCTCCTGTCTTTCTTTGGTGTGGTTTAGTCATGTTTTGTCTTGTGTGTGTCCTCATTTACTTTCTATTTCTAACTTTATATTTCTGACTCTGTTTCTGACTCTGTTTCTCTGTTTCTGTTTCCTCACTCTTTCTGTGTTTCTCACTCTGTTTCTCTTTGTCTCTTTCTCACTTTATTTCTAATGAAACGAGAATCGTAACGAAGGGTTCGTGAGTTAAGGATCAGGAGAAAAAAAGCACTCTAAAGGGTAAAACAGGTTCAAATGATTGCATGTATCACCCATCACACTGTAATCACTAATATCAATCTGACTGTTGTGGCTGTGAAAGAATAAGGAAGAAAAAGATGGACAATTTTATCTAACAAGAAATTTTTAAAAAATCCTTAATGAAGTACACCAGAATAATCTTACTACTGTGAACTAGCTCCATAATTAAAAAAAAAAAAATTCAGCAGTCTTGGCTGTAGTACTGAAGAGCTTCCAGGGAATTTATAATGCTCCCCAAATGTTAAAAGTAAAAAGGTCTGACAAGTCATTAATCTGAGATTTAGTCAGAACTGGGCACTTTTGTGTTGGTGAAAAATTTTCTACAGAAAACACATTTGAACAATGACCAGGATAACACTTTTTGTGAATGACTGATGTGTTGTTGGCATCAGCAAACATTATTAGTTGATGTAAGACTGACTTGTGTTTTTAACATCTAAAACCTCGATTGCCTATACTCATCTATTAGTACCTTGTCATATTTATTAAGTCTGAAAGAAGTCACTCAGTTGGTTTTTATGTTTGAGAAGGCAGTATTCCTGAGCTGCACTGAGTAGACCTGAGTGACTGTCGCGGTTTGACACCGGCTAAAAGCCAGACACCCACGAGAATCGTAACGAAGGGTTCCTGAGTTGAGATAAGGATCAGGAGAAAAAAAGCACTCTAAAGGGTAAAACAGGTTCAAACTTAAACAATATAAAGAAAATTTATTATTAACAGAATTAAAAGAGGGTAATGAAAACTAAAATAAACCTTTAGAACACTTTTTTCTTCCCAGCCCCTCCCTCTTTCCCACCGACAGTGCAGGGAGACAAAACATGGGGTTTTTTAGGCAGTTTCTCACTCGAAAAATCTTTCTTCAGTTCGCTTAGGGAAAGGAGTTTCCTCCTTCTGTTGTGCCGTGGGGTCCTTCCCACGGGAGACAGTTCTTTGTGGACTTTTCTAGCATGGTTTTTATTTTCATGAATAGCAGTCCCTCCCTACCTGCTGTAACGTGAGTCCTTCCCACGGGCGGTGCAGTCTTCCCAAAACAGCACACTGTGGGTCATTTGGTTCATGGGGTTTAGTCTTTTAAGGATAAGCTGCTCTAGTTTGGAAGCAAGGGCTCTCTGTCTCTGGAAGCAAGGGTCTTCTCTCTCTGTTCGAGTCTCTCACNTCTCACTAGATTACAGCTTTTCAGCATCCACTCGCTCTGGTGTGAGCACCTTTTCTCCCAGGCTGCGAGTGGATCTCTGCATCCCCCGTGCACCTCATGGATTATAGGAAAGCAGTTTGTTGTATTATAGTCCTCACCACAGCTTGCAGACAGATCTCGACTCCGACGCTTGGAGCACCTCCTCTCCCTCTTTCTTTACTGACCTCGGTGCCGCCATGTTGGTTCCCCTCACATGTCCTCACTTCTTCCTTTTCTCTGACTTGGAAGAAAATTGTTGTCCATAGGTATTACGGTTCTCAAGTTCTATCAGTTGAAAAGTTCTTACGGAGTTTCACTGCACTGAAAAGGTTTATCTTGTCTGTGCTCCATGCTGAGGAGCATGTTCCTGCTACTGGCTACGCGGCCCTGCTGGCACCGCAGGAGCAGTGCTGGCTGCCACGGCCATCCGGCCTGGCCGCTGCTCCTGCTTTTTCTGCCCACAGCACGGCTGGCTGGGAGCGGCGAGGCAGGCACGGTTTGCTGCAGGCCGCACCGGGAATGGCGGCGGCTGCAGCACCGAGATGGGCCCCGGCAGCCTCGGCGGCACATGGTGGCACACGGCGGCACGTGGCAGCACATGGCCGTGTGGCTGCGTGGCCGCTCCCGGCGCCGGGAGGGCTCCAGCTGCGACACCTCCCTACCTCTCAAAAAAGAAGAGACCTACACACGTCTTTTT
The DNA here is from genome assembly GCA_013398855.1 of Mohoua ochrocephala. NCBI lineage: Eukaryota > Metazoa > Chordata > Aves > Passeriformes > Acanthizidae > Mohoua > Mohoua ochrocephala. Next base: position 45,023 of record VZTA01012254.1, on the reverse strand, counting down.
CCTTCTTAAATGTGTCATCACAGAGGCGTTACTGACTTCTCTAATTGGGCCAGCAATGTGTCCGTTGTCAGAGCCTTCAGGGACTGGCTTGGCTGGACATAGTAGAAACTTCCAGGAGGTTCTCACAAAGCCACCTCTGTGGCTTCCTCCACCCCCACCAGAAAACCAAGCTGTGTTAAGCTGGCACAGTGATCCTCTAGAGGCACCTGTCTCTCCAATGGTTATCAGGAAAGCCTAGGGAAATAGCTGGTACATGTAACGATGTAATTACATTAACTAAAACTGAGCGATACAGACAGTCCTTTCACAAAAACACTTTGAGTTTTCTCTCCCTAGAATACTCTTTATTCCCATTCCTCCATCCTTGTGACAATAGATTGACTTTGTGTTGGGGAAGGCAAGAGAAAGACCAGCTTCATAATTATACTTTCAAATTTCCTGCTTCCTGGTCAGCAGCACATGAAGTACAAATAAAATGTAAGTGATACTCTTTAACACTGAACAGCACTTACATAAGAAGGAGTGTGCTGCATTTCCTTCTCAAGTAGGTCAACTTGCCCCTTACTACTCTGCTTACCTGTTAGGCTAGTAAGTACCTCTGTAGAATGTAAAATCCAAAGTGAGGGCAAGAACCATAAAGCTTTCAAACTGAGAGGGATAACAAGATGAATCAGTGACTAGAAAAGTTAAAATGAATTAAGTGACTATCCTATGACATCTCAAAGTAGCACCATACAAATCAACTGCCTCAGATGCATATGAATTCTGATCAGTGATTTTAAAAAAATTATTTAAATGTATGTTCTCTTTCTGTTGTTAGGATTAGCTTTACAGGTCACAACCCCATTTGTAATACTGAATCTCACAGATTTGTGAGGCACAACTTCCCTTTAACTTTCCATGTTTGCCAAAAAGATTGCATTTATCTACTTATTTTCTAATTTTATTCCTTATTACAACCTATGCTTACTTGCTATTAGCTTGGTATCCTTAAAACCCCATAAAAATAGGCCCTATTTTTGTGATTTTCCACTCCTCTAGTACAAAGTAGCATTTATCATCCAAACCCAGTTACTCTCTATTCTGCCCTTGACAGGCAGCACTGATGTCAGAGGACTTTTGACCCTCTTGAAGGCAGAGTGCAACAAATACATCACCGTCTTAACCAGTGCAGAGCATCCACCCAAACCCCTTGAAAGCAAACATGAGAAACTTAAACTTTTTCCTGTCATTGCAGTGTCTCCTTTGGTTACAGGCTAAGTGGTTTCTCCACATAATCAGTCTCAACATCAGTTATTTTTGTGGTTGCATTGTATATGATCATGTGCACTCTCTTTGTCTTTTCTATCATAGTAAACTTCTGTATCAGAGAGTATCTGAACTTGGGTCCTGAAGCCTTCAGTTGCAAAACTTTCTCACTGACCACCTATGCCCAGTCACCCACGAGACCAGGAGTCCTAACTGCACTCCCTGGACAGTGTTTGTAAGTATCTGTGTTCACCCTATCGGATAGAAAGAGTGAACTGGTTTTTAGTGGAGCTGATGAGCTCAAAAAACAAATGCAGAGTATACATGGGTAAAAGCTTGGGGGTTTTCTTTAGAGATTTCACAGAAGTAAATTACTGATTTTGTGTGCCCAAGCAAACAGGATTACTGTTTCCTGAAATACAAGTACTGCTGTTGTTACAAAGGCTCTGGGAACTTGCAAAGTTATCCAGGCTGTCAAAAATGAAAAAACTCCACAGTCTTTGGACTTGTCATGGCTTAACCCCAGCCAGCAACTAAATACCATGCTGCTGCTCACTCACATAGGTAAAAGGGAGCCATATGAAAACTGCCCTCTGAGCTCACAAACAAGTTGCTTAGATAATTTAAAAAAGATATCATGAAGTTCTCATCTGATAAAATGAAAGTTAATACCTGCAGTTCTAGATGTGATTTCAAATGTGTATCATTGATTTTTACTGGATCTCTCAAAAACCCAAATAAAATTAAACCATTTGTGTTCTACATAAGCAAAAACTATCCAAGAAATTGAAGCTGATTCAGAATTGGATGTTTTGCTATGGTTAAAGATCAGGCTCTTTACCTCTTTACAATTAAGTTTTGGTGTGAAACTTAAGATTCTTCTGTGAAAGAGTGCTGATACTATCATCACATTAACCACAGAGCTGGGTCACAGTGATGCATATGAGTAAAATCATGTCAAATTCCAAATTTATGAGGATTTTTATGAGTACCTCTGGAACTTAGAAAATGAAAGACTATGAAAAAAATGTCATGACCTGAAATGGAATGAAAAAAAGAAATGGCAATCAGCTAGGTAATGCTTTGAATAATGGACATAGAACTGAAATCTGAAGTGGAAAAAGTCAGGTAAATTGCTGTTAAAAAAAAAAAAAAGGATTACTAGAGCTCTTCATAGAGCACATGTTCCCTTTACTTTCATTGAGATATCTCTCTGTGTAAGTTGGGGTGGGTTGGTTTGCCTTTGCTGATCCTGAGGGGACAAGATAGCTCCACATTTTTACCTAGTCCATGAAACTGTGAACCATAAGGCCAAACATCAACTAAACATAAATCAATAAATCCAAGCGGCTGGACAAAAGCAAAGTAAGAACTGTAGCAAACAGATTAACACATGAAATATTTACTCCATTCATCCCAGGAAAAAACGTCAGCTGGAGAACTGGAGAAAACTTTTGCATTTCTAGAAAAATGTACCCATTTGGACAGAGAACTTAGCAAGCTACGCAAATTGGAGAGGGCTAGTAAATGTAACTCATGAAAAACACTTGTGTGAATTATTGGATAATTTTGGTCTCTAAAACTCCATTTTCAGCCCCCAGATTCTTGATAATTTAACATTTACCTTTTTGGATTGACACAGCAAATAATTATTGTTCTATTTACAGCTAAGAGTTAGTGTATGGTGCAAAAGCTTGTCTTCCTGATAATGACTTCTTGCAAATTTCCAAAACAAATACAAAATGGATCTTTTGACTCATCCATTTCATGGGGAAATACAGTGTGCAGTCTAAATTGAGAAAACGAAGGTTCTGTTGCAAATAATCTGTTGCAGGGAATATCACAGTATACGCAAAAGAAGGAAAATGCAGATTTGCTAATTTAACTGAAATCAAACACATTTCAGAATAAAGGACTTGGAAAGGCTCCATATCTCATTCTCTACTACGCAGTTCTTTGTTTGAAAAAAGAAAATCAAGTTTTTTTATCATCTATTGTAGTAAAAGAATCTCTGATTCAATAATATCGGAAAGAACACCAATGCAGGCAACAGACAAGTGATTTAAAACAGATGCGAAATTCCCTCTGTGTAGAAAATTATAGGCACTGGTGATGACATTAGATGCATATGACTAATCACAGTTAATGCTTACTGTTGCCAATTAGCTTTATTAGCACAAGCAATTTGAGCACAGCATGACATTACTTTAATTACTGTAAGCAGCTTGTTCATTTATTGAGCAGTATGCATTTAGAAAAGGGTTATTCTATCTGCAAATTAATCATAATCCTCTTTATCATTAGAATTTCGGGAACACTGAGGAAAAAAGACTTTACCATGCAAATAGAAAAAATGGGTGATGAAAGTCTGGCAGTAATTTTAGTATTTTACTACTATTCTACTTTTTTATAAAAAGACAAAAGCTATCGTGTGATTTCTGTCTGAAAGCTGGGCATGAGTGAGACAAAATTACTACCATTAGAGTTAAGACAAGACATTATGACCATTAGGTGGTAGCAATGCAAAAAAAATCTTGTGAAAGTGTACAGCAAAAATAAGGCTAAAGGTATCTAGGACAGAAAAACCCCAATCCAGACTCCAAGCTGCACAAGAAACTTATTTTCTCCTTTTTATGTCATATGAAGATACATTTGTTATCTGTGACATGGGTAAAAATTTGCATATCAGAATACAGTCTTCAAAGGGTGGAGGATGCATCATTTCATTAGCAAAATGCAAAAAGAGTCATCGTGCAGTTATGTTACTCAAAATTGCTATAGCAGATGAAACAGAGCTGCATTATGAGCTGATTGCATTGGTACCACCCCATTGGCTCACAAAACTAATGCAGGAATGAAAATCATGGTGTTGTGGAAGCAAGAATTCAAAATAAGATTTTTTTTTCCTTTGTAGTTTCTCCTAAGACTTTACAATCTCTCAGAAATACATATTTCTTAATTCAAAAGAGAATAGATTCAAGAAACAGAACATACCTCTCCTGTATTTTATGTCTGTAGATATTTTGAGCTTGGACCAGGAATCATATTCTCCATGTTTTACAAGAACTATTTGCAATCTTTCTTTTAATCCTTCTGTTGCAAATCTTGTTTTGGACAAGATATTCACTGTTCAAAAATGAACTTAGAGAGGTCCTAAAGAGTCCTTAGCAGTTGTTGGCTTCTGTGCTGCTGTTATTCTTCTGTTCATCCACAGTTCTTGCAGAAGCAAGAAAAAGAAGTAACAAGTTGATGGTTTGTGCTGTGTGGGCTTCTGTGCCATGGCCACACCACACACTCAGCCGTGGACTCTGCTATGTGCAGTGAACTCGCGCTGTGGGATGAAAAAGAGTGAGTGGGTTAGTAAAGGCCAGCAAAGCTGACAAGCTGGCTTGCCCATGGTGGTGTAACCAGATAAGGCTAGTGAGACCTGGAAGAGGTTGCAGTGAGATGTGGAAGTGTCAGGCTGGATGGGGCTGGATGGTCGAAAGCTGCTGAACATGAGCCAGCAGTGCCCAGGTGGCCGAGAAAGCCAAGGGCATCCTGGCCTGTATCAGCAATAGTGTGGCCAGCAGGACCAGGGCAGGGATTGTCCCCCTGTACTCAGCACAGGTGAGGTCACACCTCGAATTCTGGGTCCAGTTTTGGGCCTCTCACTGCAGGAAGAACATTGAGGTGCTGGAGCGTGTCCAGAGGGGGGCAGCGGAGCTGGAGAAGGGTCTGGAGCAGAAGTCTTGTGAGGAACAGCTGGAGGAGATGGGGGTGTTCAGCCTGGAGAAAAGGAGGCTCAGAGGAGACCTTATTGCTCTCTACAACTGCCTGAAAGGAGATTGCAGACAGGTGGGGGTTGGTTGGCCTCTTCTCCTAGGTAACAAGTGATAGAACAAGAGGAAATGGCCTCAAATTGCATCAGGGAGGTTTAGATTGGATATTAGGAAAAATTTCTTTGCTGTAACAGGCTGCCTGGGGAAGCAGTAGAATCACTATCCCTGGAAGCGTTCAAAAAAGGTGTGAGTGCGGCACTTGATGTGATTTAGCAGGGGACACAGACGTGCTGGGTTAATGGCTGGACCTGATGGTCTTGGAGATCTTTTCCAACTTAATTGATTCTATGATTCTAAGCACAATGTTGCATAAACAAAGGTCAGGTGACTTACACTTTGGTGCTCCTGTTGTCTGTGTCCACAAACCTCCTGTGAACTGTCCTTAAATTAAGAGCACAAACTCAGATTATGCCACTGTTTTGCACTGCATCAGCTGTGCATAGTGCTCCATGTCTGCCTTTCAGTCCTAGGACATCTCAGATTTTCCCCTGCCTTCTGACAAAACTGGATTTGCCAGCCCAAGTTTCTTTTCAGTAATGTCAATTATTTTATTACCCTTGGATGAAGGTTTGACTCTGATGATCTACCCATGTCCACAGAAGAAGATTTTTGGTGGCAGAGCACTCAGATAGTGCATACTGCTACACTTGGTTATAAACCATTGCATTAATCAGGCTGATAGATTCTCATCCTAAAAGATGTAGCCTTCAAGCTATCAATAGAAAGGAAATGATCATGGCTGTTCCTTCACTGGGCAACTTCATCATGAGACACAAGAAGTAACTGAGGGTCAGAGCCACAAACATTTTCCTTAATTGCATAAGCCGTCCAACAGGCATGCCATGAAATGGATGACAATGAGGATGGAATAATTGCATTTCCAGATTTCTGTGTGTTCAGATCTGGGAAGAGGTACAACAGTGTTGGGAACTGGAGATAACAAAGCTAATCCTTAAAGCTGTCATCTGCTACGTTTTATGTACCCGAATGGGCAGACATTCATCATGGAACAGTACCAAAACTGTAGATTTTATTTTGTGATGAGGCTTACTCCTGGAAAATGGATGGAGTATAGATCTTACCATAAGCCACCAGCTTGGTCAGTAGTATCTGTTACAGGCTCATGTGGATGGACAATGCTGCCTTTCTCAAGTCATAGCCATGAAGAATGTCAGCCCATTTTGGATTACGAGTTTCAAGAAATCAGGTAAAAATGAATGAGGGTTCAGTACTGGTGCCAAGGATTGTTGACTTTTACATCCCAAGATATTGTTTAAAAAGGTATTTCTCAATGTGTACCAACAACATTTTCATTTCCTAAGATTCAGAGCACCTGAAGGGGATCTGAATCCAAATCCTTACTTATTGAATACAGAGTAGAGATGAACCTCTATGACAGGAATATGCCCATGACACAGCAGGCAAAGTTTGAAAGCATATATAAGTAATGGATAAACCACCAAGCAAAAGAGTAAATGAAAAATTACAGAAAGGGAAATATATCCAGCAAAAAATGAAAGGTGTAGGATAAGGGCAGTTTCAAGGGGAAGGCTGCCATACAGCTGAATGGCTTGGAGGGAAGTCAGGACCATGTAACCTGCACGGTGTGTCAAGGTACACGGAGAGCTTCATACCTGACACCCACTGCAAGGCAAAAAGCTACAGCTTGTCTGCCTGCTAGGGCTGTGTTAAGCACTGAGCAGGCACTGCAAGAGGAGTAGCTCCTGTGGCTGGGCTCCCAAATGAGCTGTTCTGTGTGCCTGCACTCATCAACATCTCATAATACTCATCGCATGAATGCACCGCAGATTTCTGTGTTGTGTTCAAAGGCCAGCCTGGGTAATTATATTTTATCCCAATTTTCCTGTTTTCACTCGGATGTGGTTGTCGGTAGCCTAACAAAGATATACATGAAATGATGTCCTTTTATTCATGTGCTGCGTCACAGTGAATGTCACGGCCGAAAAAGCAACACCAGTGAATGCATTTTATCAACAGTACTGTTAAGGTTGGAAAAGACCCCTAAGATGGTCAGGTCCAGCTGTCCACCCAGCACCACTAAACCATGTCCCCAGGTGCCACCTTCACACATTTTTTCAATGTTCCCAGGAGTGGTGTTCCCACCACTTCTCTGGGCAGCTGTGGGTGAAATAGTGACAAACAAAGTTCAGTAAGAGGGTGTGCTTGTGTTGGCTGCAGTTCACCAGGGACAAACTGTCTGCACACCTCAGGAGCAGACACACAGAGGGAGCTTTGTGTACCATGACGAGGGAGGTGTGGAGCAAGGGATGGGGCGGCACCGAGGTGCTGCGTTCATGCTCTGGTGAAAACAATGCAGCAAATGGGAGCCAAGCCAAAGGAAAGATCCCAACGGCAACTGAAACTGGGAAATACACACTAATCTTCATGACTCTACATATGCTAATAACTAAAGACACCCTTTCTTATTTGGAGAAAGGGAGATTGTTACGATGGATGTTATTCCAAGGTAATATTTAGGAGAGGAACAGTAACCTTATGGGTTTTTCTTCTTAAATCTGACTGTAGCAGTTTTAAATTGCATGAATTATCAGTGCTTGATGAGTGTTACAAGGTAAAGCTGCTTGGAGATGTTTCCTAAATAAGGTTGGATATAGGTTGATGGTTTGGACATTTTTAGTCCCATCTCAACTAAATGTGGGACTGCAAAGAATAAGCATCACAATTTACAAAAAGATAATATTTCATGCAAGTGGATGCAAAGAGGCTAATTAGAATTCACAAGTAACCAAATCATATATTAAGGTATCCTAATACAGAATTAGAACCCTATATTTAGGGATCTATTTTTTAAAAATCTATTTAAACATGGCTTAATAAATAAGGTTTGAGGTTAACACCTCCCCATACTGCATTTGCTGTAAAGGTAACGCTTATTTAAAAAGAACTGATTGATGTATGACTGGGACAAGAGTTCTACACCCTAAGGAGTGCTAATACAGTCTTCAGCCAAGTCCTGAAGCTTTGTGAGCAGTTTCATTGCCAGGGTGGGGTTGCAGAGTGGGAAGGGAGAAGTTCAGAACAAACAAAAGAGAAACAAAAAGGCAAAGGGTGAGAACTATTTCAGCAAAACTCAATATGGAGAGTATCCAATGAATCAGACTGAGCAATAAAGCAGTATCTAGAAAACAGAGTGATCAGGATACATGGAAGTGCACAAAACCAAATGTAATTCACATTGCTTACAGTGGGATTATTTTGCAGATGAGAGGACTATTTTGCTATTTAGTATTTTCAGAATATTCTATGAATTAGTACTTTGTTCTAAAAATTCCGTATTGAGAAAAGATGAATCTGCTTCTTAACAGCCCAGAATGACTCACAAGGCTTCATGGTTGACATCAATTGCATTTTAAAGGTCTTAGTTTACAAAAGTCTAATAAAAAATATTCTAGACAACTCTAAATATTGAAATGTCTTTCAAAGCATTAAAATTTCCCTAAATATCACATACATTTTTCAAATAGGAGTTAATGCAGGAATAAAATGCAAATAAAATAAGCAAGCTAACCATAAATATACACAAAATGAGTAAATTTCATTTATATAAACCATGAATGTCATTTTCTAACTGTAGGCCACACAGTGAAAACTGCCAGAAAAATGTGATGCTCTTTAAAGAAACCAAGAGGAAGATCTCTGCGGTGACAGAAACCATAGAATAGAAAATTATCTAGCTATTTCTAATATCTGTGGTTCATGTGAGAAAAAACCAGAACTGCCACTTCAAAGGGTAAGTTTTTTCTTAGCCTTCAAAAATGACAGCAAATACATCGAAAAGGTATTATGCACACAGTATCCATAGGACCTTTGCTATAGAAGAAACCAGCTCTACTATGTGTTATGCCCTTTTATGCACAATCTTTCAGCATTTTTGTTTTCATTATCTGACTTTTTCTTACCTGGGTTACAAGTGAAAAAGGAAAACCACATTTTAACAAGCACAGTTTGAAATTTGGAACCACATTCATGAATAGAAACAATAAAGTGAATTTAAATGAAGTCTGTAACAGAAAAAGGATTAATCAAAAGTAATATTCTTCAGAATCAGTTGGCAAAGGCATTACTTATTGTTGCATTTTCAGTTCGCTTGCCTGGTAAAGGAATAAAATAAGGAAAACATGATCACTTTGATTAGTGTCTAATCAAAGACATCGTGCCATTTAACAGATGGGACAATGATCCTTCCTCCATTCTGTTCCTCCTCTTGAAGCATTTATTTTTCCCAGTGGAAACCTGGAATGACCTAATTCAAAACGGAGGCATCTTGGTTTATGTGAGAGGAGCGAAGGAAAAGAGGGTGTCTCATTTTTCCTTTGCAGGAAGGTCAAGGGAAGAAAGTTCTCCAATCACTCAGAAGATGCCTGCTGCTAAATAAGGCAGAGAAAGCACTTGCTTTGTTCCCCACAGCACACAGTGAAATCTTGCAACCCCTAATGCTTCAAGTTTAGCTCTCAAAATACAAACAGCAAGCCCTTACCAGCTGTTTGCCACTGGGACTCTGGATACTGTTTTAGTGTTAGTACAAAAAACCTGAAAGATTATAAGCTAAATTGTGACAACATTCTTTTCAAATTTGTTACTTCATCACATTTCTCCACATTCAGCTGAAGTCCAATCCCACCTCAGCCTTGAATTCACCAGTGAGGATAAATGCCTGCTAACAAAACATGCAGAGTGTGCTTGCTATCACAGTTGTCTGCTGTGCTGATTCTACTTACAAGGGCCTAGAGTGCCAGTTACCAGCATCAGTTTTTGAAAGGAGGCTACATTTACATGACATAAACAAATTTTCTGACAAAGTCAGTGAGGAAGCCAGAGCAGACAGTCTGCCACACCAATCAGATATTGATAATATTGATATACATTGAACATATATTGAAGTTAGGGACTGCTATCCCAGCTGGGCCCTCTCCTGGCTTCTTGTACGCTCCCATGGGAAACAGAGAAAGCCTTGATGCTGTGCAGACGCTGTTCAGCAACAGCTGAAACACTGGTGTGCTTTCAAACATATGAGCTGCTATGAAGGAAATTAAATTTATCCCAGCCCGAACCAGTAGTACACCTACAAAGGTGACGCATCAGAATAGACAACCTAAAGCTGGTGCAGCACAAAATTCCTCCCCTTATAAACAAGTATGGTATTCTCATTTTCTGTAAAGTGACTAGATTTGGCATGTTGTTTTCACCACGGGGTGAGTCAATAACTTTCCCTGCCCACCCTGTAGGTATTTGCATAAGAACTTGTTGCTCAAGGTGTCATTGTATTTGAAAGACAACGAGCCAGAGGAGAAAATTATACATCTCATCCTGAAGTACACAGTTATCTACAGACAGATGGATTCATGCTCTAAGTTCCAATGGCCACGTTGAAGCAGTCTCTTTAATGGAGTTAAGATAACTGACCAGTTCAGCACAGCTGCCTAAGGGGAGGTGGGCAAAATAAATCTTATTCCTGTTTAAATATCTTTTTCTGTAGCCTAGAGAGGCATTTGAAAGTAAAAAGACAACATTACTCCTTCTTACCCTGCCCCAATCCACCTTTCCTCAGCTGCCTGTTGTTCCTAATTCAAAATACCAGATACAACCTTTAAAATCCTCAGTCATTTAAAACCTCCTATTGGGAAAACACTCTTCATGCCACAGAATATCATCTTGCAACTGAGTTGTCTGTCAAAATACGTAACTTTTCAATATTAGAGCTTTGATTATGAAACATTTCCTTATGACCTTCATCAGACTCTGTATTTACTAACTTTCAAAGACTAGAAAAAGCCATTTTGGTTAGCCAATGATGGATGGAAAAGCAAAGGTCTATTTTATGCATGTGTGCATATCTTTACCTAACAGTGGAGGCAAAGCTTTAGACCACCCATATTAAATATTTCATTTATTAAATATTTCATTAAATATTTCACTTATTTGTTAACATATGAGTCACGCCAGACTCTGCAGCTACCGATAATTAATTCTTTTTGCAATGATATATTAATGACACCCAGGAACATACAGAGAAAAACCAGCTGGAAAAAGAATAAGCATAATTATTCCTGTTTTTATCATGCTAGGGAAGTCTACATTGATACGAGTGTTCATTACAGAAACCTTTATGAAATTTCTGTAGATTTCTAATGAAGAACAGGCAAAAAGTATTTTCACAGTTTATAATTCTTGGTTTTTTCAGTGTCAACAAAGCTTATTTGATAAATATTATTCAATTATTAAAGAAAACTAGTAAGCTACCTGCCTGACAGGCATATTTCTGATTTTTTCTGGTTTATTTAATTTGCTTTATTCGGTTATTTTGGGAAAATGGCGCCTGTAAATTTTCAGTAATAATTGAACTGCTGTGCTGAAAGAAGGAAAGAAATAAAGAAAGAATAAACACACAGAGAAGTTTGAACTAATCTGAAGAAAAACTACCCATTTGTTTTACCTCAGCATCTGTACATTTAGAGAATTACATTTTCAGGTGAATAATGAACTTCTTCTACTATTTGTAAAGATGGAGGAAGTACAAACTTTGAGTGAAGATTGGCTTATAAAGTCAGGCACTTGTGGCTGAGGTTCTGAAGAAGAAACCTCTACTTTAGAAAAATTTTAAATCTATTCTTAAAGGCTTCTAGGTAATATGGGCAAGTGTACTTTTTTTTTTTTTTAAATAAAGAGATATTTACACCATCAATCTTTGGAATCTAACCAAGACTCAATACAAGTTCTTAGCTGCTCGTGTTTTCAGCAGAGAGAGAAATTGCTAACAAATACTCAGAATGCCTTTCTTGAGACCTCACTGATCCCTAATTTAGGTAATTACATGCCTGAACTTGGATGGTGTGGAACTTATTTCCTGAAAAATGCAATGTTAGGTTCTGAATACAGGACAAGTGCAATGATGTCTTCTTGAACCTATAAACAGTTTGAAATAATAGTCCCAAAAGAGGTATGAAGCATTCTTATTTTGGTTTTTTTTTGCAAATTAACATAATATTATTGACTAGATGGTAATAATTTTGCTCTGAGTTACAACATACAAAAGTGATCCAGTGAGGGCGACTTGGTAAATACTAAATTCAATATTTTTTCCTTATACATGCTTACATGTATAAGCAAAATAAATTAAAAATTACCTGCTGGTTCAAACTCTGTAAAAACATGAATCCCAAACCCTTCTGATGGCCTTCTTACACTGATAATAAAGAAGTGAAAGTTGGTTAAAATACACCCATAGAACAGTACTTCTAAACTTTACAATCCAGCTGAAGTGTTCAACCAAGTAATGATTTTCTATACTTGAAAAATAAAATAAATATTTCTTTCCCTCATGCAAAAACAAAAAATCCCCAAGTAACTGCTAGGAAACACAGAACAAAGACAGCAACCATAAATAAGGTGACATGCTCCTCTGGTAAGTGTTGCACATTTATTCCTTTTTACCCTTAAAAAAAGACATTAAAGAATTAAATGGGTGTGGATAGGGAAAATAGAATAAAATGCAGTCTTTATCTGGATTTACTTGGTGCTACATAACAAATGTGTGTGGGAATTCCAAAGATGGCAATCCAAAGGACTCAATGAGATATTGGGGTTTTTTGGTTTGTTCTTTTTTTTTTTTCTTGAAGAGTCTGCAAGTGTTTGCTGGTAGTTAATAGAAATCTCTAACTTGCATTGGAAACAAATGAGTCATCTTCTTCTGGAAGTTCAAGTCCTCTGAAGTAGTATCTGATAAGATTGTAGGTAGTAAACATATCTTTTCCTTGGATAGAAGTGGAAGGGAACACTCAATTTGAAGCCTGCTAATACACGTTTGGCTACCAGCAATAACACACGGTTTTGCAAATGGCATGGAATCAAGATGCTCCCATAACGTAGCAGTGCTGATTCACTAGGATAAAGCTCTAACATTTCTCCAATCCCTGAGAAATTCTCCCCTTTGTAAATACTGCAGAAACACTGAGCATAGAGTTTCTGTGCACAAACGGCCAGGCAGCTCTGCAAGCAGCCAGATTAAGCCTCTCCTTGATCAAATATTGTGTCAGGTCCATCCACATCTAGGATATCCTGTGCTTTGTCTTTTGAGAGGATGGGTAGAACAAAGTCAATTCCCTCAACTGTCTTGCAAACCAGGCCTTTGAGTGGGGGCTTGCTACATCTTTTTTGTTAACTTATTTTCTTTTTTTGTGTGTACTGAGGAGACTCCAAAGTGGTTTTCACGGGAGTGTTTTGGCAGCAGTATCAATTTTTTTGAAATGCCTGTACAGCAACACACAGAGCACGGGGAAAAACCAGGCAGAATCAGAGATCTGTGTGCACCATCTCATGCAGTTACAGAGACACGGTGGGATAGCTCACATGGCTGGAATGCTGTCATGGATGGCTACATCCTTTTTAGGAAAAAGGACCAACCAGCAAGGGGAGGTGGTGGAACTGCTCTTTATGTGAGAGAGCGACCGGGATGTGTCGAGCTCTGCCTCAGGCTGGGTGAAGAACAAGAAAAGAGCTTATGGGTAAGGATTCGGGGACAACGTGGGCGCCACTGCTGTGGGTGTTTGCTACAGGCCACCCCGTCAGGAAGAGGAAATCAATGAGGAATTCTCCCATCAGCTGGAAGCAGCCTCACAGTCACAGGCCCTGGTGCTCATGGGGAACTTCTGCCCTGCTCTCTGCTGGAAGAACAACTCGTGGGCAGGCAGGAGCCCAGGAGGTTCCTGCAGAGCACTGACGGTAACGTTTTGACACAGGTGGCGGAGGATTCATTGAGGAGAGGTGTGCTGCTGGACCTTGTACTGACAAACAAGGAAGAACTGGCTGGGAAGTCATAGAACCATAAAATCATAGAATCACTAAGGTTGGAAATGACCTCCAAGTTCTACAAGTCCAACCATTAACCATGTGAAGGTTGGGGTCAGCCTTGGCCGCAGTGACCATGGAGTCGTGCAGGATCCTACATGGAGGAAGTCGGGCAATGAATAGGATCACAACCTTTGATTTCAGGAGAAACACCTTTGGCCTCCTCAACTATCTACCTGGAGGAATCCCATGGGTTAGGGATATCGAAGGTAGGGGTGTCCAAGAGAGCTGGTTAATACTCAAGCATCACTTCCTCCAACCACAAGACTGGTGCATCCCTATGAATAAGAAATCACACAAAGCTGGTCAGGAGACCTGCGTGAATGAGCAAGGAGCTTCTGGCAAAACCCAAAAGGATGAAGAAAGTTTACAAAATGTGGAAAAAGGGACAGGCTATTTGGGAGGAATATAGCAACGTTGTCAGAGTATACAGGGATGTGATGAGCAACGCTCAGGTCTACTTGGAATTAAACATGGTAAGGGATGTTAAAAACAAGAAGAAAGGTTTTCCACCCCATTTTCTCAAACCTGTTTTCAAATTACACAGTGAGCCTGTAAGATGGAATGGGTTATTTCTTATCATGGCAGAAAAAGACCGACTGGGTGCATTTATAGTACGATAATGAAGGCTGTGTAATATCACCCTGTTAACTTTATTTTGTGCTTTAACGAAATAAAACCCAGTAACAAACAAGATACAAAAGTGAATTTTGTAGCTGAATAACTATCTTTTAACATTCTGCCTATTTTTTTTTTACACTTAATATAAAAATACTTTTGGAAAATATTTGATGTAAGTATTATTCTGTAGCTCCTTTTTGAATTACTGTGAATGCATTTCACATCTGAAATGCCTACTTGTGAGGCTTTTTGTATTATAACGTTGCAACATACTTGCTAATGAAGCAGCTGGCACTGTGTCCTGTTAAAAAAAAGAGCCATGAAAGCACTGACCTGCTTTCCTGTGGCTTCTCATTTTAGTACACATAATTTGGTGAAGCACTTATTATAATTTAGCCCAGGTTGGAATGGGCCTCGAAAAATCATCTCTTGTTTAGCACCCTGACCACTTGACTTTAAAACCTCCATGATGGGGACTCCACTAAGGCCCTGGGACATTGATTGTTTTCACTGCAAAAAATTCCTCTTACCTCAAAATGAAAGCTCTCTGAGTACAGCTTGTGCCCTTTGCTCGTTGTCCTCTCCATGTGTGTCCTTGTGAAGGGAGAGCACGTGTGCTTTTTGTGGCTGCCTTTTGGGAACGGGAAAACTATGGTGAGATTCCCCTGAGCATCCTCTTCTCCAGGGTGAAAAGACCTAACTCCTTAAGTCTTTCCCCACAGAGCAGGTTCTCCAGCTCTTTGATCACCTTTGTGGCCCTCCTTGGAACCCTCTCCAGGGTGTCTATGTCTTTTTTGGACGGTGCATACCAGGACTGGGCACAGTACTGCAGGTGCGGCCTGACAAGTGCTGAGAAGACTGGGATGGTCACAACTCTATCTCTGCTAGTTATGCTCCGTGGATGCAGGAAGGATCCAATTTTCCTTCCTTGCTGCAGCAGCACACTGCGGGCTCATGTTATCTTGTCCACCAGATTTCCAGGTCCCTTTCACCAAAGCTTCTCCTCAGACAGATGGATTCCAGCCCGTACTGGCAACTTTGGTTATACCAACCCAGGGGCACAACCTTGCACGTGTCTCTGTTAAGCTTCATACTGTTCTTTCTATCCCATTCTTCCAGCCTGTCCAGATCTCCCTGTAAGATGTCCCTTCTGACATGTTCAATGCACCACCACCCAGTTTGGTGCCACCACCAGACTTGGTGAAGAAGCTTTCAATCCCATCATCCAGACCATCGAGGAAGATGTTAAACAGCATGGGGCCCTATAGGCATTGGGTAGGCAGCAATTCCTCCTGAGATCTTGCAGGACCAGAAACTCTCTTGTGTTTGGCAGGTGTGAGCTTCCCCTGAAGCTGATCAAAGGAGGAAGAAGTCATTGGTGAGCGAGGAATTAAATGGGAAACTAAGCCAAGAACCAGCCTCCTTCAGGTAAGCATCAGAATTTGGAGTTTGGTGAAGGAGCCTCTACAACTACAAATCCTGAACCAGCCCTTTGAGTCAGAGGTTCCCAGCTGTTCCCAGCTGGACTCACAGTCAGAGAAGCTGAGCTCTAATATTAGCAGGAGCTGAGATGCTGTGTTTGCTTCTGAGAGAGGCAGTGCCTCTGCCCCATCCTTCTCTGTGGCCTACAAAGGAAATAGCTGAAGCAGTGGGTCTCCTGGAATTTCAGGGAGCCTTCTGCATATGTTCTCTTTGCCCAAATAGCAGTGCTCTGGGGCTGCATAGACTGGGAATGGCAATAGGGTGTGCAATCTGTATTGAGCTACTACTACTAGCACCAGAAACACTTGAAAATGGTATTTCTTAGAATATTTCAAATTCTCAGTGCTTTTCTCAGATAAACTGTTATCAGGAGAGCCTCTTATTCTGTCTGACTTCTTTAGGAAATGCAGTTTGTGTCTTTGTGCTGGCGAGCAATCTGTCCTTGCTAGGTTTGAACATACTGGCTAATCTTAACCAAATGGATACATTATTCTCCTGTAAGGTAGCGGGAATCAAGACTAAGTGTTTTTTTATCATTTCTCACAATATTATTGATGCATATAGTAATTAACTTTCAGAATTTTTCTCCAAAGTGTTTATTCTGTGTTTTCTTTTTTATATATACACAATTAGTCTAAGAATCACCATGCTTCTTGAACCATTAATAATTTTAAAAATACATGAGAAGATCTAACATGTGGTAGGCACAGTTTTGATGCAATGATGTATGTTTGTGAATAATAGCTCTGGTAGCACACTGAATGATGCAATAATAGGAAATTATTGGTTGATATCAGTGTAATTCACAACAGAAAATAGCCTTTCATTCAGAAGATATCTCCAACATTTAGTTCTATTTGATGCTGAGGTGGTAAAATGTGCAACAGATTCACTCAGTGAAAATTGCCTACATTTCACAGAAATTACAAAATGGGACGAAAACAACAGCAAAAGTTTTGGAAGGATGAAAGAAATGACCTTCTCTTATTATTTTTTTTTTAAACAAAACACAACAACCTGTTCTCTGTTCTACCTCCATTAAAGAAGGAAGTAATTCCATACATGTGAGTGAAAGAATAATTATGACGTTTCTTCAAGACTTAAGAGCAAACTACTTACAAAATGACAGTTGAAGTTCTGAATGATATTGAAGTTCTGTCATCTTCAGATTAATGCAGACAGCATCATCTTCAACTTATCTCTGCTTAGATTAACAATGAGCAGCTGAGATGCAAATGTTGAGGGCTGGGGTGATGGTGTTGAGCTGAAAGAAAAACTCCAAATAACTTTTCAGCTCTGTGGCACTACCACAAGACTCACCACAAGACTAGCAATAAATCTTTAGATCAGTGAAGCAATTCACAGCCTTGATGGCAACTGGAATGCCTCTTTGCTTCTGGGTACTCAGATCTCTCAGTGTCTGTACACAGTTAGAAAGAGATTTGTGCCTTTCTCACCCAGATTTAGTCACAGAAAGGCTTGCATTTGTGTTCTCCATGCTCAGTTATGATAAATTGCTCTATTCAGGGTGGGAACACTGATCTCAAAAAACTAAAATTGTTCCCAATGCAGAAAAGACAGTAACATAAGTTACTGGTGTCGCTGCATTTTAGTAATCTCCTGGTAAATATTCAATAGCATTCAAAATAGACATCTTGAAACTTCTGCAACCAATCATTTCTACTTAGCTGGATGATGACACTCCTCCAATAAACCATTTGCTTTCTGTAATGTCATTATTTCACTGGAATTACTCATATATGGGAGACTTTTTTTTTTTCTGGTAATTTATCTCCCAAGCATAGAATTCATTACAATTATCCATATAATATTAGAGATTTTGTGTACCTACCTGAGAAAGGTCTTAAACAGTATGTTCATACTCAATGTTGCCTGGGAAGTAGGAAAAAACCTCACTCATTTTTCATGCAGATGGACATCACTGTGACTGAAGTGGTTTCTAATATTTGATTTTAATATTCACTGGTGAGTTGCTGAAAACAACCCTGCAATACAACTTCAACACAGAAATAGCAGACAGGCTTTTTCCTGCTTCATTCATTATCTCTCAGTAAACTCAACAGGGAAGGGAGTCAACTGCAGACTCCAGACCCTTTGAAAATAAAATGCAAAATCCACTTTTATTCAGTATTTTTCCTATTAAACAAGATAGCCATTCTGTATGGTTTATGTTTTTTGCTAATTAAAAGTTAAATGAGTCCATCCTACCTCATCAAGTGTATAAAAAAGACATTTTTACCATTAAAGACATGGTAGAATCCTTAGGGTTTACTGTTTGTTCTCAAAATGAAATCTCCAGTGACAAAAATGCAATAATTTTATGTCCCAAGTCCAATGTTTCAATACTGTCATTTATTTAATCCATACTATAATTTCCTTAAAAATGCAAAGCTTTTTGCTCTGGCTGCAAACAGTATTCTTCCCTGATTTCCTTTTAATTATTTTTGGAATGCAGTTACAATCACATCTATAAAATTACATATACATGTTGCTGTGTGAGACAGCCACTCCTCCCATGTATCAGTTTAGAGACATCAGAGACAGTTTCGTTATCAATGCTTATTGTTCCATTGACTTGAGTGAATTTTAGATGAGCTTCATTGTGAGTTTATCTGATGATGGACCTCTGGTGAGGATTAGGCATAACCTAACAGCTACTGCAAATTGCATTTAGCCTTTACAATTAAGCAGATAACAAATAAATCAATAGAGGAATTAGTACAGTGAAGGGTCTCCTCAATGGAAACAAGCTGTGCAGCCACAGAGATGGCCATTAGTCCAGATAAGCTGGGAAAGCCAGGCTTCAGACTAATGCTCTTTTTTTTTTTGTCTGAAGAGTGAGATTTTAAATTTCTATGGAATAAAAAAAAAAAGACTAATAGCATTCTTGACAGTGAAAATTGAGGGAATGAGAACATCAATTGTAGGAATGACTGATAAAATTATTTAATTGACACTAACATAAAGATAGATTTAGACAAAAAGTAGGATGGTCAAGTGATGGATTAAGCTTTTCAGAATACAAGAAAGCTTTCTTTTGCATCTGACTCTAGTGGAGATGAAGAGATCATTTCACTCTAGTTTGACAGGAAGGTGCAAGTAACTGTGGATGAAAAATCAGAATAAAACCTGCAGGTTCAAAAACATTGTTTCAAATGCTTTTTACAGGAACATCAAGAGTAAAACTGTAGTCAAAGCTCACAGAATTAACACATTTTTGTAACATTTCTTGAATGCAAAATTGGACATCTCTTGATGTAACTTCTGTGGTTTTATTCAAATAACATAAAGAAAACATTTTGTGGCACAAAGAAGCTTCAAGTTTCAAAAATTACTTAGTGGCAATTAACAGCTGAAAGCTAGGGAATTTCAGTCTAAAGTGCACTTTTGACAAAGTAAAGGGGAACATCACTTTGCAAAAATTGTGTTGCTATTTTCCAGACCTATCTAATCTGAATTGTGAGGATCATGCAATGGCTGAGAGAACACCTTCAGCAAATGATAAAAAGTATCAAATAAAATCTGCAAAGCTGAGCTTCCCATGTATGTACATCAGCGTTTAAGAATTGCATAAAATAAACTTTATCCCAGCAATTTTTGCTCAGACACCCAAAGACAAGGCTAGACTATTATAACCCTATTGCATCAGACAAAAGAGGGCAGGAAATAGAAATACAGGACACAGCTTCTGCTTCTAGCTTGGATTATGAACATTATGCTACATTGAAGTAAAAAAAGTTTGCTTTTAAACAAGTGAATGATGAGTGTATTGTTCAAAAGTTTGCAGAGACTCTTTAGCAGTTTCTGAAAAAGGATCTGTAAGCATAAGTTATTCTATGCAACATCAGTGATGTTTTCTTATTGAAAGAGAAATGAATTTGAGGGACTTGGCAGGGAATAAACTAATTTGTCATAGAGAAAATACAATTTGTCAGGGGGGGAAAAGGGAACTAATACTGGAATCTCTGCTTTGTAATTCAGTTTTGCACATCCCGATGCCAGCTGTAACCACAACGGAGATCAGCAAACTGGTGAAACTGCACTGGTTGTAGACGCACAGGCCAGGGCTAGTCTAGTCACTGGAGAGAGCTAAATCCCCGGCTTTCATATACAGCCCTAAAACAAGTGCTACCTCAGACACAGAGCGGCGAGAAGTACAGAGTTTTAGCAGCTCCGATCACTGATGCTGGAGCACTGGGCGCGAGTCAAAGGGATTTCAAGGGGCCGCGAGTGAACCCCAAGGAGCCGCAGGGCTCGCAAGCAGAGCAGAGCTGTGTGAAGTCCTCATTGTCCCCGAACGCCGTGACTCTTGTCCGCCAGCAGCACACGCAGACACGTGTGTTTAGCGCTGCTCCCGTCCCTGGGTCTCTGAAAAGCGCGTGTATTCCCTTTCCGCACCCTTGTCCCCCTTGTCCCCCGATCCCGCGGGCGGGCGGGCGGAGGCGCGGGCACAGGGCAGGGGTAATGGCCCGCGCTGCAGCTCCCGGCTCCCTGCGTCGTGCTTCCAAGTACCTCTAATTGGATTGCCGTAATTTCTGCCCTTCCTAAGGCGGCGGGTGGCGAGGGGAAATGGCCCGGGGGAGGCGGGGGGAGGCGGTGGGCGGCTCTCGGCTCCGCCGGCACGGCCGCTCCGCAGCCCATAAAGCGCGGCGGGAGCGCGGCGCGGCCGCGGCCATGCAGTGAGAGCTCGCCGTGGGACCAGCCCGGACCGGCCCCGCCGCCACGCCACGGGAGCACTGCGAGGGACAGACCGCCCCAGCTCAAGGTACCCCCTCCCGGCCCCGCTCCCAGCGGGAATGGGGCTGCCGAGCCCTGGCAGCCGCACTGGGGAGCAGGTTCGCCCCCGCATCCCACCCAGCCGCCCGTGCCCCGGGGCAGGCAAAGCATTTACCCCGGTGCGGTTTCTTTCCAGATGCAGAGGTGCACCAGTTTCCTGTTTCTGTCTTTAATCCTTTGTGCCACCCTCTCGGAAACACTCGGGCTGGTTTTCTCAGTAAGTATCTGTGTCTCAGCTGGCAAGGAACCGTGAACCTCCCGGGGATACACACTGTTCTTAGATACAGGGATTGCAAAAGATGCAGCACTCGGGCTATAAACATTTTGCTTTTTTTTTTTTCCTTCCAGCTAAGAATTTGGAGATTTTAAATACTAGCTCCCTTGTAGCAAATACTATGACTAAGAATGTCTAGTTGATAGACCAAAATTGAATGGGTGTCCCTCTTGCCTCAGAAAAGATGATGTACATATGGACTTCTTTTATGAAGAGGCTGTCATGTAAATCCGAGCAATAAAAAGAAGCATTGCTGTTTGCTAAGGTGTCTGTCAGGTGGTAATATAAACTCTAAGTATAAAGTCGAAATTTCTGCCTCCAAAGTGTGATTTGCAGTCATCACTTACGCGGTGTGAAACCTTCAAACCACATGGATGTCAATAGCAGCACTATACACTTAGGGAGAGGGTGAGAGCTCACCATGAATATTTGCTTCAGTATGACTGGCTTTATTTTTAAAATATTTTTTCTTGATTTTGAGCCTTCAGAAGACTCTTTCTGCTAAGAGAATGTCCTTTTGAGTGTAGGTTGTGGAATAACATACTCGCATTTGTTTTCTTTAAGGCAAAAGACAAAAGGGGTTGGACTTTGAATAGTGCTGGTTACCTACTTGGGCCACGTAAGTGAGGCACCTTTTTTTTCTTCATTACTTCAAAATGCAGAATTTGTGTTATTCACTTCTCTGAGTACAGCAATTTTGTCTAAACCTGCAAGACTGAAGAAACTCACTTGGGAAAACACTTGCTTAGATATTCGTTACATGCCTATCATAGAGCTGAGTTGTCTTAGACAACAGCTGTTCTTTTCTAAAGAAGTGTGATGGGAAGCCTTATGTCCAGAAACACATCTGCTCACATTTTGTGCTTCTGAACTGTAATTTTCATATGACAAATACGTCACCACCAGAAGTGTTAAAAAATCTTATAGCATCTTAGATATCAAGGGCAGAATGACAAAATGTGGCACTTGGCACTTATCCATGGATTTCAGACTTCTCTTTAAGTCTTTTTACAAACTGTTTCACTACTTGACTTTATTATACTACATTTTTTTAAATTAAAGCAAAATAAATTAAACCAGTAACTTGCAAACTCAAGACTGTTGACAGTTCACTATGTGAAAAATCAATATATAAGGTGTTCAAAATACAGGAGCACTGGTTTACAGTGGAGGTAACAAATGCAGGTTGTAAGAAAAGTAATGCAGTACTAAGCTGTGTCAAATATTTGTCCTTTTACCATTAATTCTTGTGAATGTGGTAACATTCATTACCAAAGTTTGTATATTTTCAGTCTCAGTAACACATCGACAAACACTACAGATACTTACTCTGACACTCTTCACTCTTTTTAGCTAACAATAAGGATACTTAAAAAAAAGAAAAGACGTTTAATGCATCTTAAATGTATTAACTGGTTCTGTAAATGTCTGGAAGTATATTTGCCCAAAGCAGATCTAAGCAAATTGGAAAAAATACTGTGGGGAAATGTGCTTGTCAAAGAATTATATCTTATATCTAAGACTGGATAATAGGAATCATCCTTTGTTGCAGGTCGTATTGATCAGCTTTTACTGATAAAGGAAATGCCCATTGCAAGGGGGAGAGAAGAGGCACCAGGGGCATGTAAGATAGTTTCTGAAGGTTATTCATGTAAACTACCTGCAGTTTTCTTTTAAGCAAACTCACCAGCAACACACTCTTAAAGACAGAGGGAAGAGCAGTGAGAGCAGCTTCCCAGTTTTCATGCAGATATACACTCACAGTTTTTCTTTACAGCTTCTAACTCCAGTAATAGCTTCAGCAAGTATGTAGCACAGGACTGGGTCTGTAATTGAGACAAATCATGAGCACAAATTTAGAAGAAAGGTTATTGCATTTAATGACACATTAACTTCTTCCTTGTAATTCTGTACATCAAAACTGCCCATCGTGATCTTTTCATTGAAATCCATGAAAAGCAAGCAATATAAGAAAGGTTGTTGCAAAGTCAACTAACTCCTCTGATTTTTAATTTATTTATCAGATGCAGTAGATAACCACAGATCTTTTAATGACAAGCATGGTTTCACTGGTAAACGTGAAATACCGCCTGATGAGGATATTAAAGCAGGTAATGAAAATCTGAAAACCGGCATTTTTCATTTGTTTTTAATGTTTAGTCATTTATTTACTATTGAATTAACTGACTACCTGGATACAAAACTATTTCTGCATTTCAACAGAAATCCTAATAAACATATGAAAGGAAGAAAAATGACATTTGGCCATACAGTGTGATCTTTGTATGGTCATAGATTACAACACCTACGTGATTAGGAAAATGTATCATAATTTTGTTGCTTTAAATGTATAATCGATCATATTGCTTTGAAAAAACTTTGATTTTTTTCTCTTTTCCTATGTTCAAATAAGTATTTCAAATGTCACTCTAGCCACTCCAGAGTTAATTGTTTTTTGGCAAAGAAGAGAGTCCATAAAGGCATTCTTTCAGTAATGAAGGCTATAGAAAATACTAAGTCTCAGTATTTCCTATAATTAAGCAAGGTGGATTATCTTCATCAAAAGATGGAGAACCTGGTCACAACTGAGGTCAACATGTTTTGATGTTGCATGTGTCAGAATTTAGTAAATGGCAATGAAAAGGGAGCAGCCTTGTTCTGGATCTGTCATCCAAAGCTGGGCCTCGAAAATATATGTCTAGACTGCCTTTATGAAAGGAAGCTGACAATTTTTAGGCTTTATTTTGAACACCTATTTCAGGATAAGATGCAGAAACTTCTAGAAAAACTCATTTTATCCCCTGAGGAGAAACTAAAGGTACTGCAGACATCTAAAGTGAGCTGGGATGAATCTCACCCTTAGGCTGATGAAAGTGACCACAGTACTTACTGAGTACATTTATCACTGCACTAATGGGGGCAAAATGAAGGTTTTGGAGCCTATTTTAAATACAGCCAGAACAGCACAAATGTAGTTAACACTAAATAAGTTCATAAATAAAGGAAATGTGCTTAATTACAAACTCATACATACATCATTTGTAAAGAGAAGAGAAACATTAATACATTTTTTAGTTGTTGACACTCTCTGAAGGGCTGTCAGCTCAGGTCTGGTACACAGTCACACAGTGGGGTTTTGTGTGTGGTATTTTTTTGGTGCTGTGCTTTGGTTCTGTTTGTTGGTTTTTAAGGAAAAAAACCAACAACCTTGCTTTCTCAAATATCGGTGTAAAAACAACATTTGGCCATTCAGAAACTATGTGAAAGTGAGGGATTTGTAACCCAGCAGTAGAGATCACATTGCAACCTCTTGCCATTTGTGCATACACCAGGTCCCTTACAGGAATATGAACTTACAGATTTATGGAACTCTCTTGCTGGGTACTGTTGTGCCTCTACAATTGCAAGTAAACCCAACCAAACTTGTCAGGATGAGACTTCAAAATTACACAGCTGCCTCTGCTATGAACTTCATTCTCTTCCCTTACCAAAAGTTTCTTTGAAGCTGAAGTTTATTAGAGAGCTCCTCCCCAAAGGAGATTTAAATATATATATACATATATACACATATAATGCATAAGGTAATCAGAATCTTATTTTAATTGAAAATTAAGGATTTCTCCTGATTATTTGCAAAAGCACCTTAAAATGGCAATATGTGCACATATTGTTTTATTAATGTAAGAGTTCATGCAAAGGACTGTGCTCTCCTTGAAGGAATGCTGCAAAATTCATAAGCTCTCCAGATAACCTAGAAAAATTTGTAAGCTCTATTAGGGACTGAACACTAGGGCCAGGAAAAGAAAACCCACAACAAAACTACAACCATCTATGAGCATAATTAGTCAAATCTTCAAACCACAAGATCATAATGATTTCTTTACTGAAATCTGCAAGTTATCAACTATGCAGAATTAAGGTCAATAGCAGAGTGCAATATTCCCAAGTCACTGAGGAAGAATATTTATCCAATAAATATCACACGGATAACAAAATCTGGGTAGAAAAGTGACTAATAATAATAATAACAAAAATCCTTAACAGGTTAGGTGGGAATAAAAGTTAAGGAAAAATTCAAATAAAAGAGAATTGTTAATGCAAATAATGGTAACATCTTTGTGTCAGTTCAAAGACTGGAAGACAATATTTTTAGGTGCAGGTATATTAAATGCATTCTTAAATGCTTATTCTCCATGTACCAGAAACCTCTGTGTCCCTTACAACCCTCATCAATGTTTTTAGTTTGTGCTGCAGAGCTCAGCCTGCCTTCTGACCCATCTGATAATATTTTCAGTGATGTAATAATGGACTGTTCGTTCTGGTACCCACGTCCGTGTGCAGAGAACTAAAATTCTTGGGAAAATCACTTACCATTTGTTGTTAATAGAGAGCACTTCTCCATCCTCCTAAAAATAGCCAAGGTGTCTTCCTCCAAACCCCTGCTCATTTTTTCTTTGCTCCCATTAACAGATGCAGAAAGCATCCTTCTCAAAAGTGCAATGACAAGCACCCATTAGGCCATTAAAATGGCATCAAAAAGCTGTTTTCACAAGATCAAAGACAAGTATATTGGATGAGATTCCTATGTAAAATCATATCTTTATGGACTTTTAGAAAAACACCCAGGCCTAGCTTTTGGGCTACAAGTCACTTCTATATCATTTGAAAGGCTTATTTGGAACAAAGTCAGGCTACATGAAGAACTTTTAACTGCTCTGTAAAGCTGATGAATTTGTTGGCTAAATTTAAAATTTAACCGATCCCTGCAGGCTCAGGTGGACACAAGGGAGAGAGTTGGAAACAGAGGATAACTCTCTTCTGCAACAGATCTCATAAGGCCTAAAGACCACAACCATTAAGGTGTCAAAGCAGCTGCCATGCAGCAATGACATACAAAGCTGGGTGATTTTGATTCTGAGAATTGCAGTTACCTACCTTATAGAGGCTTTGCTCTTCCATGAAACGAGGTTTTCCATCAAGGGTTTTAAGGAAAAAGGAATTTCAGATAGTTTTGGGTTTTTTTTCCCTCCCCAGAGTACTCATAAACTCAGCCACAATATCTCACATGATGTATCTTTGAACCACGTTAACTCTAAGTAACAACCAGCTTGTTTTACAGGGAATCTTGGAAGACCCGTGGCCGATGAAAACATCGTGCGCACAGTAATTGAATTTTTGACTTACTTGCATCTTAAAGGTCAGTGAATACGTTTTAATCTTTCACAGTTTCTGGTAAGAAATTTACTGAGGAGACAAGACTATCCCTTAATGTACACAGCTGCTGCGGATTTGAGCATGCAAGGCTTTGAACAGCACCTTTGGGATCACACACACAGAGTGCAGGTGATCCTGCAAAATTGCAGCTCAGTGGAGATCCGATGTAGCAGAGTTCTGATGCCATTCCATCCCTTGTTAGTGACAAAAGAAATACATCTCCCTTTTTGCATGTATTCCACAATAAAGTTGCATGATAAAATTGCAACAACACTAAGCTGAATCTTGGCAAACAGCTCAGAATGCTCTTGAGTAAAAACTCTGTACAGCCTCACAATTGTGACAAGAGCTGTAATACTGAGCCTACAGCTGGTTCTCTAAGAATGGTAACTTAACTACAGAATTCAGTGAAGAAGAAATTTGTCTGCTTCTGAGTTTAAAAAAACCCAAACACACATGATTTTTAGCTTTTAAAAACCTCTCCAACCTTCTAAAACTGTCTACAGAATGTATAAAACTATAATACATAGCTGCAAAGAAAGCAACAGGTAGGCAAAAGTTATTCTACTGCAAAGGTTTGAGGATTTTTCTGTCTCAGAAAGTAGACAATTCAATAAAGCAGTAACTTCTATATTCTTGCTTTTGTATACAACAAATTGTAAACAATTTTGTGGTAAATATATACACTGTGGAACTGTGTGTTCATTTGTGTTTTAATTTCATTATTAAAATAGACTTTCAACAGATCTGTTCATTTTCTGCATACCTGGGATGCTTTTTACTCATTGTTTTCTGAATTACTGGTATCCAACCAAGGAAAATAATTCAATGTTTATTGAATTGAATTTGCATTTGAAAACAAAACCTCTTTATAGCTAGTCCTAAGGGCCTGAAATAATTCAAATACATATTTAAAGTAGATTATTAGCATGTATATTTACTGTGGACAAAGTAGTAGTTTGTTTGTTGTGCCACTGTGAAGAAAGAGCCCAAACCACTCCATTATTCTGCTGTGTGAGCCTAGGAAGCAAAACCAATATTTGGGCACAACAAAAAGGGTGTGAAGTTAAGCTTGAGCACACACTCTCTGATAGGCTAAAAGCTGCTAAATCAGACAAGAAAATAAAAAGCATCTCACAGAACTACAGATTACTTCCTCCCTGGAACAAAGGAGCGAAGAAGGCTCCCTTCTTAGGATGGTGATGACAAAGACTTGTTTTTATTCAGAAAAGGTGGTGGTGTTGCCATGTTCTTGTGAAAAACAAAAAATGAGTCTCCAGATCTGGCCTTTCACAGACGTAGTTCTTGTATTCTCAGGTTGCAACAGACACAGAATGTTATCACATATTATCTCTTAGTGATACTTGTTGGAAAGGCTTGGTACAAACTCTTACACAAAACCAGAACTGTACATTTAGCAGGTGAAAACCATCTTTTTTTCATGATAGAAATCCTTTAACACTTTTGCTTAAATGAAACCTTGTTACATTAAATACATTGGTTTAGTTATGTTCCTTGGGTGGGGGAAGGGGGAAAAATCCCACTCATGGGGTCCAGGTTCAGGGAATAGTTATTCGGATTAGACATACATTTTAATCTGCAAGAAAAAGGCAGAATTTTTACTGCTAAAAAGTACCACGGTGGTAACTAAAAGTGGCCTTCAGCTCTTTCTCTTGGAAATTATTCCCTCCAGCTTTAAGTGCTTCTCATAAAGAGCAACATGTAGGATGGCAGCTGTAATTAAAGAATATTAAGTCTTTTGAGATGCTGGGATCCAGCAATATCAATTAACATAATAAAATTAATGTAATTTAATCGTTATTCTGTCACTTCTGTTTCTAAAATGTTGAAATTATATCAGGAAGATATTACTGACATTCAAAAGAAAACACCCCAGTATTTTATAATAAATTAAAATATGAAAAGTTCAAAGATTTGCCTCTTATAATTGAGAAAAGTATTAAAAAAATTATATTACTGAAACTGGATTTCATTACTCAATTGCTAAGATAAATATGCATACTTACATACCAACTATGCATATGTGTTAATTATCTTTTTTTTTTTCCTATTTTGTAGAGGTGGGAGCACTTGACAAGCTACCTACACCAGAGGAGATGAACCAGTCTTGAAGAATGCATCTTTATTTTGTTGCTATGTAGATTTAGACTGAATTCTAAACAAAAGACCCAAATGACCTGAAGTTAAGAAGTATTGTTTGCATTTATCTGACAAATGGTAAACAGCATTCTGCCCTCTGGTTGGTTTGTTGGATTATTTTTGCTTTTTTTTCCCCCTTCCCTCCCTCTCCTGCAATGTTATGGTGTATAATTTTGCTTTGGTAAAAATTTTCTGTAGGTAAATGATAAAATAAAAATAAAGAGCAACCAAGTTGTTTCATTTTAAAATTACCTACATACCAGCACACAATGCATCATACACAAAGCCCAGGGTAAATGGTTAAGATTACACTGCGTCTATACTCTCCAATATTAGAGGAAAATAAAACACAAATACTATATATTGTCCACTTAAGGTAACAGAAAAACAACAGTGACTTCAAAGTGCTGCCATGCAGAATCATTTTAGGTCAGAGATCTGTCTATGCTTCTGTGCTTCAAGAAAACATTACTTCCTGTTCATATGTCCATAGACATGACATGAATTCATGTTCATAATAAATTTCATATAATTCACCTGTACCACACCAGCCCATTGGCTGGAGCATGCCTTGGGGCAATGCAAATTTAACTGTTCTGTGCAGGTTTGCACAAATCTTACGTGTAGGATTCCCACTGGGGCTGTGCTCCTTAATGAAGGACAGCTCCTGGCTTCTCCAAGATTAAAAATATACTTTGTGAGATGCTTTGTTCTGAGTCTAGCAAAGCACTCGGATCCATGTTTAACCCATGCAAAACAGCTTTGATGTACCGTTCCAGGATGCCAGGCCTGCACACAATAAATGTCATATCAAGACTGAGGAAAGGTTTGAGAGGATACAGAACCTTAGAAAGGTTTTTCATATTCAGATGACTTTCAGCCTCTGCACACTGCAATGAAATATCATCTTTTCAAAATGCTGACGTGCGCTGGAGTGCACAGACTGACAGAAATTTTGCAGACCTTTATTATCTAATCTGTTTTTCACTTTTAGCATAGCAGAATTCTAAAAGCCAAGCCACTGGTGTCTACTTTGTACCCACACAGCTATCCCACCTTGTCATTCAGGCCGTGCTCTTCCTCTGATAATCACTAAGCTGCTGATCTCATGTCTGGTGTTTTCACTTTCCGAAGTGTGAAAAGAACACTTTTCATCAGATCCAGTGAGCTGCTGAGCAAGCCCTTCACACTATATTTTATTTGATTTCTTATTTTAAGAGTAATGAAAAAAGTATACACTGCTATTATACATGCTGCTAGTTCAACATTTTTTTGGTAAATTTATGGGCTTCCCAAAATGTGAAGAAAGAATAGAGTGAAATTTAACCTCTGTACATTAGTATAGTTCAGTAAGCCCAAACTCTCATTCCCACTAGTAATGTCCACACTTTTCACATAACCTTGAAGTAACCTCACTAAAATCAAGAGGTTTTCTTTTCATTGACTTACATGGACTGTGGTTCATGGACTGCTAAAACCCAGGATCCATTTGAAGAACTCAATAGCAAACCATCTCTGGCAAAGCAGCTGAATCTGTGATCAGATAAAAGGAACTTCGTCTTAGCATTGAATTTCTTTCCTTTTGAAATAGGATAAGAAATTAGAAATAATAGGATAGAATTAGAAAATGGTTATTACTTTAATCAAGTTAGCATACCCTCAGCTCCTTAGAGCTGGAATCGTCCTGTTAGAATGTTTATTCGAAATTCTGAAATTTAAGATTATTTGAAATAATGGAAAACTCATAGGATGAGGAAAATTTACAGCACTGTCTAAGCAGGGAGGCTGACAAGGTTTTACATTGTGCTGCACTGTTATATGTATATATTATAGAAACCAGATTATTATAAACTCATTACCAAAAGCAGCCCACATACTTTCACTTAATAATTTCTGCATTCAAACACATATTGATAATATTCTGAAATAGAGACGGGTAAAATTTTCAGCTTGTTTCTTCACCCTGTAACACCTCTTACCTTTGCAAATATGAAGGGGGAAAACATCAATAAAGGGCCATTCTTCTGGATCAATTTCCCATTTTCAGTAACATTATTTTATAAACACCCATTTTATTTAAACCACGTCTTCAATCACTTCATCTCAGACATAAGTTCTGCAAATATTTGGAAGAACGTGTCCATAATCAACCTCTTGGACAAACACCTGATAAAAATGTCCTTTAAACCACAATTTGGAAACAGTAAGATTCAATACGGCAAATGGACAATAAAAGAATGTGACAAGTTTCAATGGAATATAGTAATAAAAACCCCTGCTGTTTCCATCTCATTGGATCATTTATTTGCTTATTTGTCTACATTACCTTCCACTGCTGTATAGGATTAGCTCAAACTTATATTCACACGACAGACAAAAGTCAAATTAAAAAAAAAAAAAGATTAAAACTTTCTTGTAATGTTTGCCAGTGATATGAAATCACCCTTCATGCAAATTTAGCTCTGACAATGAACAGAAGGCTTGCATGATGCTGAATGACTGGACAATAAAATGGAAGATGAGATTAAATGCTGATGCAAGCAAATTATGTACGCAGAGAAAAACAACTCTAATTTTACATACGCATGCTGATGCTCCAAATTATGTCTGGAAATATAACTCAGACTCATTGTACGCAGTCCTCTAAAAAATGTTTTTTTAAACTTCAGCAGTGGAGAGAAAGCCAAAGGGAATATTAGGAATTACAATGAAAATATTCCATTCCCGAGTTTGATACCAACAGCAGTTCTGGGCAGTTCCCTGCAAAGAAAAAAAGCACTGTTGGGTCAGAAAAGCCACAGGGGAAGGTGGCAAATATTTTTACAATGATTTTCATGCACAGAGAAACTAAATAGGTGGGAGATGAGAATCTTAAATGTTGTGCTAAAAGTGCTTAGCAAATTCCCTTTTTCTTGTCACCCAAGATTTAATGATTAAATGCTAAACAATGATAAAATTATCAAGTAACACTTTTAAACTCCACACCCAGAAAAAACCAGAAGGCCTTTTCCATAGATCTCATGATGAAATTGTGGCACAGGACTTTGTGGAGGCCATAGGTTCTGAAACAGTTACATTCATGGAAGAAAAGTCCTTCAAGGTCCAAATGTTTAATTAAATTTGTTTTAGACCAAATTAGGGACATGAGAGCACAGAGATATAAAACAACCCTTAGAACCTGATCCAGGGATTAATTAAACAGGACTCCTCCAGCTGTGCAGCATTTGATGCCAGTTTGCAAAAGAAACTTGGAAATCACATAGATTTGGCTAAAAATTCTGGAGAAATACCGAATTCTGAACACTACCTATAACAAAAAACCCCTATAATTTTATACAGTGTATCACTTACCTGTCAGGTAGTCTCATTAAAACTTGTCTAAATGCAAATCTGTTCAGCATAAAAGGGGAGATTTCTGGTGGCACAGCTGGCACAGGAGAGTCTGTTCAGATTAGGAAGTCATTAGGGAGCTGACAGGATACATGCATTTTCCCACCTGTCTACTCATGGAAAGGTCAGACAGCAACATTAGCATAGAAAAATTAGATAGGACTCAGAGTACTGAGGATGTTTGAGGGGGCTTGATATTGACATTAATAACTCCCCAAAACAGTGACAAAAGTATTTTTAGGTTATTTCAGGATATTGTGACACAAAATGGAAGCAAGTTAGAGAAGTATTTTGCAGTTTGTTCAGAATGCAGGATTACCTCAGGAGTTTTCTAAGGTTAAAAGGGTTAAAAGAAAGTTTAGACCCAAGTGTTATGAGCAGAACAATTTTTCACCAATTCACAGAGTACATTAACGGTGCAGTACTTCTGTCACTATTCTGTGTTCTATCACTTATTTTAAAATAAATTCAAATAATAATTCTGATACTTAATTTTATGAGGACTGAGCGTGACCCAGCCATAGAAAACTGCACCTCATGGATCCCTTTACTGCTCAGATTCAGTAGCTGGTTATACAAATATCAATTTGTTAAGATTTTTAATACCTCAGAGCACTGGACATTTGTCAATGCATGTGCCACACTCAGAACCTCCTAGAAACGAGCTGTAAAAAGCCAGAGCTGAACTGAAGATGAGAATTATTTTATCTCCTTGCTTTTAAAGGAGCAAAAACTTTATCAAAAAACTTATTCCCAAAAACTTTATCAAATTCCCTTGAGATTCCACTTATGCATTTCTAATTTAATTGATCTCCACAGATTTTCTACTAATTAAGTATATATGAATCCTACAGCCTTTCTGAGTGCTGGGAGACATGAGTCTCATACAGAATGTCTACCTGAGGAGAAATTCTAAAATAGCTGTTACCATCCAGATTGGATTTTTTTTACAGTTTCTAAAATAAATGTTGATTATTTATATCTTACCAACATATATATAATTAATTCAGAACGTAATGCTTCCATAATTTCCCCTTCAAAATGTTCATGAGATAAGGCATTTCCTTGAAATTATTCTATTCCATTAAAAATCATTCTATTGGAAAATAATTGATCAGATTTATGAATGTTATGGCTATTATTTACAGGTATCAATATTAAAGGTAGCATTTCTTGACAAAATTTAAAACTGATGCTTCAGTTATTTACATCATTGTAAGTTCCTATGTCATGTCTTTAGAAGTATTCTTTGCTCACTGTTTATTCAGATAACAGTGTAGTAGAATGACACTCTGCTTCCCTAAGATCTTTCTGCAATTTGATAAGGTTATCTGATTCTTCAGCTTCTAATCTGAAAGACAGTCGATTTCAGAATTATTAGCTTTCTGATGGTTTTCATATCGACTGTTCTCTGCAGCAATTAAAATCCTACTTGAAGTATTCTCCAAAGACTTCTGTGAGAGTTTTATGCATATTTTCTGCAAATCAGTGTTTGAGGACAGGTTGAGTAACTGCTGCTGGGGCTCTCCAGGGGCTCTCTGGGTGCTGGAACTGAAGAGGGCAGTTCTGCAAAGTGAAGATCTGAACCTGCTGCCTGCCAGCAGAGTGTGGGTGCTGGCTCTGAATCCAGAGAGACCTTTTAAATTGGGCATTTGGATTTCTTTCTTCAAATCAAGCAGGATGAACCGAGGCCCCAGTGCTTGGAGAACCAGGAGAAGCAGACAGGAAAAAATGACTGTGCTTTTACAGCTAAATGTTACATTTTTGTACCACTTTGCAAAACACGGTTTGGAAATTGTGCCTGCTTGTCTTTCCTGCTGATTACCCACTCAGCCACTGTTTAAAAATACAGCTCATCAAATACAACATATAAGGGCTAAATCCTGACCTATGAAACTAAGTGCAGCGGTATTGTTGACCTTGAAAGTACATTTATTTATATCAGCTAAGGTTTGACTTTATCCAGTGGAGAAACATTATTTAAATAAATCAATTTTCACAAATCTCAGATCTTATGTAAAAAGCAATTTCAGAAATAAAACTATAGTCACCCTTATTCCATCAACAATTCTCCTTCTTCCCACCTGCTGCAAAGCATGTTGTTCATTAATTCCTTCTGTCACTTTGTGCCATCAGAACCATCTACTGATTCTAGCCATTAAAGAAATTATACTCTGTGTGTGTATTATTTAGAAGGATCCCCACATCTGTGAAATTTTTATTAATTGTATGTAGTTCAAACTATATAGCACTTTTTTTCCCAAAATATTTACATTTTTCTTTGCCTTTTAGTCCATTTTTATTTGAATTCTTTTTGCAGTGCACATTATAGATGGTATTTTATTGTCCACTACAGCCCTCAGACATCTGCTTAATTAGACATACTTTTGTAATGTTAATCATTATTTTGATATTATTCTTCCCATTCTAGCTATGTATTAGCATAAAACATAGTAATTACCAATAATTAATATTCGTGACAGTGTTGATAAGCCAGATATTGTTGACTGGATAAAGGGAAGAAGATGTCACTATTTTTTTCCTTCTATCATCTGTAGTAGTAATTAAGCATAAGCATTATTCTTCACCTCAGCCAGACAGAAAGGATGCTTTCCTTTGTGGGGACAAAACCCTAATACTTTTTACAACACTACCTTTTGTGAATTGATAGTGGAATCACATCTGTTGACAGACTTGAGATCTATTCCTCAGAAGATATAAAGCAATAAAGGATTTTAGTCCTTCATTTTCAAGAGTCATTTGAGGACTTTTTTTTTTTTTTGGAGGTGTTAAGCTATTTTGAGAAGCAGAAACACACTTGATTGCATTTATAGGACCATGCATGGAAGTCAAGTATTAAATTACCAACAAGATTTGAAATTTTAATTATTTATATGCAATGTGAACCATTATTAAAGCAAGAACTTATGTGCTCTTTTAAATCCAACTTTATACAAATCTCAGTCTTAGGACGCTAAAATAAATTCTCTCTGTAGGTGGAAGCATGGAGAGCACTATTAACTTATGCTATCAAAGCTTTGTCTGTGTTACTGTTGGTTTACCTATTTCTCAGCATAAATGTGATGTTATCCAGCAAATGAGATGTACTTGCCAACATCTCAAGGCCAAAACTGTGCCAGGAAAGTGTCAAGGCAGGTCCATAGCAGTGTAATTGCAGGTTCTGGGTCATGCAGCACAAGTGGCCAGCACAGCCAGGCAGGTGTGGATGTGCTGTGGCCGTGCCTGGGGCCCCCACACTTGGCAGAAGCCTGGGTGCTGCAGGCATCACCTACATTTCCTCTGAATTATTATAAGACTTTGGCATCAGAATGCTTAAAATTGTGCTAGAAAATTGTGCTGGGGACTTGCCTCAGCTTCTGAAAACCTTACCTTTATGCTATCCAGCCTGGGAACAAAATTTTGCAGAACTTTCAATTTGTGTTAGGATCAATAATCCTAAAATCCCACAAAAAGCTGAAACTGTGGCTTGCAGCAGGAAGAACCTTCCTTTAGAAGAAGAAAAGTATGAATAAAAAGAGGAACACTGAATATACATGTATGTTCTGACAAGAGCCAGGAAGCCCTCTATGCACAATCTTCCTTCATTACCTGGGATTATGGCACTTCCCTTCTGAGCTCCCCAGTGCCATTTCCCAGTAAAATCACAACCAGAGGGGACAGGTACAATGTGTTCCTGGGCTCATTTACTGTTCAGCTCTGCCTTTTCTACCAAGCACTGATTTTATTGACCATGAGCATGGGAATAGTTTTTCCCTTTGCTGTTACTAAACCAGTATGTTTCAGGAGAATTACTATGCCCCGTCTCACAACCCTTTTGGACTTTTTTCCTAAAGGTAAACAACCCCAACTTGCTAAACTTTGGAGGAAAACATGGTAAGGGTTTCCAGAAGAAAAGTTTCAGATATTTGGAGGATCAAGGTTTACAGCTTTCTTTGGGGTTTTTTAATTATTTTTTCTCTGATTTTAAAATATTATGTAGAACATGTTAGGGCTGTTTGTTCTCAAAGCTTTAGTTCCCTAGCTGTTGTGCATGCAGGTGAAAGCAAAGATAAAGAAGAGAAGGCTGACAATTCAGAAGGCTGCAATATACTCAAGCACTGTTCTTCTGAGTGTAATAGATGGCCCAAATAGCCACAAGGTGGTAATAGTGCTCTTCATGGAAAAGCTCGGGCGTGCTCAGCAGAGCAGGTTTGACTCTGTAGAGATGTCTGATTTGCTAAGAATGATAATTACAAAGAACAGTAGTGCCTTTGGAAATGAGGCAGTGAAAACTTCCAGCAGAACACCGTGTGCTGGCTGAGAGAGAAATGCCCTGGCTCAGTGATACACACTGACTGTAAACTGTGATTTAAAAATGTTCTTATAGCAGCTTGACAAACATCAGGAACATCATTGGAGTAAAGTCAGGTAATAAAATCCACAAGAGTCGTGCAGTGGCTGTCTGGGTAAATTGCCAAGGTTTTAGTGAGAAATAACGGGGGAAAACCACTCATAAGTTTTGCATTAGAAATAAGTAAGATTGTAGCTGTTCTGATTTGAGTTGAGTTTTCTTCCCAGTGGCTAACATGGGGCTGTGTTTTGGATTTCTGCTGAACACAGGGTTGATAATGTAGAGCTGTTTTTGTTATTGCTGAGCAGGGCTTACACATTTCAGTGCTTAAAAGCACAAGCAGAAGTCATATATATATATATACACACAATATATGTACTTATTTATATATATTTATTTTATGTAAGGCAAATCTATTGATTAAGAGAGTAATAAATTTGGATACTTGGGCTTGGAGTGTATCAGTCCTGGGCATAAATCAATTGTCTGATCATTCACATAAATCAACAGAAACATGGCTGATCTAGAACACTGTTCTAAAACATAGCATATGTCTGTGGACTCCAAGGAACACACTGGTGTTAAAGTTGCATGAAAAAAAAGAATTCCAGGCCATGAATGTGTGTTATATTCATGCAGAATAAAGGCTATGGCATTTGCAAAATGACACTTCAATTTCTAATCATCCAGCTCAGCAATTATTACGTGGGCAAGCAATTTCATTACCAGGTTTTACTTACTCTCAGATGATACTTGAAGAACATTGTTGCAATGTAATTTAAAATTTATTTCACATTTTTCACAATGGATCTGTAATTCTTCTTGTATTCCACTTAAACCCTGCTAGCCATGGCAAACTTTACAGCACAGCGTTCTACACAGGCTGTACAGTGTGAAACAAAAGGAAAATTATGAGTTTAAATTTTACCATCACTTCTGAGTCCAGACTTTTAAATCATCCCATGTGAAGTCAAGGCACTATTTCCACAACTAGATATTACCTCCACTAACAGTGTTAGAATCAGGCCTTTTATCCTTGACCAAATAAAGAAGAATAATTGCATCAATTGCCTGTGATATTTAGATCAGTGAATCATGTGAGTAATAGTTCACTCATCTTCTGGGTGTCTAATCCATGGTTAGTGAATGCTCTTCACGCACCCTTCACCAAAAGGACTCAACTCATAAATCACTGCCCGTTCGTGAGGGAGTTCATTTAGTCTGAAGAAACTGACTTTGTAATAATGTGACTTTTATGCTTGTCATCTCTGCAGAAGGTAGCAAGTCAGTGGAAAAAAAAAAGTAAATCACGCTACCTTGACCCACAGCAATTTTCTTTTGTCTTGGTACAAAGAGATTCTCACTTAAGCATATAACAGGACAGCATTTAGTCTACTTTGTCACAAGGCTTTCTTATTTCTCATCTCCTTTAAAAGATCTCACATATGCTGTTTCTCTTCAATCATATATTTTTTTAAAGTTTTAATTATAATTTCATAACTTTTTTTTCCTCTTGTGACTTCACTGACCCATTTAAAGATCTTGGTTTTAACCACTCTAAGGTTTACAATACCTCTTCCTGTAAAAGGGGTAACAATGCAGAGGCCTTCAAACCTGTAAAGAGGGAAAAACTAGACTACTTGTGGGGTAGTCCAGCACTTGAATTTGACTGGTTCTCAGAACAAGGACCTCTAGTCCTCAGGAGTGCCAGTTACAGTAAGAATAAACAACTTTTAGACAGGCCAAGGCGGAGTCAGACTTCAGTACTGGGCAATGGGCACGCGGAATTGCACAGCACGGATTTACTTTCAGGGATGGCACAAAACAAAAACTTCTTAGCCCACCAAGTTCAGTCCTTTGTTATTAACAGTGAGGTTATATAGCTAAAATTATTATTATCTTATTGCTAGTAAGACAGAGGTGTCCACATGTTGAGAAATAAAAAAAACGTTTAGCATAAGTAAGTTTTAAGTAGAATGAGTTACACAGATTTATAATACTGTGTGATTCAGTATGTTCTTCGCTTTACTTGCTCACCAGGGGTAGCTGGATTTGCTGAAACCTTAGGCTGCAAACTGTGAGCTCACACCTAGATATGTTTTCAGCTGGAATAGAGCTGATTTTCTTACTAATTTTCCCACTATCTGGTACAGTGCTGTGCTTTGCCTTTAGTATGAGAAGGAAACTGGCAACATGCTTATGTTTTGGTTGTTGCTAACTAATGTTTATCTTGAGTCCAGGGCTTTTTTAGTTTCCCATGCTCTACCAGCAAGTAGGTGCACCAGAAGCACAAACAAGAAGATAAGGAGGCTATAAACATCAGCAGAAGCTGCAACTTGACAAGATAAGAACAGGGTATGACCTGCCTGCATGAACACAGAGAAAAAAAAAATCCAATAAGGTATTAAAAGATCTCAGACCAAAAATTACCATTCGACCAAGAGGTACATGCAAAGTGCTTGAAGAGCAGATGAGGGGTGGGTGAGTTATAAGGGTATCATTGCCTTAATGACTTCTTTGTTCTGGGTTTCTCTACAGAGGCACCCAACTGGAGCTGACCTGCTGCCGTACCACGCTATTAAATTATTTAGTTTTATAAATCCAGTACCCGAGATTCTGCTACTGGGCACCCAGGGTCGAGTCTGTAGAAGGAGGAAGCACATCTGAGAGTGAATGTGTCTGTGAGCAAGGAGTCCAAAGGGGCACCCATGGAAGTCTGCACTGCAAAGGGACTCAGGTCACAGCAGGTGAAGTCTGTGGTGGTCTGTGTGCAACTGCTCAGGTAGCAGCCTCTCCTTTAACGTGAATGTTATTCCTCCCTGTGTCTAAACGTACTCAAATTAGGCTACCTGGAAAAGGTTAAATCAAACAACAGCTCTGTGGAGTTCATTCAAGATGCAACATTTCTGACAGAGATTAAAGGGGATGTGGGTGCCCTCGGCTCTTTCCTTATAAAAGCATTTTCTGTGTAGGTAAATGCCACTTCTTTCTTCTGCGCCGTGAATACGTTGGTATTGTGCTACATTATGCTATTAGAGTTCTCATTGTCCTGAAATGCTCATCCCAATTGGGATGCTGTGAAATAGCTACTTCGCAGAAACCAATTTAAAAAGTTGTGTCTGCCTTTGTCATAACTCATCTGATGTTCCCTCTGTATTCATTGTAGTACCATAATCAACCTCCTTTCAAACCAGCATTAAGAGTATCAAAAGAGGGCTAACCTGAAGAAGAGTTTATGAGTGGGTACTGAGGAAAGTCCTGCCAATTCCACGTAATAATTAGGTTATCATTAGTGTGTGGAATGGATTTAAATGAGATTAAATTTTTAATAAATTATCAAAGCTGTGACTGAAATGACCTATGGGAGCTTGTTTGGACAAGTTGTTACAGATCACTACAGTTTAAGAAATGACAGGAAAGAAAAAACGTTCTTTTCTTCATTTTCAGAACTTCAACTAGACAACACTTTTGTGGGAAACTTGGAAGGAAGATATGCCTGTATTTCCCTCATCTCATCTTTGGTATTTTCTCTGTTGCCAGGCCTGCTAACAGAGAAATAAAAACGTGAGCTGTGCTGAGTTTCACTTGCTGCAGTTAGGACACAGAAAGTGATCCCATTTTCACTATTTACAAGTGTTCTATCACTGCACAGAGCATCACCTTGTACATCAGCACGCATCACCCTTGAAACACATGGGAAAATAGGTAATTCCCCTGCATTGTCAATGTGATTCACATTGGTGCAGCACAGAATTCTGTAAATAAAGCAAAGGGATACCTTAAACAAGCCACTTTAGGGAGGGGCACTGGTGAACAACAGCAGCAAAGTTCCAAAAACAAGATAAAGAACAAAGCGATTAAATTATGGAAGCAAAAACCACAGGAATGTAGAAGACAAAACTGATGGCCTAGATCCTTGAAGGAGGAAACCAAAAATAGGAAATACCCTTCTTATCCAGGATGCTTAATGATGAGTTACAACACCCCAGTTTTGACTGGTTCTGTGGTGAGAACTTGCCCTAGCAATAAACTTTTGCTTATTATAACAGCAAAAACCACTCCCCTTTCTCAGGCACCCCCTGACCACAAAAAGACCACTACTGACTGAACATATGCCATGACTTCTCGGGATCTGATGCCTTGAAATTGAAGTAGGGCAAGGATGAGCCAACAGGGATGCAGCCAAACAGTGACTCAAGTGGGATTTGCTAGTACCTTAAAAGGTTGTAACCCCTGAGTGTGCCTGCTTCTGTGTGCCTCGTGTGTAGCTTTGTGGATTTACCACCTAAGTCCCCTTTCTGTGCAGAGCTGTGAATAAATCACACACACTTCAACCCCAGGTGTGGATCGGTTTCTTGCACACTGGGCAGAAGAACCTGGTTTAGAGCAACAGCATCCCTTTAATCTCCATAAAAAGCACAATATTTAGTAGTTGGTGCTCACCTGGGGTACCCCTCTGTTGCAGAGTTATCTCAGCTATGTCCTAAACCAGAACTTTTAACTTATCCCCTCAAACAAAAAGTAAACCTTTGATCAAAATATTAAGCATAATGTACACGATCTGATCCTCAAGTCAACAACAGAAACTTGTGCAAAGAGTAAATGTGTTCTACCTCAACCAGAGTTTAGGTTCTTGTCCAGGGTACAGGTCCCAGTCAGCACAGAGAGGAGAGATCCACCTGCTAAGCTTTAATCCCATTCTGGGCAGGAAGGAATGCCAGGGCATACTCCACACACCTCTTTGGAGAGTTTGCGGGCTTTTCTACAATCTGCAGCAAAGAAGAAGTTGTGCAATACCTGTTCATTGCTAATTTAACTAACATTTCTGCTGTATGGCTGCCTGGAGGCAATCCAGCAGACTCCTGGAGTGTGTCATGGGCAATTTCCTGCTCCAGGTGTTGGACAAACCAAGCAGAGGAGAAGTGGACCTGATGCTCACAAATGCAGATGAGCTCACTGGAGGCATCTCAGGCTGTAGTGACCAGGCTCGGGTTGAGTTTGTGGATCTTGAGGAACGCGGGCCTGGCAAACAGCAAAGTCAGGATCCTGAACTTAAAAGTGAACTTCCAGCTGTTTAAAGAATTAGTGGATGAGATCCCCTGGGAAACACTGAACAAAAAATATTTTGATATAACTCTTAGCTTCATTTGCATATATAGTTATACAAACAGCAATTATTCTTTTGTGGCTGAAAAACACTTTAATTTTTAAGAGTTATGTAAGAGTAATACGCTAAATAACTTCTTGGTTTTTTTTCATCTCATCATTATTAAATCTAAAAATCAACAATAACAGCACAATTACCTTTATTGGTCCTATGTGAACAATGGGGTGACTTTTAACAGGAACAAGCTGCTTTCCAAATGAATTCTGTCATTCTGGTAGTCACTGAAATGCATACAGGCATTGCTTTTGCAATCAAATTATCATAGTCCCGAAACAGGAACATAAATAAAAAAAGTGGAAGAATGTATTTTTATATAATAGGCTAGGGAACAATAGAAACATAAATTATGGCTGCAATGAATGCAGATAGAACTTTAACTTATAAAAATTGAAAATAATAATGTGACAGAAAACTGCACAGGTAATAAATGGAGTCAGTTAAGAAAGAAGAACTTTTTCAAAAAACCCTTCCTACAGCCCGTTCTTTGCTGTAGTGGAAGAAAGGAACAAAGAAGATCACGTTTGCACCACCTTCTGAGGATGCTTGACATTTAGTCAACTTCTGTGTTGTGATTTTTTTTCTTTCAGGTACAGATTATTTCCAGATCTCCTGGGGGCAACTACCATTAATTACCCTGATATAACGGAGCCTGGCACATAATTTTCTAGCTTCAATCACAAAAGTAGGTTAGTATTTTATACCTAATTTTTACAAACTAATCTGAACATAAACACTCTGAGACAGAGGGCTGGAAAGGATGGTGACCAACTGAAATGAGATTTTTGTATTTTATGATCTTCAGCTATTTTGCAGGTTAAATACTTGGGCAGTATTTGAATGACAGAAGGGAGTGACAGCAGATGTGATGGAATGTTAAGATTACCGTTATCACACAGCTAAACCCTACCTTTTATCTTGTGTTTCTGCTTGCAGCCAAGCTTTCAAAACCAGACAAACATAATCACCTGTTCTTTTACCAGGAAACAGAACTATGCACCTTATTACAGGGTTTTAAACACCAGTTCTGAGGATTTTTTAAGGCTTCTTAGTAAATAGACAGTTTATTTTTTATTGATATGTAGAGGAATCTACATGGTATGCAATCTTCTTCTTATATTATGTTAATATAACAACTGAAAAAAGACAAGTGCTTGTGAGTAATGATTGAGTGGAATGTGAAGTTTGCTGCTGCTTGACAACAGAATGCCACTGAGTGGGCAGCCCCTCTACAAATATCTTTGAAACCAAGACATTTGAAGTAATAAGTCACTTAAAGAACAGAGAATGCTACACCTACTTCAGATATTATTCAGGTGGCATTTGCTCTAGAGACCGTGGATTATATCTGACCTATGGTTGACTTTTGAGATTTATGTACAATATCTCAGGAACAATTTAAAGGAGTGAGTGATGATCCAGGAGTCATCCCTGTAACACTAGATATCCTCTGGTTTTTGAAAATTCAGTCTTGCCTAAGAAGTTTTATTCTAGATTGAGACATTACTACGATGATCTCGGAGCGGTTCAACTTGAAATCAAAATACTTTGAAGATGCATATACATTAATCCTGAGGTGAATTTAACCAGCCATTGGATCATTCATCAAAGTAGGGTCATCTTTGGCTAGGATTGAGATGTTAATAATGCCATATTCCAGCTGCTTCTTTCTCATTGGAACAGTGAACGCCAGGATAAGGAGTAAATGATTCTTCCACAGCTGGCCCCCAGGTGTCAGAAAAACTTTATGGAATTTCAGCAAGTTATATCTTCTCCACATTTTTGAATCACCTGTGCTGGCGGAAAACTAGTGCAGGCCAAGAGCAGGTAGTCCAATACCTGTTGCCTTGAACTGGGTGCTGTGTTGATGGAACAGTTTTCCCAAAGTGTTTGTTTCTTGCTCTCATTATGCTAGATGGCAGAAGATACGCCTCTGATAATGATGGACAATATTACAAGCTTGTTCTGGAGGATTTTTGCTTTTCAAAAGCAGCTTTAAAAGAAAAACTCTACATAATTTACCAGTATACTAGCCTCAGATCCATTGCTTTTTATCACTTTAAAAGTAAAACACTTTTCTGATGGTGTAAGTTATTCTAACTACGTGGAATTATTCCCACCAAAGAGAATCCATTCCTTGGTTTGGTATGCTGACTTAAATCTACAGGATAACAGAGGGAGGTCAGGATTTTTCAAAGTGGTCAGAATTATTCTGTCTCTGCTGCCAGTGCCAATCTGAATTCCCTAAGAGCATAATTCCCTAAGCACACTGTGCTGCTCTCCCTCCAAAACCAGTGGTCTTCTACGAATTCAATTATTTGTTGGAAAAAAACCCCACCAAGTTAGAAGTTTTGTGATTTTTATGTATATCTGAAGTAGAGAAAAGCCTGACAGCAGTTAAATGCACTTCCCACATCCAGAAGAACTCCAATGGGCTGACAGCAGAGAACAGAAACAGCCCTGACAAGATAAGGGTGCTGTGAAGTAGCGCAAGTATCACAGAATCACAGAATGTTTTGGGTTTCATCTCCTGCTATGGGACTAGATAAGTAGATGCTTTCAAGGCTTAGCAAGAACAATACTCCAGGCTTGTAAGAAAAACAGCTCTACATCTGCAGCAGCTGCTGTACAGATGTTGGACCCAAACCCAACACCTGCTTATGTCAGAGGAAAGGTCTTGTTCTCAGTGCAGCTATAATA
Organism: Mohoua ochrocephala; assembly: GCA_013398855.1. NCBI lineage: Eukaryota > Metazoa > Chordata > Aves > Passeriformes > Acanthizidae > Mohoua > Mohoua ochrocephala. The sequence goes on along the minus strand of VZTA01012254.1, from coordinate 915 downwards.
GGTTAGGAAAATTAATCATAGATACCAAGCATTGCTCTCTGCAGAATGCCCAGGAAATACATGCATTTTTGGTTTTTTTCTGATTTGGGCTAAAAAAACCCGAGTTCAACACCAATGAATGTTCTGAACACGAAAAGATTTACAGTACAATATACATACAGAAGCTGCTTTTAATAAAACAAAGCTTTCCTGCTGTTTGCTGCAAACCTCTCCTAATGCTGAAAACTAATAATTTAAAAAGTCAACTGAATGTAACTACTGTGAAACCACAGTGTAGGTTTCTTTAAAGACCAGAAAGTGTTAAATCAATTTGTTCCAGGATGAAACTTCATTTTATCTCAAAGTTACATCTGAGAGTTATGAAAGCTAAAGGCTTACTAATATGAGTCATCTTTTCTTCTCCTTGCATTATGCATGAGACAGTGTAAGTAAATGAAAAGCTTACAGTTCCCCTCATCATTTCCAAAATTGTCTGTAGGAAGCACTAATACTCAAAATATCAGATAAACATGTCTTTGCTGTCTTCAAAGAGCTTGCTTCCAAAACCTGTCATATGATGCAACAATATTCATTCAACACCATGATCACATTCAGCTTCTCTCTGTTCCTGGGCCTATCACTCTCACATGCTTGGCTACTAAAGTGAGTGAGGTAAACACTGTATCCCACAACACAGCAGACGACAAATATCTTTTTCAACACAGCCTGTGAAAGTGATCACATTATCTTTAAAAATGTAGCTTTGGATAGCTTCCTGCTGTAGATGCTGCCCATGCTGTCCATTGCCCCCAGTGCTGCTGGTATGCAACAGAAAAACACAGTATTATCTTCCATAATTTCTCTTCCTGCAAAAAAGTTCTTGAAGTTGTTACTCTGATCCCACAAGATATCGAATTTGTAAACATTTTAAAAGAA
>VZTA01012253.1:5481-55326 GCA_013398855.1 Mohoua ochrocephala | reverse complement strand
TGCAGAGACCTGGAAATGCCTCTTCCTGTCACGGAGTTAATTTTGCTGTGAGTAAATTCACCCTTTCCCCGAGTCTTTCACCACAGGCTTCGGGGAATGGAGACTTGGTGGCCTTTGGGGGCGTTGGCAGCTGAGGATCTTGCCCTGTTGGTGCCCTGGGTGGCCGTTTCCTCCCTGGTGACATTGCTGCTGGGAAATTCAGCACTGGGGGGGACTTTCAGCCTTGTCTTGTATTTCAAGAACCAGCGTTTCCCAAGCAGTAGCACTGGTTTAAAACCTGGGAAATTTGGTACATACTCATGTACAGGTCTAGGATCTTTACCTCTGTCTGTACCCCCTCTGAGTTTTTGGGGGCCCTGAGGGTGTGCGTGGTGTCACTTTCAAACCATCTTGCCAAGCAAATGGGTCAGCAGGCTGCCTCAGTGCAGACAAAAGTTGAGTTTCTAAGGTGTTTACAGGTCTTTCAGTTCAACCTTTTCCTTTTTCCTCCCTCCCAGGTATTGTGAGGTTGCAGGTAAAGCTGTGAGACCTTCATTGTTTTCAGGGGCTCAGAGGGTAAAGCTGCAGGATTTTAATTTGACATTTGATCTGTTGGTTTTTTTTTCCTTCCTCCAGTGATATTTGCATATCAGTTTCCTGGATGCGTTTGCTCTCTCACTTGTGTTTAGTTCGTAGTTTTATATTTACCTGTTTCTCTGCATATTTTCAAATTTTATCTCTATCCAAAAAAGAAAAAAAGAAGGTTATTTTGAAAATCACTGCCTGCCAATCCACAGGGTGGCTTTTTCCCAGGATGCTGTTCCCCTTCGTTAAACAGCTGCCAACTGTTGCACCTGGATGATGTGCCACTCTTAATTACATGCACCGAGGAAACAAAAGGAGGGTGTTTCTGCAGCCTGGATTTTGACATTTTCTTGCTTCTAGGTGTTTGCTTTCGCAGCTTTGACACCGTTCTGTTCACATGGGGTTTGTGTCTGTGTGTGCAGATCCAGAATTTGTGCTGAAGCCGCTCCACGCACACTTCTGTTAACATGCGGCACTCCAGGAAACGTTTTGGAGAACGGTGTTGTGGTTGCAATGGCAGCACCGAGGACTTGGCTGGGAGCAGGACCAGGCTGCTGTGTCAGTGTGGTGTTCCCTGATAGGTGTTATGGAGCTTACGAGAGTTTTTAGCAGAAGGCAGAGTGAAGCCAAGCTGCTGATGTGCTCCCAGCTGCTCAGTCTGTTTCACCTGGAAAATAACCAGGTGAAAATTGGATAGAAAGCCACGCTCTTCCCTCTCTCCCTTTCCTGTGTTGCGTGCTGGGTGTGGGCAGGAACGAGCTGGGATGGGCCAGGAGCCTGTTCATTAATGCAGAGTCTGACTTCCAGAAAGATTGCCTTAATGTTTTTCAGCTGTAGCTCGCGACTTGCTCTGCAATGAGCTGAATTGATGCACATGTGGCAGTTCCTTATCCTCTTGAGATAATCTGCTTTCAAGTTTGCATTCAGCAGTTTTAAGGATGCCTCATGTCAGCAATGTGCTGCTTTTCCTGCAGACTGCTATCCTTTCAGTGGCAGATGCAGGATGGAGGGAAGCCGAGTGTTTTGGGTTGAATTGACACCAGGTGACGCTCGCATCTGGATCTGTGTACTTGTTCCTGCAAGTTCTGTAATTTTAACTTGTTTAGTGGTATGTAGAGCTGTCTGCCCATTTCCAAAGGCATGTGCTACCTATAAAAGTCTTGGCAATTAAAGCACATCTCGCTTCCCGCATTGTGCAGTGTCTCCTGTGACGCAGGATGCTGCTGCAGCTTCTTGCACTCCAGCGGATGCAGCTCTTTGCCCCTGTGCCCCCAGGAGTTTTGTTTGCCTGCAGTTGGGAAAAGGGAGGTTATTAACGAGCAGCACTTGCTCTTCACAAGGATCCAACCCTGGCAGGAAAGCAGTCGTGACAAACCTTGTGGTGACTGAGTTGTGACAGCCTGCCTGAACCCCAAGCTGTTGTGTTGTCTGAAGAGCGGCATGGAAATGAGCTGAGGGTTTACAGCTGACTGTGCTGTTCTTCAAGGTTATGGAGAGGCATCAAAGCTGTCCAAAGCCAATAATTGGGGAGATACCAGCCAGGAGATGAATTAGGTGGATTGCAGAGTTGGTGTTCACCTGGCAGTGTGGGAGACAAGTGCACCAGAGCAAACTGGCTGGACTCGGGCCATGCTGGTGCTGCTCTGCTTGCCCCACTTTGGTTCCTTCGGCTCCAGAGTGGCTGAGCTGTTATTTTCCGATGAGTTGAAGAGCAGAAAACCCAAACCTCCCTCTCCCGTGGCTCAGTGAAGCAGCTCATGCCGTGTTTCTCTGAGGGGCTGTCTGGTGGCTGATCTCGTGCAGGAGATGAACTCAGTGTTGAGAGTGGTTTTGGTGGGCTGGAGGTTGTGCTGTGAAGAGAGCTGGGCTGGCTCTGCTGGAGCAGGAGAGGAGCCACTCTGGGGCCAGCGTAGAGCAGAGGCAGCCCTTTGTGAGGTGGCTCAGCGAGCCCCTGCCACACCTGGGTGCTGATCTGTGCTCAGACTCAGTGCTAGCAGAGAGCAGGGTCAAACCTCATCCTCATGGAAAGGGCCCGGGAGGAGTCACCTTGGTCCCCCAGGGAAACCACCTGCGAAAAATTAACAAAAACTGCTGCTGCCCTGACCAAAGTCTCCTTTTCTGTCAGTGTTTGCTCTGCTCTGGCCCTGCTGAGCTCTGGGTTCAACACCTTTGGTGCTATACCCATGGTGCTTCTCATTTGCCATGTGAGATCAGAGGCACTGTGAGGAAAACCATTGCAACAAAGAGAACTAAAAAAAGCCAAGTTATATAAAATAAAGTTCCTTTGCTCTCTGTCTGTTGTGGAAGATTGTCATGGAAACATTTTTTTCAGAGAATAAATTTATTTTCTGTGAATAATGTCCACAGAGCTGAGGGAGAGAGCGTATTATTTATATATAAAACCTTTATTGGAGACACCTTTTTCCTGGCTCCTGACAGTTGTAAATGTTTTATCTGCTGTGTTTTAAATCACTACAGAGGAGGGTATTACCTGGGCCTCAAAAGCAGTGGCTCACGGGGATTGGGTTGTTGGTTTTTCTCTTCCTTAAGGCCAGAGAGCTGTATTGGTATTAAATCAGGGGCACTTAGCCCTCCTAAGTCCAGTTCTGCATAAGATCACTATAAACGTGAAACAGGGGCTCTTTAATGGGAAACACATCCCACAGCCCAGGGAAATGGGAAGCCGCGTTGCCTGCCGGGTTTCTCCTGCAGGGATCCGTGCTGGAGGAATGTCACTGGTATCACTCCTCTGCTTCTGCTTCCCCACTTGTAACCCGAGACCTTCATCCATCTCTCTGTGACAGGGGAGGTTCTCAGCGTTAGGAGGGCGAGCTATGGTTTATCAGGAACAGCTGGGTGGGATGCGGGACACGCTGGCAGCCGAGGCACCGTCCGTGCCCTCCTGTGTCCCTGCTCTTGTCCTGACTGGGGACACGTCTGGGTGCAGGGAACCTCCTCTTCCCAGCCCTTGTCGCACTGGCTGCCCCGGGAGTGGCTGGGAGTAGCCACCGGCTTCCAGGGATGTGGAGTGAGGACTTGGTTGCTCCAAAGTGGTTTTCCATCTGCACTTCGGGCTCCCCGTGTGCTTCCCTGAGGAAAGTCTTCCCTGATAGCTGCTCATACATTGAGTTCAGAGTTTTCCTCCAGTGTTTTGGCATGTCAGTCTAACCTTAGGAATGGGGGGTCAAGAAGCCCTTTTCTGAAAAACAGGGAGATTTGGAAAGTGATACATGATGGATATTTTGCATTTTGTCAATGGCAAGGCAACCCCATCTGTCCCAGGCGCTCGGAGACAAGATTGCTCCTTGCAGGAAATGTCTCCGGCCTGGAGGCTGGTTTTGACAAGCTCTGTAAGGATTTCTTTTGGAACCTTTTAGTGCATCCTCCTGTATGTCTGTGTCTGGCTTTCTGCCACCACTACTTTCATCAGTCTCTGCATAATCTCTCTTGACTTGTGTAGATGTCCTTAGAGGCCAGGGAGGTAAAAATGTGCTGCTCTCCCTCACGGATGCAGTTACGGCTGCCCCATTAATTAGCTGACCAAGAGAGCACTGAAAGGTTGCTGGAATTGATTTCTTTCTGCCAAGGGCAAGACAGATCCTCGCCGTGACCCACTCGAGATAAGCCATAAACCAAGTGACTTCCCATGGATGAGGCTGTTCTGTGTTCCTGCTTCCCAGGCGGTCTCTGACCCTGTGCCACCTGTGCCTGGTACAAATCCCGCTGCTTTGGACATGCAGAACCAAGGAAAAAAAATTTTTTGGGGGGTTTCTTTTCAGAGTGGCTGGGTAGGGGCATTGTGGCACCCCACTCACCTCCAAACCATCTCCTGCTGGTCCCTGAGCTGTAAAGGTCCGGCTGTTCCAGGTGCCAGGGATGCTGACAGGTCAGGATGTCTGTCTGTCCCTGTTTGAACAAGGAGTGATGCAGACGGTGAGAGGGAAAGAGCAGCTGGCTCTATGGAAACAACAGAGCAGAAGTCCAGGGAAGGATAACCACAGTTGCCTGTGGAACACGGCACAAAGTTCCCCATAAATACGATGTGAGGTAACAGACATGTTGAAGAGGAATAGCCTGAGTTTGCCCAATTTACCTTTTGGGTCATTAATTTTAATTTTTATTAAAGAGCTTTCTGTTATCAGAAATCTTTCCCTCATGTGGGTGCTTGCAGAAAATCATTGAGTCAGTGCTTAGCATTCTCTTAATTAAATATTTTGAGCTTCAGTCAGTTACTACGACAAACAGTTGTTGGGCCTCAGACTGTTCTGAAGCTCTTTTCGGAGCTCTTTCCAAAGCTTCAACATAATTTTTTAATTACTGGCACCAGAACCGGGTGCAGCAATCTAATAATAGTCCCCAGTGCCTTGGACAGGTGTAATTAATACCTTTTCTTACTTTAACAAATACATCCTGCTTATGCTTTTAGGGATTATGTTTAAGTTGGCTGTGGCATCAAGAGGCCTTACGATCATTTGCTTATCTAAAGCCCTCCTGAATACCTTTCTACACTGCTGCCTTCCGTCATATTTGGGCTGTAGGGAATGGTAGGATGTTCTTTTTATCCCCTGGCAATGGGATTCTTTCCCTTCGGGCTACCAGGAATCCGAAGTACATGAGTGAATGTACTCAGAGCTGCTTTCTTGTCTGGAAGAGTTCATGTTTCTTCAGGGGCTGATTTCAAGCTCTCCTGGCTGTGTCTGGTCTGCCAGCAGAGCCAGTGGCCTTCTGCCTGCTGAGACATTTATCCTGGACTCGTCTGCAGCAGCTGGGTTTGTGTATTGCTACACCCCAACTCTTGGTTTACATTGTCAGACTCAGCAGAGAAGAAAATACCTTAACAGCAGTGACCCCTCCCTACCTTTTCTGATTGCTGATTTTACTGCAATTAGAGCAAATACCGAAATACCCTTTTCTTTGGTGCTTTATTTCTTAAGGTACTGGAACTTGCTATATAAAAACCCCCATTCTTTTACTGCACTGTAAAATTTGCTAAGTTGTAACAGTTGGAGGAAAGAATAAACTCTACCCAGAAAATGAAGTTGACATTTTCTAGTCCTTGGATTTGGTTGTGATGAACAACTTCTTCTGTGCCTGGTTGGTTGATTGCCCAAAGTGAGATGCCCTTGAAGGGGCTGATTTTGGGACTGCGCTGACAATTGTGCAGGCTTCAGAGTTAGGTCTGTTTAATATGATTTGAATTGGCCACCCAAAATCACCAGCTGGTTTTGCAAACAGAACTCAGATTTCTGTGGTGAGAACAGTGGTAAATACAAAGCAAGCTGCAAGTGAAGCCAGACAGCTATCACTGGAAATAAGGGAGGAAAGAAACTGAATTTATTGCTGCCTTGGGCACAGCAAAAAGAAAAAAGCTGGAGATGGACTTGCAGTACTGGTGGCTGCAAAATATCTCCATGGTCTGGCTCTTTGTCTCATTCTCCTGGCTAAGCTTAAACTAGACAGTAAAGGTTTGCGATTTGGGTGCAGAAGTCCAAGTCTCAGGCTTTCCCTTTGCCTGTGCCCCAAGCTGCAGCTCTGAGCTGCATTGGCACAGTCAGGATGGCTCCAGGATGGTGCTGGGAGGAGTGAGTGCTGCTGCCTGCCTTGGCGCCATCTCCAGCAGGTCTGCCAGAAGTAGACCCTGAAAAAACAAAAAAAAGAGGAAAAAGACAGGGGGTTGTCCCTCCAACAGCTAAATAGTCCCTCCGATAGTTGAAGTTGCTTCTCTTGTGCTCTGTTGGTCTCCTGGCCAAATCCCACAGCTCTTGCTGGATTCTTTTTCAAACCAGTTTCCTCTCAATTCAGCCGAAGCTCCCTTTGGCAGCAGCCAGCAGGAACTGCCTCCCTCTTAGACTGAGGAGAGAATTTGCAGAAGGAAACAATCCAAGCGGTGGGGTAAGTGGGGAAAGAGCTCTTTAAAAGTCCTCAAAATGTCACCCCCTGATTTTGCGAGGTCACGTGCCATCCTCTGTTCTCTGCAAAGTTAAACATGTTAGAACATTATTTGCCGAGCTGAGGCCGCTGCAGTGGAAGTGTTCCTGTAGTTGTTATCGCAGGGATCCGACGTGGGCATTGTTCAGGACCTCTTGACTGGGGCTCCTGGATCAGGCCCTTAAGAGAGAGCCTGTTTGCTGGCAGCCACGAGGGCTCGCTGCCTCTCCAAGGTGCATTCCTGTGCCAGGAGACAGCCTGGTCTCTTGGATCTCCTCTCCCGCCCCAGTATTATTCTGGTTTTGTGTTCAGCTTCGTGCTGGCGCCCAACGTGTGGTTCCCAGCAGCAGTGCACCGCAGGCACACCATGCCTTGGATTTCTTGCCGGGGCACAGCAGAAACCGAAAAATGTGAGTTTTCAAAGCAGGCTTCCAGCACCGAGGAGAACTTTGGGAGGGTCAACTCCAAGAAAAACGCTGTCTTGGCAAGGCTGAGCGAAGCAGCACTGCTGCAGAGCATCCAGGCCATGAGGTGAACTGACCTCTGGGCGAGCAAACGTCTACAGAAGCACAACTTCTCGAGCTGGGATTTTTCCAAGTGTCACTGGCAGAAGGAGAGAGGATGACTCGGACTTCTGCTCGCTGAGCTCCTTGAGGTTCCTCCTGCCTGGAGCAGTTGGGTTGTTGGCAGGTCTGGGAAGCTGCCCAACAGGAGCTGGTGCCTCCCGCCCGGACTCACGGATGGGGCATTCCTAGGGTGAGCATGATCCCTTCCCTGCTTCATGGCAATTCCGTACTGCTTAAAAAGGGGATGCAAAATGTGTCTTCTCTGGTGGCAGCAGCTCTGGCTCCCAGATTTCTCCAGGCAACGTTTGGTCCTTTAAGCTGCTTCTTCTCAGGTTTATTTTTTTCCTCAGGGCCTTGCTGTGACTGTTTTTGTGCAGTTTGGTGCCAGTCAGCTTCACCCTCCCCCGCCTCTCTCTCTCTCTCTGAGATTCACAAGCCCTCCCAAAGCAGGAGCTGGCACCAGTCCCCCGTGCCCGTGTGTGTGGGACACGTGCCGGTGTTTGGGTGAGGACACGTGCCCGTGGTGGAGTTTCAGCTGCTCGGTCCTGCAGGCAGCATCACCCCCTGCTCCAAGGAGGAGAGAGGTGCTCGCCCTGCCCTCACCTGCACCCGTGTGTGCTTTAGCCCAACCTGGACTATTTTAGCGCGGCGATGGAGCGAAGCAGCAATTGCTCATATGATGTGTCACACCATAAACTTCAGGAAAGTAATTCATTCCAACAGTGTAATTCTAGGACTCGGGAACCAAAAATATGGGCTATTACTCATCTTTGTATCTCATAACACAGAATAACCTAAACCATTTATCTATTTACACAGCAGAGGTTTAGCCAAAAGCAGTCTTGAATGTCAAGAGCCTCTGTTGCTACATATTGAGAGTCATTACTTGCTTTATCATTTATTTTTTTACTTCTGTGCCAATACTGGCCAGGAACTCAAGTCAGGAGATAGGCATGATGCAGGAACAAAGAGCCCCTACTTGAAGCTTGGGAGAGCAAAGCTGAGTAATTGGCATGTCTTGAGTAGGCTGTGAAAGCTCGAATGTGTTTGTTTTATGATTACCCAACATCTACAGTATTTTCTCTACTGAATGCTTTTTCCTTCTGCATGAATGAAATTTCCAGGTGCGTGCACACGCGTCTGCGCTGCACAGGAGGCTCTGTGTGTTGAGTGTGTCTGGGCACATTTGGTCTTCACTTGCCTTGGTCTACCTCTGGATGAACTCAAAACCAGGGATATTTAGCTAAGTCAGCCCTGGGGTAGCTCCACGCAGAGTTTGATCCCTAGAGCAGGTGATTGCTGGAACAAATCTGCTGTTTCCACCTTGGGCAGCTGTGCAGGGGCGTCTCTTGGACCTGACGGAAGGGGTCTTGAAGGAGGAAGGGTTGCTCAGAGCTGGGGTGAATCCCACCGCTGCTTTGCTTGTCTGCTGGGACTGGTGGGGTGCCTGACAAGGTATCTGTCACAGTTAAGGGGAAAGTTTGTCCTTAAGGCATAGAAAGCTAATTCTTTTGGGTGATGGTGAAAAAGTCCTCAAGTAGTCACATGGTTGGCTCTGTCTTCTGGGTTCGGGGGGGTTGCTCCATCTCCACAGCTGAGCTCAGGCTGGGCAGCACATGTGGGCACGTCTGATGTGCTTTCTTTTTGTCAGTGAGTTGTGGGCGACTTACCAATAAGAGTAATAGATGTTACTCCATACTGTTACCACTCCTTGTTTTGTACCCTGCAGCTGTGCAAAATACCAGCTTTTAAATTTTTTTTTTTAGAACTTTTGCAGGGATTGTGTTGTGCTGCCAACGTACAGTGTGGTAGCTCATGTTTCTGTAACCTGTGAATTTGTTTGTCCTCACCAGAGTGACTCCTGTGGTTTGCTGTCTAAATAATCCGTGCAAGCCTCTGTGCTGTTCTGTATCATTAGATGAAAGAATGTACTAATTTAAGTCCGTTTCCTTGGTGAATCACCTGAGGCTTTCAGAAACGGTGAAATTAAGCTCTGATTTACCTGTTGTTTTATCTGATGACTGAACGATGTCTCTTTAATGTGAGCAGTCAGGAATGTAGCTCCCAGGTGTTTATGGTCCTGATGCTGCTCCCGAGTTGACCCAGGCAGCTCTGGTGCGTGGTGTTCAGCCTTGTCTCTTTATCAGGGCTGTGTCATCAGAAGGAGCTTTCCATGGCAGAAACACATTCAGCCAATGACACACTCAGCAATATCGGCTCCTGGCTCTGAGCACACGCCAGGAAGCCCCAGTTCCTGCAGCTTTACCCTTCAGTTCCAAGACATTGGTGTCAAAGGGTAGGTGCAGATGACCAGGAAGCCTGAACGTTTCCAGGGATCCAGGGGCAGCCACAGCTTCTCTGGGCACCCTGTGCCAGGTCCTCGCCACCCTCACAGGGAACAATTCCTTCCCAATATCCCACTTAACCCTGCCCTCTGGCAGTTTGAAGCCATCCCCCTTGTCCTGTCCCTCCAGACCCTTGTCCTGAGCCCCTCTCTTTCTCACGAGAGAGAAAAAGCAGAAAAAAGAAATGTGCCAGGAGAGTGGTACCAAAATGATTTTGTTGTTCATAGGATGTTTTTATCCTGTTTAATCATGCAAAGCCAGCACTTGACTATAATTTAAGAAAATTGTCACGGAAGGATATCATCTCCAGTCGTATATTCAAAGCCAGGAGAAGCCAAAAACGACACTTAAAAGTTGTAAACAGCAGCCTGGAGGCTTTCTGAGTAAACAGCTGCAAGAAATGCCCAGCATTAAGCGTGTCAAGTGTTTGTGGGTGGTTCGTGGGATTGTCTCCTCTCCTTTGTTACTGATTTCCTTGCAGTGATTTTTGACTGTCGCTGTACAAGGAAATAAGGGATGGACGAGTCAGTGGGGTTGGAAGAACAGCTCCTTCTCTGACCTGTGCAGCTGTGCCCGAAGCCATGGCGTGCCAGCTGAGAGGGACATCCTTTTGACTTCTGGTTTTTTTTTAAAGGTTGTTTATACAAGGTTAGAGCAACAAATCATCGATGTGACAGCTCACAACCCCCTCTCCTGTTCTCTCCTTAGGTGGCAGTGAAAGTAATTGACAAGAAAAGAGCCAAAAAGGACACCTATGTCACCAAGAACCTGCGGCGGGAAGGGCAGATCCAGCAAATGATCCGCCACCCCAATATTGCCCAGCTACTGGATATACTGGAAACTGAGAACAGCTACTACCTGGTGATGGAGCTGTGCCCTGGCGGCAACTTGATGCACAAGATCTACGAGAAGAAAAGGCTCGAGGAGCACGAAGCCCGCAAATACATCCGGCAGCTCATCCTGGCAGTGGAGCACCTTCACCGGGCAGGAGTCGTGCACAGGTGATCTGGGAAACCCCCTCTGGTGGGAAGGTTTATGTCAGATCCTCTAAGTGGCATTTATTCGTACTGTAAGGAGATTTCCTTGTAAAAACATGTTCCTGAGAGCTTTCTGGCTATCTCAGTGGTGTTGTTTGGATGCTCTTATCTTGGGCATTCGGAAGTACCTGCAGAAAGCACTAAAGCAGCTTCAGGTGAGCACACAGGAGCTGTGCTGACTCCGTGGCCAGGGGCTGGACTCGATGATCCTCATGGGTCCCTTCCAACTCAAGGCATTCTGTGGTTCTGTGTCCATCGAGATAAGGTGCAGTCCAAAAGTAGGGCCCTTTTCCCTGCAAGCACTGTTTTGCCTCTTCAAAGCTCTGCACCAACATGAGCTAATGAATCATTTCGCTGTTTCTTTGAGAAGGGGGCTGTGCCTGTTGTTTTACTGGCAGAAGTACAGCACTGTGGGGAGAGGAGCTGGTTTGCCCAAAGCCTCGCAGTGCCAGGACTGGGACAAAGCCTCAGTGGCACCACTGAAATCCCTGGCTTCTGCTTCCCTGCTCTTTGCATTTGCTGCATCGCCCTCAGCAGGGCCTCACAGGATGGAGAGAGCCAGAGCTGCTGCAATGCATCACCTCATTTCTTTAGGACTTTCATCCACAGAATCACGGGATATGCTGAGTTGGAAGGGCCCCACAGGGATCATCCAGGCCACCTTCTGGCCCTGCACAGGGCACCCCAAAAATCCCACCCTGTGCCTGAGAGCGTTGTCCAAACACTCCCTGAGCTCTGTGTGTGAGCAGGATGTGCATCTCTTGGCAGGAGGATGCTGTGGAGTTAGGAGTTCACTTGGGCTTTGGGGGAAATAGGACAAGCTTAGCAGAGAGAAGCCTGACGAATAAGGAGGAGCTGCCTGAAGCCCCTGAGCAGCAAGTGAGAGAGCTGGGGGAGTGCAGGTGGAGATGTCACATGTGACTGCCTGTCCCTGTACCTTTCTCTGCTTCCGTGCTCTTGGCTGCTATGGAGACAGGAGGATGGTGGGCTGGCTGGACCTTTGGAGCCAGCATCTCTCCTCTCCCGTTCTTAGGTGTATTTATAGGGCGTTGTGCTAAGAAGGAGGCTCTGCTTTCTAAATTTGGGCCAGCTGGTGTTAAGTCTGGACTCCCACACAGTTCCCATATGATGCTGAGCAAGTTGTGTAGGCCCCATCCTCTTAGGTTCTGTGGGCACGTTGTAGGAGCCAGACATCTGAATGCTTTTGAGGATCTGGGTCTGCCTCTCCTTGGCTTCACTGACTGTGCAGAAGGTGGGGAGCTGCCCACAGCCAGCTCCTCCAGCTGTGCCCAGCTGCGTGCTGAGCTGCCCACCACCAAGCAGCGTGGGTGCATCTGGCTCGGTGGAACTCCATGTGCTCTGAAAGCTGCTTTTTCTTTGTCTTGGATCTCTGTGTGTTCCCTGGGATCCATTAGGGATAACTGCTATGTGCGCAGGCCACCTCTGGTCTTACCTCGAGCTACATTTCAGGTACCGCTGTAATATAAATATTTGAGCAGCCACCAGGTTCTCTATCAGCCTCAAAACTGCTGATCTCTTTTAAATGATTAACCCCACAGTCTGAGGCAAGGACAAGGAAGAAGTTTACTTATTGCTTTCAGGGATCAATTAATATCCAGTATTTGAGAGAGAGAGAGAGAGGAAGGGAATAAATCAAGTTTCTGAGATGGGCAGAGGAAAACGAGGCAGGAACAGATGAACATGTTTAGCTTTTAACAGCAGGATTGGGTCAGCAGCAGCAATTCCTCTCCCTGAGAAATTTACCCTCTGCACAGTGGCCAAGGCGCTTCCAAAGGGGGCTGGTAGGCTTGGCTTTGATTCCCTTCTGTTTCAGAGAGGATTCAAACCCACATTTTGTACAAAAATAGCTCGTTCCCTGAGAACAAGCTGGAATCAACAGGCTGTTGTGGCGAGAAGAAGGCAAGGCATTGGGGCCCAGGGAGAGCCCGAGTTGCCATGTGGGGCCTGAGTTGCCTTGTGGGGCCCATATGGGGCCCGAGTTGCCGTGTGGGGCCCAGAGAGAGCCCAAGTTCTTGTGTGAGGCCCGAGTTCTTGTGTGGGGCCCAAGTATCCATGTGGGGCCCATGTGGGGCCCGAGTTCTGTGTGGGGCCCAAGGAGAGCCTGAGTTCCCTTGTGGGGCCCATATGGGGCCCGAGTTGCCGTGTGGGGCCCAGAGAGAGCCCAAGTTCTTGTGTGGGGCCTGAGTTCCCGTGTGGGGCCCAGGGAGAACCCAAGTTCCCATGTGGGGCCCGAGTTCCCGTGTGGGGCCCAGGGAGAGCCCGAGTTCTGTGTGGGGCCCAAGTTCTTGTATGGGGCCCAGTTCTTGTGTGGGGCCTGAGTTCCCATGTGGCGCCCAGGGAGAACCCGAGTTCCCATGTGGGGCCCAAGGAGAGCCCAAGTTGCCATGTGGGNGGACCCAGGGAGAGCCCTAGTTCTTGTATGGGGCTCGAGTTCCCTTGTGGGGCCCAGGGAGAGCCCGAGTTCCCTTGTGGGGCCCAGGGAGCGCCCAAGTTCTTGTGTGGGGCCCGAGTTCTTGTGTGGGGCCCAAGTTCCCATATGTGTCCCAGAGAGAGCCCAAGTTCCCATGTGGGGCCCAGGGAGAACCCGAGTTCCCGTGTGGGGCCCGAGTTCTTGTGTGGGGCCTGAGTTCTTGTGTGGGGCCTGCAGGTTTGGCTCTGACCCCTTCCCTCTCTTCTGCCCCTGTGAGCTTAGCGCAGCTCCCGAGGCCGTGGGAGGAGGCGGCAGCGCTGAGAGCAGTGACAGTGCTGGGCTTCCTCTGGCAGCTGAGCTCTGTCTGTCCAGCCCTGTGGCGTTGAATTAATCCCTACCCCAGGGGCAGCTTCCTCCATCCACCCTGTTTCTCAGATCGCTGTGCAGCACCGAGCTGCTTCTTGGGAGGCTTCCACACGGTGAATGAGCAGGTCTAATTCTGCTTAAAATGATAAAACTTGACAGAATCACAGGCAGCATATCTGCAAGTATTTTCTCTGGCTTAACCCCTTCGATGTGTTGCCTTCTTCTGCAAGCGAAGCGTGCGGAGCAGTGTAGAGATGCAGGAAAAGCCCTGGTGGCGTGATCTGGATTTATTCTCCTGGCTCTCTCTGAGCAAGAGTGGGAGAAAAATTAACAATTACCTCAGGAGTTGTCCTTCAGCATCTCGGGCCTCTGACTGTGGCAGCTCTAAAAACAGGCTACTCAATCAGCTACTGAGGGAGGAAAAAAATAGTGCAGGAGTCTGATTCATTCTCTGCCTGGCTGCAATGGCAGTGTTCTGTTGTTGTTGTTATTTTTAAAGCAGGTAAAAATACCAGCATTTTCATGTGCGTGGTGATCCGGGGGTGTTCGAGTTTGCCACGTGTGGAACAAACTGCAGCATCCTCGGCCAGAAAAGGGGCTGCTGTTTGTCTCCCCAAGTGCTTCCCATGGAATGGGGCAGGGCCCTGAAAAGCTTTCTATTGGCTATTTTATTGCAAAAAAACCCCAACAAAATCATAGGTTTTGTCTGCATTATTTGGGGAATAATGTAGATGGCTTACCCTCTTCCACTTGGGATGAAAAACCTCAGGTGGAATAAGTTGCATGAAATTTGCTTATGTTATTTGATGAGTATTACTGAGAAAGCTGCATGGCTTACAGTCCAGACTTGGCATGGCAGAAAAGCACTCGGATCACTGGTCTTTGGACAAGAGCAGGGACCCAGAATTCAGTGGAGATGCTTTTGTTAAGAGGCACTGATGTGTGAACAGCCTAAAATTAAAGAACTTCAAGAAACCTCATTTTTATTTAGAGATGTAAAAATACCTCCAAACTCATGTTTGAGTGTATAGATGTATTTTAAAATTCTGAATATGTCATCTGCTGGGATGGATGAAGTCTGCAAGTTCCAGAGTGCAGAAGCTGCATCCTTGGTGAGGGGTGCCCGGGGTTCAGAACTCCTCGGCTGCTCGCTGAAAGCAAAATGCCACTATTCTATATATAATTTCATGTTATCATTTGGGTTCCTTTCCCTCTATCAGGAGAGCTGGTTGGCTGCTGCTAAAAATATACTTGCAACAAGCTCAGCTGTGAATCAGGTAGGAATATTTATCTTTTCCCTCTGACAGAGGAAAACAGAACCAAATGGCAGGATCTCTGGTGAAGCTTTCTCTTGGCAGAGGGTGTTTACACAGGCCTTCATGCTGTCAGAAAGCAGCATGAGCAATGAGCCCTCTGGGAGCATAAGGACAGCAGGGAAAATGAAGTGAAAGCCTTGGTGCTTGCCACTGCATCCCACAGGAAATTCTCAACAACCCTTTTAAAGTCATTTTAGCAGAATTCAGTCCCATTCAATGCAATTACTGTCAGGTTGTCAAAAGAAAAGAATTGAATAGTGTATTGGTGGCAAGGATGGCTTGCTGTATTCCCCTTTTTCTGCCCTCGTGGCAGCGGATTCCTGCCTTTCGCTGCCATTTGGTGATTAGAGGCAGGTCGGGAGTTTGAAAGAGATGAAAAAGCCCTGAGGTTTTGGGGCAGAGTTAGGTGATGCCACACGATCGATCCAGTTGCTCGGAGTGCCACAGGATTCCTCGTTCGGTACCTGCTGTTTGACATCTTGGCTTTGATAACTTCCAGCCTATTAATTTGACGTGCCAGGAGTCTGGCTGCTGCTGCAATATTTATGACAGATCCTGCTCTACAGAACAAACTCTCCTTTGGAAGTGCAGAGCTGGTGTGTCTTTCTATTTTATCTCAGATTTCAGAATTACCTTTGGGCATTCTCTCTTGGAGTGCTCTGGTGTAAACAAACTGAACTTCATTTTAGTGCAGACAATGGATCGGATTCCTGTTTGACAGAGGCAGCCACGTGGAATCCAGTGACGTTGTTACTGACAGAAGAATTGGGCTCGACAACATTTTGATATCAAAGCCTTTGAGATGGATATCGATACATAAATGTGGTGGTGAACCCAAACCTCTGCAACCTTCCCAGCTCTTGCACAAGGCTTCGAAGGGGCCTTGAGGGCTGAGAGTTAAGGAGTGATTTTCTGTGGTGCTGTTGTGATTAAAAATAAGATTCAGGAGAGAGCAGCCAACAAGTGCTGCTGTGCAGCTGCTTGCTGGTAAAACTTTCTTTCTCATCCTTCCTCCCCCAGACAAGAAATAAAGTGTGAAATGCAAAAGTTCCCTTTTGCAGCCTGCTGCCTGCCACGGCATGGAATAAACTGCTCTGGGAGCAGCTGATGGGGTCACTCGCTCCAGGGATTCACTTGTGTTCCTCACTGGAGGCGCTGGCTCCAGCTGGGCTTTCCAGAGTGGTCCAAAGAGATAAATCAGCCCCATCGCCAGCAGAACAAACTCCCAAAGAAACTTAGCCCATGAAGATGGTGTATTTTCAGATCCAGGGAATGCCAACTATGTGCTGCCAGCTCCACAAGCCGAGAAGACATAAATATCTGCTGGTTCTCCACGCTGTGGGAATGCAGCTTGGCCTTCCTTGCGTGCCTTCATTATTCCTAGATTTGACTAACTTGTGCCATAGTTAGGCACTCTCAGCAGCAGGGAACTGATCCCTCAGGAAAAGGTAACACTTCTTGTTCCTTTTGCATTTAATGCCCAAAGGTATTTTTAAGTTTTTCCAGCAACGAATGCTGAGAATTTGCTTATGGGGGAAAATGCATAAATAATCCTGTAGTCGTGTCTTTTTGAGGAGCTGTGACAGCAAAGGAACAAGATCAGATTTACTTTAGGGAAGGGACACTTTCAGTGTCCAGAGTCCAGGCTTTGTTGCTGTGGAAAAAGGACCACCATTGCCCCCAAAAGTGTTGGGAGGCCTGAATTTCATGTGCCGCATGATAAAGGACTTGGAAAATAAAAGGCAAGTAAGACACTCGGTGAAAGCTGGTGAATAGTGTGGACCACAAGTTTTGGAGCAACTCAGATTAGCCTCTTTTTGTAAAAGGTGATTAAAGTTTGTGCTGGACAGAACTGACCTAATAAAGCGTTTAGGATGTTCCTGGAAATGGGTCCTAAAGCAGGTTTGTGCAGCTGGGTTGTACCACCACAAAGAGAAATGTGGGAAAGGCTGTTGTCCTGGCTGCTGGTATTGCTCCAAAAATCAGGGCTTTCCTCTTGGGGTGGACAAAACCTGTGGTGCATATGGGCCATTAGCTCAGTTAGCACTCACTGGCAAATCTGCAGAGAACAGACAGATGGGTCAGCAGCTTTAACCAGGTTTGCCTGCACTCTATACTCAGGCAATGTTTACATTTCTATTTTTTTTCCTCTGATAGCTTTAAAATGCCCTGTAATATTTATCTTTTGTTTCTTTTTTTTTTTTTTTTTAACTTGAATCCTTTAAAATTTATTTTCTGGTGTTCATGGTTAGTCTCCCTGTCACTCATTTGTTGTTTTGATTGCCTGGATGTCTTTTTCTCCTTAACTTAGAGCTTGCATCTTTCCCTTCCCTTGCCTTTAAGGTCTTGCCTCTTCTTAGCTACTATACTCAGAGCTTCCAAATGGTCTTTCTCTTTGCTTTGAGGTGCTGTACTGAGCATTGCAGTGCTTCTGTTGATTTCAGTTGAATTTGGGGGTTTAGAGGTGGTGGAGGGATTTTTGTTCTGTATTTTTTTGTCTTTCCCAGACTGGTTTTTTGGAAGTCTCTCCCGTTAAGTTCCCAGCCCTGATATCTTCCTGGAGACTAATTGCACTGTCTGTGAGAACCTCCACCTGCAGGCAATAGAGATGTGAGGCATGAGGCACTGAGCCCTTTTTTGGCAGCAGAGGGAAGCAGAAGTGGGTTGATCCTGGTCCATCTGGCAGGGCAGGTTGTCCCTGGATCAAGCCCTTTCTCAGCAGCACTGGTTGCCCTACAAGGGAAATGCCTTTTGGGGGACATGCAATAAAGCCCTGGGATAACCCCCTGGGATATTGCCAGAGGAGGGAATATAATCACAGAGTCATAGAGGGGTTTGGGTTGGAAGGGACCTTAAAGCCCATCCAATGCCACCCCTGCCATGGGCAGGGACACCTTCCACTGTCCCAGGCTGCTCCACGCCCTGTCCAGCCTGGCCTTGGACACTGCCAGGGATCCAGGGGCAGCCACAGCTGCTCTGGGCACCCTGTGCCAGGGCCTCCCCACCCTCCGAGGGAACAATTCCTTCCCAGTATCCCATCTAAGCCTATTCTCTGTCAGTTTGAAGCCATTCTCCCTCTGGACTGGCTCCAGCAGCTCCACGTTCTTCTGCTGTTGGACCCCAGGGCTGGAGGCAGCTCTGCAGGTGGGGTCTCACCTGAGAGGGGCAGAATCCCCCTTCACCTGCCCGTGCTGCTTTTAATGCAGAAACTCCCTCCTGTGTAGGTCCTTGTGGTCTTCCTGGTGAAGTGAGGGTCATCCTACCTGCAGGTGCTCTTCTGCCTCAGGTTTATTTGAAACACAGCATGGGCATAAAATGAAATGAAGAGGAACATTTTTAAAAAAAACTTGGAGTCTTCCTTTCACAGATCCTTCCTTGTGGAAGTACTTGGCTTGGTTTGGTTGGTTGACTTGTCTTATTTTATTAAGCCCGATATCTTCATCTGTAATGGAGGCGTCTTTCATCACTGCCTTTGCCTCACAGAGGCAAAATACCATGGATGTCACTGACTTCCCATAATTAGAGCTGATGGCTTTATTATCCAGATTTTTCCAAAGCGTGCTGGGAGAAGCATCACTGCCCCTCTGAGCTGTGGATATCCCAGCATGTTGATTGTTACAAACATTTCCTGTCTGGATGGGGGCAAAAAACCCTTGTGATGAAGACTTAGCCAAGTGCTAGAAGTCACGGGCGAGTTGTGTGGCAACCAAAGTGATTTTTATACTTAAGTGATTTTTATACTTAATGCTCAGTCTGCACAGCTTGGGGTTTCGGGGTGGGTTTTTGTGTGGCATTGGACAAACCATTTCAATCCCTCAGCCTTGGATTTTACCTCTGGTGTATGGGAATACCAGTGGTGACCACCTCTGCAAGGAGTTGGGGTGCTTCACCCTCGCAGCAGGCTGATTCTGATCTCTCTTGGAGACAGAGGACAGGCGTTTTGCTCCTCAGATCTCAGGTTCATCCTTCAGCTGTGGCCTTTGGCTGTGAAGAGAAATGAGAAATTGACCTCCAATTCCAAAAACATACTTAAAACGTTCCAGTTTGTAAGTTTTCTGTAAACTTCCAGTGCTTAAGAAACTTGAAGAGCCTGGTTAATTACAGGATGTACTGACAAGTGCTTGTAATGTCATTTTGTGCCTGAAGAATAGGTGGGAAGCAGTGTGTGAAAGCACTGTTAATTTTGGGCAGGATGCATGGGGCTTTCTGCTTTCACTGTGGAACTGTGTGTGCTGCTTTCATTATACATTTGATTATATACAAGTCTTGTGCATACACTGATGAGAGTGAGGCAAAGCTGCTTCATTATTTTGGAGACTCACTCAAAATATTTTCTTTCTTTCAGAGACTTGAAGATAGAAAATCTGTTGCTAGATGAAGACAACAATATCAAGCTTATTGGTATGAAACCAGTTTGGCAATTCCAGTAATTAAAATTGTTAGTTTTATAAAGAGAGTTTCTGAGGCTTCATAATCCTCCATGTGACAACTGCTAATGTTGCTGCAGAGAGGAGCTGAGAGAGTATAGATAGCAATCAAGCTGTTCCTGACAGCATTTTGTGAAAAAAATGATCCGAATAATTCAGCTTTAACTGGGTATGGGAATAATCCTACATCTTAAACCCACATCTTTCATATTCAAATCGGGAGCTTGGTAAAGAATTTAAGAATTGACACCACAGAAGTGGTTTATTTTATTACCATGATCGTTTCTTATTTGCTAGGGGCTGGATTCTGCCCCCGTGAGCATATGCTTCCACTGAAGTCAGTGGGAGTTGCACACATTTTTAGCAGCTGGCAAAATGTGGCCCTATATTTATATTTGTTAAATTTGCTTCCAGCACCCGGGACAAAATTGGTTTAGAGGGCTGTTAAAAAATAAAAAAGATCAACGGTACAGCCTCGATTGTATTTAGGTATCAGTTGTGTGTGTGGTGCTTGATTCATTCAAGCTGTGCAGGCATTTTGGATTAATCATTGGTGGGTATAGTCTCTCACTGCCTTGCATAACTCCCATTAATGTTAATGTGGGCATTGAAAAGAAAATATTCCTTTCATAAAATAAATGCCAAACATCTGTTTATATTTCTTCCCATGCCTACACTTTTGCCAACAGCAGCGTCTGTGGTTGCAGACTTAAAAACTCAACTGACTTTCTGCAGAAGGTTTCATGGGCTGAAAAGTGGTGAAAACCACTCAACGTTCAAACATCCAGGTCAAATGGACACTCACTGTGACGTGTAAAGGACGTGCATCTCCAGGCAAACAAGGGGAGGGCGATTAATGAAATCTGAAATACCCAGGTTTTTACTTAGGGAATTCAGGTTTGGAAATGCTACCGGGGACTTTCAGTGATTACTCTGTAGCAAATCCACCGGCTGGGAAAATAATAGCAAAGAGAGCTCTCTGCGTTAGCTCGGCTGTGGGTCAGGAGGATCCTGATCTGTGACCATGAATCATTCATCAGTACTGATGGATACCACCCATTATCCTGATTTAGCAGATAAGTGGGACCAGATGGTTTGCACCAGCGCTCTACGAGCATCTGATGGGTTAAAGAACTCGCATAACTTCCCTGTTATTGGGTGTTTGATTACACAACACTTCCTGAACTTGACATCCAAACCAAGACCTTCCCAGATGATCCATGTACAATTAAAACTCACGTGCCAAAAGAAAAGACTTCAGGCCTGTTCCTGCGGTTCCGTTTGCTTCGGCCGCACGGAAAGGTCTCCTCGCAGTGGGTGGCGTGGGAAGAATAGAGGAAAGAGACAGTTTGATCTTCCACAGCCTCAATAAATTGTCCTCAGGTCTGCAGCCTGATGTTTTAAGCAAAGCAGATTGCAGGCAGTGTGTATTCTAAAACAAAGCAATTAAATCCCACCGCCCAACTGGGGCTGTTGTAGCAAAAGAAGGGTTGCAATATTTTATGTAGCCTGTCTTACTAGAAATGATCAGTTGTGTCATCACGTAGTCCTTCCCAGGAAGGTTCTTCGGGAGTGAAGAACATGTTTTGAGGAATTATGTGCTGCTTTTCGTGATTGGGAGAAGAGACTTTGAGCTACAAAACCATTTCACGTTACCTGCTGTGGGGTGAGAGCTCGGTCTCCATGATTTGTACAGCAGCAAACACGGGAGTAGCTAATAAAAATAAAAATAATAATAATGTTGGTTTTGTAATAGCTGTGAAAGGAAGAACAAAAGGTGAAATGAAGATTGAAAATGTGACATTGAAGTCACTGCTTGTTCATGCATTTCAGTGGGAACTGGATGCCTTGAGCCTCTTGCTTCACCCAGCTGCTCAAGGGCACCTTGGATTTGTTCCTCCTTTTGGCTATGTGACAAGGTGGTTGAGAACCTGCTCTTAGATATTCTTGGGCAAATTCCCTTTGAGAGGACTTATTCTTAGCAGTCTGTTAATTAAATTGAAGAACACTGGGATTGGAACTGTTGGAAGGAATTCACTCCTCATTATCTACCAGCCCATGCAGTCGGTGTCTGATAAAGACGCTGGGAAAAGCCGCTCACGGACCACGCAAAGTTCTTGGCATCCTGCTGGGACACCCAGCTCTGCTGAGCTCTGTGGAGCTCTGCTGGTCCAGCTTGTCCAGGAGCTTGTGTTTAG
Source organism: Mohoua ochrocephala (assembly GCA_013398855.1). Taxonomy (NCBI): domain Eukaryota; kingdom Metazoa; phylum Chordata; class Aves; order Passeriformes; family Acanthizidae; genus Mohoua; species Mohoua ochrocephala. The sequence goes on along the minus strand of VZTA01012253.1, from coordinate 34,148 downwards.
CAGCTCTTTCCCTGTTCTGACTGGCAGAGCTCCAGGGATAGCCGTGCATCCATAGCTTGATGTGGATTCCCTGGAGGCGTTGAGGAGGAGTAGAGCAATGCGACGATGCTTCGATAGCACGAGCAGTGGGGGTGGTGGAGCTCCCATGTCAAAATATTTACTTTGGAAAGCAAGTGTGGCCTTTGATCTGAATTCTGTAATTTGCTGGGCTTCTTGAAAGGCAGAGGCAGGCAGTGGCAGCGAGGTTATCAGTGCTGGTGGTCGCACCGTTCTTATCAAGATCAGCAGTGCATCCCTAATAAAAATAATAGAAATCACACTGTGATCACGATGTGCTGCCACAGTGTTAATAACAATATTCTCATTTCCATGGCTATGAAATCCCTGTCCCCAGGACGCATCTGTTTGCACACATTTTGCATTTCAACGGGGAAAAAAAAGGCGTAGCAGCTGAAATGAATGGGCTGAAGGAAGTGAATAAGGGGTTTACAGTTGAAGCAAATAAGAGAATGAAAACCTCTCCCAGAGCATCCCTCCCCACCGATACTGATGGAGGGGTGCTGATTGACACCATCACAGAATACAGCCCTTGTATCCTGTGACTGCAAAACATTCCAGTACAGTCGAGCAGTTTGGAGCTGGCATGACACGGTAGGGGAAGGACCAGGAATAAAACTGTGTGGAGATATTATTTCTAGGAGTTTTTAGAAGGATTTTACAGTTGACAGAACTCATCTCAGGCCACAGCTAATGAATATGTTAATTAAGTTAATGGATCCTCTGCAGTATTTGTAAAAGCCCCGGGGATGGTACATCTCTAGCAGGGATGATTAAGCAGTGTCCAGAGACAATTGTTTTCCATCAGAGGCAAGGAAATTGTCTCGATTCTCCCTTCAGTTTTGACAGTGCTCTCCAGGAAAACCCCAGTGAGCTTCTTTAGCTGTGAAAGATGGTGATTCCTGTCTCCCCTGTGCCTGCCTGGCTCTCAGAGATGCAGCCAGCCGAGTGGAAAGCGCTGTGCCATCATTTAGGGCTCTTGCAGTCTCACTGCGATAATTGCATTTTTTTATGAGCAAAAAAATGCAATTATTTTTTACTTTGCCTGGTTTTGTGAGGGAGCAAGGCTTATGTGTCTGCCCTGTCAGGGTGCTTCTAATACCTTGAGGAACTCCTCAAATTGCAGCCAAATTTGAGTTTCACCGGGATGAAAGCTAAAGGACAGGCCAGCACTGCAAGTCCAGTGCAAGTAAGTGTGCAGCTAAGGAAAAGAGCCACGAATTAATGAGGATAGTGAGGAATTCATCAGGTGCTAGTGTTCTTAATACTGGTGGTTTTCAGAGATTCACAGGATATTCTGAGTTGGAGAGGACCCACAAGGATCAACGAGTCCAGCTCTTAATAAATGGGATTTGTTGTTCCCCCAACCCATCTCAGCCTGCAGCCACACCAACACTGGAGGAGACAGGAGGGAGATTTTGGGAACACCCTTGGGCTGCCTGAGAGCACTTGGGAAACTGCAGCCCCTCCTGCTGAGAGGCTCCCTCTTGTCTCCAGTGCCAGCTTTGCCAGTCCCTCGTTATTATTGCCACAAAAGAGTGTCAGATACACCCAGGGGCCAGGAATACAATAATTCAAGGCAGAAGTCAGGGAGGGAGCAGCCAAGTCAAGACATTCGCCTTCTCGCTCCAAGATCTCCATGTGTTATTGCAGAGCTGAACCCTCTGTGTTTGTGCATCACCACAGCAGCCCCAGAAAGTGACCCTCCCTTGGGTTGGTGGTTCATTTACACGATTTAGAGGGAGTGTTGAAGAAATCCCACTTCACCTTGTCCCCTCTGTAACATCCTGCAGCAGCGTGGAAGCCACGGCAGCCTGAGGTGGCTCAGGGCCTGGGACAAGCTCAGCTCTGGCTGTTGCCATCCATTTTCCAGTTGCTTTGTGTATGAAATGGATAACTGCGCGTGTTCTAAGGCTCTTTTTAATTGTTTGGGGACACCTCTGGTTATTTAGCACCTCGTAGAAGCAAATTACATAAAATTTTTGCATGTGGATGAGTTCTTTTTCTCCTTAGGGAGTTCATTGCTTAGCTTTTGGAAGAAGTGTTCTTTCTTTTTAACTTGTGCTCTAGCACAGTTTGACTGTGTCTCTCTTTCATAACTGTGTCTCTGTGTCTTTCACAGACTTTGGATTGAGCAACTGTGCAGGAATTTTGGGTTATTCTGATCCCTTCAGCACCCAGTGTGGGAGCCCAGCATATGCAGCCCCTGAACTTCTGGCAAGGAAGAAGTACGGGCCCAAAATAGACGTTTGGTCCATGTGAGTTACTTCTCGAGTTTATAATTGTTACTGCAACGAGCAGGGACGTCTCCAGCTGGATCAGGTGGCTCAGAGCCCCATCCAGCCTGACCTGAAATGTTCTCAGAGATGGGGCATCAACCCTGTACTAACTGTCAGACATTAAAGACGAGGTACAGTCTCTAAAACCTAATTTTTTCCTTGTCCCCGATCATTTTGGTTTCTTTTTCTGCGTGTTTTCTTTCAGCGGGGTGAACATGTACGCCATGCTGACCGGAACATTACCCTTTACTGTGGAGCCGTTCAGCTTGAGAGCCTTGTACCAAAAAATGGTGGACAAAGAAATGAACCCCTTTCCCACCCAGCTCTCCTCAGGTAATCCCGGGGGGTTGCTGGGACCTGTTCAAATCCAGTGGGTCAGAGCTGTTGCGTTGGAATTATGGACTGTGAGTCATGCTGCTGACGTGTTGTGCTAATTGGGAAAAATTCCTTTATTTCATTTTGGCCTCTGAAAGACCTGCAGGAGTTGGTGTAGCAGAATTCCTTTTGCTTTGACTTCTGGAGAAGCACCAAGTTGTGCTGAATTATGAGAGAAGGAACGAATCTGTGAAATTCTGTGGAATTGCTTTTGTAGAGCAGTTGGTCAGTTTTGCACATCCAGAAGATTTTAGCACCGGGTAAGGATGGATGAACAGATTATTTTGGAATAACAGATCCCTGGGCATTATTGTGACTGGGGTTGAGTGATAAACTGCCTCAAATGACCTCACATTTATTATGGAATAATGACACGCACTCAGGAAGTTATTTTGGGACAGTTACCTGGGATAACCTTTGCGTGTTCACAAAATGCAAAATAGTTGATGTGTTAGTATTAGAAATATTAATTCCTGCTTCAGAGCCATGTCACTAGGCAACAGAATCACTTTTCAGCTTGTAGCAAGGCCGCTGTCAGCGTTTGGAACAAGCTCTGTTTGGTAGCTGGGTTTTTATTTTTTAATGCCAAATTTCTTGTCCATGGAGAGCGTCTGTCTCCTTCCCTGGCAGCCTGTGTGCAAAGGGCTTTTGATAAAATTAAAAGGTTGCAAATACAAAAGGGGAATGGAAACCGTCGTCAGAGGGTGCAAGAAGAAACCCTTGGGAGCTGAGTCACAAGGTGGATTCTCCAAGTACAGGTTTAGGGTTCCACCTTGCACCCTGTAGCAGGCCAGACCCTGAGTAGCAATAAAAGGTAACGTTGCTTTTGACAGGCTTCGTTTTCCCGTTTCGTCCATCCTGCCATTTAACAATGGAGACCAGATTTTCTCTCTGTAGCATCTGTAGCTCACTTGACACCGTGGTCCCCAGGGAAGGCAGTATTTTGTTTATCCTGTGAGAGCTCCAGCAGCCTGAACTTGCAGAGATGATGGCAAATTGATGGACTAGATTTAAACATGTTAACCTTTGCTCACTGTGGACAAAGGTACCCATCAGTGCCTGACCCGAGCCTGACCCGAGCCGTGGGCCTTGTGAGCTCGCTGACATGGCACAGTGTGATTTAAGGTGACATTTGTTCCTGCCACCGTCAGGCTTTGGGTCACTGGGCAGAAACTCTGCTCCTCTGCTCTGTGAATTGTAGTGCTTTGTTAACTTCTTGGCTTTACGGACCTTTTATTTTAATCGGGTCTTAATTTCCCTAAATTCATCTCTAAGGCAGAGAATTTTTACAGGAGTCTGTTTTGCACGTTCAGTACGTTCTCTTTCAATATTTAATTTCCTGGTTACTGAACACACAGTCCCATCATGCAGGTAGCCAGTCTTATCACTGAGCAGGAAAACACTTCCTTTGTGTGACCTAAAACACTGGGTGACCATGAGCACCCAAAGCAACCTGTGTAGCAACAGGGAAATTTGGGAGTCTGTGTTTGATTTTCCCACTGTTTCTCATTAAGCTTCTTGACCAACAGCTATCTGGTTGTTGATTTTAGGTGAGCAGAGGTCAGATGCTCAGGAAGTTGCTGTTCACCTTGCATATATTCCTTTTCCTTCATGTTTGCTCCCTGGGGAAATCATTTTGTTGTCCCACAGCTGTGTGGCTTAGCTGGAAAAGCTCCTTGTGCCATCTGAGCTCAAATCAGCCAAGGTGCTGTTGCCCAGCTCTGCTCCCAGGTCTGGGAGCTTCCAGGGGGGGAATCTTCACTCCAGAATTAGTTTCTCCCAGTCTGAATCTCTGGATCTGTGGCACTTCACAAGCTTTATTTAATTAGTTTGCCTTTTGCCAAGGCTGGGGGTGGAGAAGGAGGATTTTTAAGGAGACGTTGGGTGATTTGGAGACCAAGCATGGTGGCGATGAAGGAGGGAGTGTGGGTTTGGGGAGGGGGATTTCTCTGGCTCTGAACCCATGGGATGTGTGAGGTTTGTGACACAGACATGGGGGAAGCACTGGAGCGAGAGGGGATGAAATGGGAGAACAAGGGGTTTGTTGTTTGCTGTAACGGGGGTGAAGAAAGGGCGCACCAGGCACACAGAGAGCAGCTTCCAGCAAGGTTGGGAACTCGGATGTAGGCTCTTCCTGCTGCTCCTGCAACATGGCTGCTGTAGGATAATAACAGAAATACTGGAGAATATTTGAGTAAAGTATCTCACATAAATCAGCGATTTGTGAAGGGAGAGATTAGAAAAAACCCAGCTGATGCCTGGCTGAACTGGTAAATACAGAGTAATAAGTCTCTCTTGCACATGTAAGCTTCTTGACACAGAAAGGGCCCTGTCTCCAGCTGAAACCTGATTTTTTGCAGGTTGTTGTACATTGAGGTTGCTCAGGCTCTTGGGAGTTGGCACCTGTTGGGTCTAACCCTGATTTATTTAGGGAGAAACCCTCCCTTCCTTCATCCCTCCCTTCAACCTTCCCTTCATCCCCCAGCCTCCCCTGGTGCACCAGCCCATCCTGTCCCATCCCACTGTGGTGTCACCAACAGGTGTTTCATTCTCCTTAAATTGCATGTAGGAGCAGTGAAATCTAGCCTTGATAATTTGAGGAATAAAGACCGGACCTAGTTAAAACAGAGTTTATTTTCAGCTCAGAGAAGCACTCGTCGTGAGTTTTTAGGCAAATCACTTGATTTCATTGCTCCTAATCGTGTAAGAAGCACATGACTTAAAAATGGAGCGTTTTTGCAAGAAACTCAGGAGGAGTGGTTGAATGTCATTGAAAGTTGAAGGTTCAGGAGAACAAAACAAAGCCTGTTAATTTTGCTGTACTCTTTTAATTTGGCTGAAACCTTCTGCAGCTGATTGTGGGTTGGATGGAAGCCAGGGGAGAATTTATCCTTATAATGTCAAAGGGAGCCAAATTTGCTGTGTCTTCCTTCCCAGGTCTGCATCCCTTCCCTCCCCTCCCCTCACCCCTGCTCCATCTCCTACTTCAAGCACAGTGATTTGTCTCTGACCTGGCTCCAGCCTCTTGCCTTCATGTGGAAATTAAATGTTGGCTCACCTGCTCCAAAACTTCAAATGAGCTCCGAGACAAAAAGCGCTTTTTCCCCCTCTCCTTTATGACACTATAAATCATTGGGACTGTAAAGCATTGTTTGTTTTAGTTACTAATCCCCTATCGGTTCTTCCATTTTCTCAAGGACACTGGAGCATGCAGGAAGGAAAATGTTCCTTTTTTAGCGTGCTCTTGTTCGGGCTGTGCACCTGTAGTAACTCACCTCCTGTGCAAGTCCCAAAGCAGATGACAGAGCTTTGATGTTTGGGGTTTTCCCTTGATCTCTTCACAGCGGCCATAAACTTCCTGCGATCTCTCCTGGAGCCAGACCCTGCAAAGAGACCGAACATCCAGCAGGCCCTGGCAAATCGGTGGCTCAATGAGAACTACCCTGGAAGAGCACCACCCAACGTCACCTATCCAAACAGGTACAGCAGGGAGGGGAGGGGAAAACCTGCCGTGGTGCCTGTACGTTATGTCCCTGGTGTTCCAGTTCCATTCGTGTGACAGATCCTAGGGAATTGCTTTTGTGACTCCATCCTAAAGATTATTGGGATTGGCCCTGTGTTGCTTGAAGTGGTCAAAAACAGTGCCTTAAACTGGAAGCTGGCATTATTTGCAGGGTGGGCTGGGGAGCAGGTCTTCTGATTGTCTGCAGGCCTGGGAATGGGGGTGTGACAGGCAGTTCTGGGGTGCAGGTCTTCTGATTAATTGTCTGCAGGCCTGGGAATGGGGGTGTGACAGGCAGTTCTGGGGTGCAGATCTTCTGATTAATTGTCTGCAGGCCTGGGAATGGGGGTGTGACAGGCAGTTCTGGGATGCAGGTCTTCTGATTAATTGTCTGCAGGCCTGGGAATGGGGGTGTGACAGGCAGTTCTGATCTCCTCCTTTTGCTTTTGGTCAGTAACAGCCAAGCTGCTTCTCCAGGAGAGCCTCTGCCTGTTTGTGAGGTTCTGTGGATTAAGGGAATGTGCAAACCACAGTGAGAAGGGTCAGAGTTTAATGGTCTTGCTTTGTTGGTTGTTGGTGCTGAATACCTGCACCCTGCTGAATACGGGACTAAAAGCAGGCAGAGAACGAATCTCACGGTCAGTCAAACATCCATCCAGGGAAAAAGAAAGGAGGGAAGACACTTGTGGTCCAGTTTGGTTATAAATAATCTTGCCCGACTTTAAACATCTGCAGTGTAGAGTTGCAGTCAGTGGAGAGAAATAAGGGCACTTTTTACATAACGATTCATCTGACTTCTCTCTGATTCTGCCTGAGGATGACTTTGTGCCCTGGAGGTACGAGTTCCTCTCCGGTGACTGTAAATGAAGCCTCAGGCAACTCACTTGGAATTACATGTCTATATTTGATCAGATAAAACCTCCTTCCTGTATCAAAGCCCTCCAGCTGCGTCTCATACACCACCCAGGACCTGCAGGATTTACTGGGAAGAGGAAAAAAAAAAATACAGAAATAGGGCTTGAATGTACTTTCACAATTCTTTTGCTTTTATAGGTGCATTTCTGTGCCTCTATTTCTTAATTCCTAGATGAGAGTTGTAAGGCTTTCGTCAGGTTGCGGTGGAAGGGGCCTTTCCAGAGGTGTTGGTGCAGTGAGGTGTCCAAGCCCTATTCCAAACCCTGTTCCATCCTCTCGTGGCTGGAATGGCTGTGCACTGCTCTTTATTTATGGAATCAATCTCCCCAGAAGGCAAGGGATCCTATGGAAAAAAAGAGAAGAAAATGCAGTGCTGAGCTGCAGGGAGGACATGAGTTTGCTCATGCCTATGTGTGTATAGGGTAATGTAAAATAGTAATAATAATAATAATAATAATAATAACAGCAACAAATATAATCCTTTCCTATTAGGACTATTTTTAAAGGGAGCATCAATGTGGAATGCTATGCTCTGCTAGTGCAAAAGAACACTTCCATTCTTTCTTTCTTCCTTCCTTTCTTTCTTCCTCCCTTTTTTCCCCTCATTGCACTGCTTTTCCCATCGTTTTATCAGAAATTAACAGAAAAATAGATACTCCTCCTGTCTGAAACTAAATTTTATGTGAAGCTGTAAAGGATAAAAGCCTTTAAAGAGATCCTTTCTTTCTTTTTTTTTTTTTTTTTAATAATATTACTTTTGTTTCATTAGTTGATGCCCCAGGCTTGACCTACCTAGACTTTGTCATACTGGAGCTTTACAGGGAAAATAATCTGCAAAGTTTTAAATATTTAAAGACGTGGCCTGGCTCCTTTTGAGCTTGTCTCAGAAAGTACCCCTACAGTCAGCTTCCATGGAATTTCTCCAGCTTTTCCTTCGTGTGCAGATATGGGTAAGGTGTGGTGAAATAGTGTGTGAAAAAACCACTGCTGAATTTGCAAAGAATCAACTCCTCTCTTAATCAACACAGAAGGAGTTGTGTTATGTTCTTGCAGTGCCCTTCTGCTGCTCTGGGGGTAACACCCATTGTTCCCAAGACAGGAGCATGGTAGGAAGGGAAAGAGCATGGAGATAAGGTGGGAGAACAGCAGAAACTGCATTTTCAGGAGAATATTTTCCCAGGCTTTTTATAGGCTTGCTTTTGTTAAAGAAATTCCCTGAAGGCAAGCAAAAATTTCCCATTTTGCTGAGCACTTCAAGTCGAAATTGCTTGAATTTCTTTTGCTGCCCAGATGTCTCAACCTGCAGTGGCCAAGATAAGTTTTGCTTTTGAACTTGGGGGAAAAAAAACCCCAACCCCAAGCATTCCTCAGGGGCAGAACGAGTGTTCATAAGCACAGGGAACACAAAGGGAACGAGTTATTTGAGATTTCCCAGATTGTGTTTGACATCTTGTCTGAGTCCTGTACATCAGAGCTGGGGGCAGGAGCGGGGAAGGTGGGGAGGGATCCCTTGGAAGGGGGAAGCTTGCAAAATAAGCTCCCTCTGATATTAGGCTTGGTATTAGGAGTGAGGAATATCCTCTAGAAACAACTGAAACCCAGCATTTCTCTGGAGATGGATGGGAGCTGACGGGTACCTCTGGGAAGCTGGCCAGCCCATTTAGAGGTCTAAATAGGAGCAGAGTTCTTTGGAAAAATCTGGTTTTAACTCAGGCTGAGCCAATGCTTTGGCATTTCCACAAGACCTCTACTGCTTTTTTCGCCTTGGCTGAGACTGTTCCAGACTTTATAGAAGAGAGAGACATAAACATGGCTCGTACTTGTGACAGGAGTGTAGCAGCAGCGTTGCCGTTCTGAGAGCTGCAGGAATAACCCTGTACATCCCTTTTCTCCAGCAGGAAATTCCCTAGCTAATTAGTGCATGGATACTGCCCAGCAGGTAAGGGGGTGAAGCTCAGTGCAGCGCTGTTTGGTTACAAGGAGAGGGGCTTTGCAGAGAGCCACATCTGGGCTGGATTTCACCTCTTTTCTTTCAAAACCAGACGGATCATCGGGATGGTCTTTGGTGGTCAAGTGTAGGGTAACAAATGGCCTGAGCATCACGGTGCCATTTCCCATCAGGGATGGACACGGTGGACAGAGTCCTGTTCCTCCAGCTTCCTGCAGTTCCTGTGGTTCCCAGATATCTGTCCTTTCCCTGCCTGCTCATGGGAGAAGGGAACTAATCACCCCCAAGTTATTGAGCCCTTGGGGCCTCTTCTTGGCGCTCTGCCTCGTCCCCCCGAGGCTCTGTCACTGGGAGGACGGTCCAAAAAGCCTTCTCTGCCTCTCCCTGTGCAGGATTCACCTGGAGGACCTCAGCCAGAGTGTCCTGCTGCACATGACTGAGAAGCTGGGCTACAAGAACAGCGATGTCATCAACACTGTGCTCTCCAACAGGGCCAGTCACACGCTGGCCATCTACTTCCTGCTCAACAAGAAGCTGGAGCGCTACCTGGCCAGCCTCAGGGTGAGCACTGCCTCGTGCCACTGCTGGGGGAGGAGGGGCAAAAAAGGGCTGGAAGTGTCCTGGCTTGCTGGCATTTGATCTCACAGAATTACAGAATATCCCAAGGATTATCCAGTCCAGCTCCTGGCCCTGCACAGACACCCCAACAATCCTGTGCATCCCTGGGAATGTTGTCCAAAAGCTCCTGGAGCTCTGTGGGGCTGTGCCCATTCCCTGGGGAGCGCCCAGCACCCTCTGGGGGAAGAACCTTTCCCTGCTCTCCAACCTGACCTTCCCCTGGCACAGCTCCAGCCATCCCCTGTCCCTGGTCACCACAGAGATCAGTGCCCGTCACTCCCTTCCCTTCCCGAGGAAGTTGTAACTGCAGTGAGGGCAGTTACCCTACAGAAAGCAGCCTGCTGGCACACAGAGCCTTCAGTGTGTGTTGTGGCATGCTGTGTCCCTGTGCTGAGATAGTTCTGCTGCTTGGAATACCAGTAACACCATTTATTGAGTCAGGACATCAAGGAGAAGCTTAAGAGCTCTTAAACTTACTGAGCTTTGAAGTGAAAACTCAGCTGCAAGTTTTACCTGATCTAATCTCCCCGGCCCCTGAGTATGGCTTGGCCCTTCCAATTTGACAGCATCTTCTTAATTTATTTTTTTCCCTCACTTCTTTTCACATTAATGATGATGCCACCAATGATATTTAAAATGTAGTGGACCAAATCCATCATCTCTGTCAGCCGATGCTCCTCCGCTGAATGCCAAGAGTGGGTGCAGCACGTTAAGCAGTAACTGAACGTTGGTTTTCTCTAATTATCTTACATCTTTTACTTTTCTGTGCTTTTTCTCTCCACAGAAGGCTGAGGGCCAGGACAGTATTTGCCACAAGAACCAGCTCTACCAGATAGAAAAATACAAGGCAAATAAAGACTCCTATGAGGTAAAGCTCACCGAAGCTTGTTGAAGTGCTTTGGAAGCAGATTGAATTGGAGCATCCTTGGTGATTGTGATTTAGGTGATGGATTTGTGGAGCTGTGGAGAAAAAAAAAAGACCTGTGGTCTTGCCTGTGCAGGACAAAGAACTCCCTTTATTTCTTTTCAAAGGAACAAATAGCAACCCCCTAGAGAGGAAATACAAGGGTGACTTTCAGGGTTTTTTAAGAAATTAAAAACTCTGTGTTTAGCAAAATGATGCAAACTCAGGGGGCTCCATAGCTTCATTCTGGGGTGCAAGTTGCTGGCATTACAAAAAGATGAAAACTGAGTGTTCCTGAGGCTCTGAGCCATGAGACCTTGGTGGTGTAGGGCAGAGAGCTGAGTGACAGCCAGGGTGACCCTCCTGGTGTCCTGGGCCAACCCTGGCTTGGCTGCCAGGAGCAGTGAAACTGTGTTAGCACAACACTCTTCAAAGTCAATTTTCTCTGCTGCTTAGCAGAAGTGATGCAGGATGAGCCCACTGCATCATGAAGGAATTCCCTTGGGCAGACAAAAGATTTAACCTTTTGCTCTGTTGGTCTCCAGTCTTCTTGCCTGCAAGCAGAGAAGGTATTTTGTGTTAAATCATGGCTGGATTTTTCTTCCCTGGCTGATTCTTTGCCAAGCACTAAAATTACAGGAGTAATATGAGCTGTGCAAGTCTTCCCTGCCAACACAAAGAGCAGCATTCTTGAGGAGTCTGCCTGTTTCAAAAGCTGCTCCTCAGCACTGGATTGATGATCTAATTGCAGGGGCAGATTTGTGTCGTGGCTGGTTTTGTTTATTATAAAGGCTGCTTGCAAGACAAGCTGAACTGCAAGCCAGATGGAAATATCAGGGCAAAGTACTTATTCTTTTCTTGAATAAATCAAAACCATCTTACTTGAAATGGATCAGCAGTGGATAGACTCAATGAATATGATATTTCACAAAGCTCTCACGGCTTATTCAGGCTGTTGCAGGGCAACATTCCCTGGAAACAGGGGCAGGTACTGGGAGATGAACACTGCAGATACTGCGTGGAGCATCTTGGTTCTCTCTGGACCAGCTGCTGGTGTCACTTCCCTGAGCAGTGACAGAGCCACTGCGCTCTGGGATTCTGCATTCTCCAGGGATCAGCTCACAGCTTCTGCTCCCGTGCAGGGGAGGCTGAGCAAGGCCTGCCTGGGAAGTTTGCTTCCCTCAGGAAAACTGAAAACTAACAGCAGTGCCAGGGTATGGCCCCGGTTTGGTTTGCAGGCGTGCTTAGGGATAGAAGCTCCCTCCAAAGCCTCTCCTGCACTCGGAGTTTGTCCCAGGGCAGCTATTTAGAGGATGAGGGGGTGTCACGTCTTTCTTGAAATAGGTACCAGGATGCACTCACCGTGCAGACACTGCAATAATAATAATTATAACAATAACGCAGTCTGTTCTCCTGCTGCACGGGCACAGCCGAGTAGGGAAGTGCAGGCCAGGTTGGACGGGGCTGGGAGCAGCCTGGGCTAGGGGAGGGTGTCCCTTGCCCATGGCAGGGATGGAGATGGGCTCCGAGGTCCCTTTCACCCCGTTCTCTGATTCTGCAATGTTTCCTGTCACTTCAGCTGTGCTTACACCAGGGGATTATGTCACTTTTACTGCAGCAGGACAGCTGAAGCAACGCACAGGGGTGAATGCACAGCCTGGGATGCTGCTGCCATTTGTAACTAAGGCAGGCATCTCTCCTAAGATGCCTCCATGTGGGAGGAACACAGCCCTGGCGGTGTCCAGCTCAGTGGGTGCCGCTGGGACTCAGGGGAAGGGGTTTTATAAGCTCAGGAAGGTTCATGAGCTGGAGATGGAAGCCCCTTATCCCTCCCCACCATTCCCAGAGCAGAAATTGGGAGCCACTGGTCCCTAGGCAGGCACTGCACCGGAGCAGAGCTGCAGGTTGCCATGGGAATAGCAGGGGGAGGAGGGATGGTCAGCTCCGGCTTCAGCAGGCGATGGAATTTCTCCCACCTCTCTCCAGCGATGGGAAAGAAGGACTTGGCTTCAGGAGGGGCTGCCAGCAGTTGGGGCAGGCAGGGGCACATGGGCAGTGGTCGTGTCCTACCCCTCTTCTCCACCAGGTCTCCTGATCCGGGGTGGAGAGGGGCCAAGGCTGCCGTGGGTGTGAAGTACCCGGGCTGTTTCCAGGCCGGTGTCACTGCAGTGCTCGGCACGGACGGGCTGTGCAGGGAGAGGGAGGCAGGCAGGAGTCTGTGCCTCTCTCCAGCTCTCTTTTTTCCTGTGGAAGGGGTCTCGGGATGAATGGCTGTCCCTCCAGCGAATCCAGGGGAGCTAGTGGGCTCAGACTTGGAATTTGCAATTTTTAAAAACCGCTGTCCTTGTCCTATCACCATTTCAGTCATGGCCAAGGCAAATACCCTTTATCTGCCTTTCAAATCCATTGCTGGGACTAAGAGTAGGTTTGAGGGTCAAGGTCAGGACAGGAAATAGCAGAGGATGATGTAATTCCCAACCTATTCAAGTATAACATACCGGTACAGCTCCTGCATTATGGGACAGCGGGACACGGCCGTGCACGCTGCAGGGCAGAGGCAACTTCTAGAACTCCCCTGAATGAATCTTCCTTCCCTTTTCAAATATAAGTGTGAGGCACCTTGGGAGTTCAGGACTTTGGTCCTGAGCCTCTCACAACCGTGGTCATTAAGGAGCAGCGTTAGTAGTTTTAAAAATACTTCCAAGACTATTTGCAGTGTTCATCCAGCGTGAAGTAATGAATCGGCAGCACCGGATGTGTGAATTTCCCTTGCCAGGGGTGCTTTAATTGTGCAGAGTGGCTGTGTTGCTGTGGCTGAGAGAATGTGCCAGCAGGGTGAGGGCAAAGGCAGGAGCACTTGGCAGGTGAGGAGCTGCAGCTTGGCTCGTGCACCGTGAGGCTAAAAATACTGCAGCCCTGGAACGTCCTGCACTCAGACAGAGGCTGCGGCAACCAGCACGCAGCTTCTTCCTCACCTATCCAAAATAGCAGAGAGCTCCTAACAATCTTGATTGGCTCCTGTGGGCTTAATTTAGTCACCACTTAGGCTCATCCTCACAAGTACCTTTATAAAAAGATCCTCGGGAGAGCCCGGTCTCCGCTGAACTCGGCAGCAGAGCTTCAGAGCCGTGGGAGGAAAAACAGTGTGGTGGGCTCAGAATTAGCTGTGCACCTTCCACTGGCTGCTGTGGCAGGGTGATATTCCCACAGCATCATTAGTAGTAGTGTTGCTGCTGTTGTTTCTGCTGCTGTTACCGCTTCACCCTCCTCAGGAGGGACGGTGCAGGGCCTGATCCGACACCGTGCTGCTCCAAGCACAGCAGGGACAGGCACCTCCAAAGGTGGACAAAGGTGTGCAGCTCCGTGAGGGGCTCCTCTGTGGCTGTGGAAGGGTCAGCCAGCTGCAGCAAGCCATAGGGAAAGGAATTGGAGGAGGTAAGGGATGGATGGGGGCAAAAAAGCACGAGGGAGGCTGAGGTGAAGGCAGCGAGGAGCTCACGGAGGGTCTCAGGTTCTTGTTCTCCCAAGTCACCTACCTAAGCATGTCTGTCATAAAACTGAAAACTTCAGCTTGTGATTCCCTGAAGGTCTTCTTTCCAACTCTGTAACTCCTGAAAGGTTGATGAGCCCAGCAGTGCCCAGACACCATCTGTGCAGGGAGCCAGGCTCCATCTGAGCTGGGAATGCTCATAACGAGCCCAGATTTTTGCTTCTTCGGTGCCTGTCTTTGCTTCCAGAGCTGTTTAGTGGCCCAGGAGAACCCAAGTTGTCTTCTGCATCTTTCTTTTCCTCTCTCTCATGTTTTTATGCACTTTACTTTGAGGGTTTTCACAGACTCCACATCAGTGAGCTTGCAAAAGAAAATCAAGAGTGGCAGTGCATAATTATCAGACAAAACACAGGCACATAATTGGGGGAAGGAACTTTCCTTCACTCCGTGAAAAAGACTTGTACTTACAGTGACCTTTTAATCAGATGCAGCAAAACATGTTGCTTAAATGAGAACCACGACCACAAAAACAACCTCAAACCAACCAAAACATTTTTTTTATAATGTGAAATAAGACTTTAGGCTCCCCTAGAAATCAGTGGCAGGTAAAGGGTGTTCAGTTTGCTGAATCCAGTGATTGAAAGAAGCTGCAATGAACTTTCGCTGTAAAAAGGTGCTTTGAAAAGTGGCTTCCTCTTCAGAGTGCTGCTCCCAGGTTTTGTTTTTTCCTCTGTCATCACTGGACATCAAACCTGCCTTGCTCTTGCAATCCCACCTTCAGCTGCCTTCCCCATCACAACCAGGAGTTAGGGCTCAGGGAAGGGATGGCTCAGTAATCTTCTCCCCCTCCGTGTCTTGTGCAGTTGCAGAGATGCTGTAAAAGCAAGGCCCGCATTCCTCCAGATCTTGTCTGGACAGAAGATAAATGACTCAAAGGCTTTAAACTTCTTTAAAACTTTGCAGCTCACCTTTTTAAATGTCAGAGGGAGTGAGAGAAATCAAAGACCTTTTTTTGGTGCTTAAGTAGGGTGTTTCAGGTATGGAGGAGCACAAACCTTTATCTGCTTGCTCCAAGAGGAAAGCTTTCCTTTTCCTTTAATTTCCCAAACCCAGCTTTCACACTGCCTGAATGTCAGAGCAGATGGGAGCCATGAAATCATGGCAAACTGATCAGAGGAAAATGAGACGTGGAGGATGTAGTTACTCTGAGTAGTCAGAATAAGTTCCTTGTAAATACGTAGTGCTTAATCCACCTCGTAGGTCTGGGGGCCACTGAAACTTCCCTTGAGTAAATCAAATTGTTCTTGTTTGTTTTACAACCTAAAGGACAAAAAACTCAGAGAGCAAGAAAAGAAAGGGGAGATTCTTCACCGTCAGCTCCCAAAGAAAACTGAGAAAAGTCCAGTTTCATATAGACAGCCTTCTTCCTGTCTTGTCTCACAGATCCAGAACACCAAGGCTCTGCTGAAGGACCGGAAAGTCGCCAAGGCCGGGGGTCCGGAGAAAGGTCAGTGGGAGAAAGGCCAGTGGTGGGTCCGTGTGTGCAGGTGTGGTGTCACCGAGCCTGTCCTGTCCCCTGTGTTGTGTGAGTGTGAGCAAACACTCTGGGTTTGCATTCCCTGTGGGCTCTGGGGGTGCTGTGGGAAAGAGGCCTGGATAACGTCGGCACACGTGGAGTGAAACGCCCTGAGGAAACCATGGCGGTGCTGAGCAGTCAGGAATCCTCACTTTGTGTGTTTGACAGAGTTCCTGCAGTGCTGTAAAAAGGCAGTTTCCTTCCCTGTTTACACGTCCTTGCACAAAACCATCCACACTCACAGTGGTGTTTTGAAAGCATCACCACCCACCCCGGATCACTGGGGAACCGGAGCTGGTAGCCAAGCTTCTTCCTAGCAGCCTCGGTGTTTTCCTGAGAGGGGGCTAAGGAGCAGCATGGGAGAATCCCTGACCTCGGGGAGTCCCTGGGAGGAGTTGATGGTGGAGGAATGGGAAGGAGGTGGCCTCAAGGAAAGGCAGGTGGGACTGCCAACCTCAGCAATTTCCCATCAGCAAAGAGAGAAGGGGAAGGCACGAGCAGGGCAAGGAAAAGATGTGACAGCCAGAGGAGAGCAGAGCATGAATCACAAAGGGCAGCCTGTGAGGGCTGCTGGCAAAAGGAAGGGGGAGAAAGGAGTGGAGGAAAAGGGGAGTCAGCAGGGAAAATGGGGTGTGGGCAGTGCACACCTGGATGGGAGACACTGAGGAGCAGGAAGGTGATGTTAAATAAGGAAGGAAATGAGGGGAGGTCACTGCAGAGCAGTGTGGGGAATTACAGTGATGTAAAACATTCACTGTGGTGTCAGGGGGTTATTCAGAGTGGTGGCTTGTGATGCTTTCATCCTCATTCTCGTGACTGGATAATTTATCATTTGTTGAGTTCAACGTGAAAAAAAATTGTCCAAGTAGTGTTTGTCTGGCAGCAGGAGAACCTCTACTGCAAGATGGCAGGAGTCCAGAGAGCTGGTCAGGAATGGGATGCACTTCTTGTGAAAAATGTAAAAAAAAACAACTTAAAAATGCCCATTTTGCTCAGATTTGTTGTCCCTTTTGGGAGCAAGGCACAGGGGGAAGAAAATCTCGTTCATTCTTTCCCTCTGTATGTTTCTCCCTGCTTTTTTTGTTCTGAAACCTGAAAATCATGCAGATCTCAGCTAAAGCATTTCTCTGCTTTTGGAAACGATGTTTTGACACAAATAGTCAAATTCTTTTGGCCAGTTTTGGAAAGAAACTGGTCAGATCCAACTTGTTCTGCTTTTTCCAGACAAGTGTGAGATTTCATCCCGTTCATCCATTCAGGTCTCCACCCCTGACAAGACCATCCCTCCACAAGAAATGCACGTGAGATTTGTGGCTGTGACCTGAGCGCTGGCAGAGCTAAATTATTTTAGATCCTTTTTAGATGATTTGAGACCGAGGGAACTCATGGAACAGCTACTGAGTAATTCAATTAGGGGGACCTGGCAATCAGGCTCCTTGGACAGCACTCCATCAAGGCAGCACAACGTGCTTGCTTGTGATTAGCTTGGCATAAGGCAGTGCCAGCATCCTGTAGGAACTGAGCAGATCTTCTCCACGAGCTGTTTTGTTCGACTGGGCCAAATCCTGCAAAGATTGTTCCATTTATTTTCGGCCCTTGCTGGAGGAAGGTTCTCGCTGAAGTCGATGCAGCAGATCTGTTCCAACTGTAGCAGCCTGAATCTGGCCGGTGCTGCTACTCCGTATTTACATGTGTGAAACCAGGAACAGATTTCGTTCCAAAATGCAAGGAGAGCCATCAGGGATTAACTCACTGTGCTCCCCTGTGTCTGCAGGGGTGTCAGCGAATACAGGCCCAGCAAGAGCCACACAAAGTTGTGCTAAGAAAGGAGAAATGTGAGATTTCTCAGGCATGGCCTTAGAGGATATAATTAATACAAACAGCTGAAGACATCTGTGGTTTTCCTTTTCAAGTCCTTGTCTCAGTTTAAGCACTCCTCCTGCCTGTGAGGAAAGGGGCAGATCAATCACCCAGGGAACAGCAGCATGAGTATCAAGTCAGGGAATTGGGTTCTGAGTGTATCCCAGACCATTTGTTGTAGCTGGTGCATTAATCAGGTTCTTCTGGAACATGTCTGAGGTGCTGTGGGCTGCTGCCCACCAGGGCAGGCAGTGCTGCTAACTGCAATGTGCTCTTCTGCTTCCTTCTCCCGTTGCTTTGCAGACTCCGGCGGTGGGGTGAGCCCCTTCCACGAGCCCCTGGCATCCAAGACGGGCTGTGTCACTTCCAGCTCCCTGGAATACCTGGAGGTCCAGCAGCCACCCCCCAGAACCCCCCGGCTCCTCAAGAGGCAGGAGTCTCCCCAGCCGGAGCCATCCCGGATCGGGGGCCGGGCAAAGGATTCCCCTCTCATCCTGAATATCGTGCACTCCTTCGAATCAGTTGACAGAGAGGACCAAATAGACCAGGTTTCCCCCTCTCATCAGTACAGAATTTTAGGCTCACCAATGAATTTCCCTTACAAAAGCTCCAGTGAAAGGACACTGTCCCCGCTCTTTCCCCCGGGGAGCACGTCCCCCGTCCACCCCACCCAGGTCTCGTTCACGTATGAAGAAAAAGCGTATCCGGCGAAGGAAGAAGCGGTGTCCCCTACTCAGCTGGTCCCCAGCAACCCCCTGGGCAGCCCAAACTGTGTGAAAAGCAGGGGCAGGTTCCCCATGATGGGGATCGGACAGATGCTGCGGAAGAGGAACCAGACCATGCAGTCGGCCAGCGAAAAGCCCCTGGAAGCCAGGATGCCTCAGCTGCAGCAGATGAGCCCCACACAGATTTCCTTCAACACAGAGGCTGTCAGCGGCCAGTGTTAGTCTGACATCCTGGGATTTGCTCTGCTCTTCTCTGGGATCTGACCTTTTTCTCCTTTAAGCAAGAAGGGAAAGCCGCAGGCATGTTGCTGTCACTGCAGGATACCCCGCAGTGGTGCAGCGTAGGGAATCGGAGGTTTGCTTGCAAGGAAGGCGTTGTGCTACGTACTAAAGTTGAAAGAAAAGGGCTCTGCTTGTGCTGTTAAGAAATATTCGCATTTGGCATCTGACTGTACAGTAAAACATCCCGAAAGAGCTGCGGGAATCTGTATTTTCACCGCTCTCACCTGGCGTTGCAGCGAGGTTGGTCGGAAGAACCGCGAGCACCGAGGGTTTGGTTCCTCCGGGAAATCAATGGTGCCACGGATGCCGGGCCAGGATCTGTGGTAAGACTGTCCCTGCTCCACCTGCCTGTGCCACACAGCGCGTGGTACTGCTGCAGGCTTTGTTCCTGGGGCAGGCAAGGGGAAAAACCCCGGATACTCTGTCCAAAGTGAGCTTGCTGACAAGCCCTGCCAAGAAGATGAAGGTGGTAGAAGCTTGAATAAAAGACACGAGTGGTCTAATTCAGAAAAAGTGGGAATGTTGGAATTCAAAGCAGATTTTACTGTTAATTACATAAAGTAGGTAATAACACTATCATTTTTTTCATAAAGAAAACTATGATTTAATCATGTCACAAGGAACATGATTATTTAAAACCGAGTGTCATCATGTGGAAATTCACTGCGTTAAAGGCCAGTTCCTTTCATGTGAGGGGTCTGCAAGCAGGTGCTTCAAACAGAAATCCAGATTGCAACAGGCTGTGTTTAAACAATCAGCCAACGCCTGCATTAGCCCCTGTTACAACAAGGCAGCATTGGACACACCTGAAGGCTTCTCTGAGACTGCAGTGAATAAAAAAGACTAATAAAGGACACATGAACCTGTACCAAGTCCGTTTTATACTCCAAGATTGGTAATGTAGCGGTTACCAAAAATTGGGTATTGTTATGAGCAGTGAAGATTAACTTTCTTAAAAGACACCATGTTCTGTATACCAGTCTTGTTTTTCTAAGTAAAGGATACATCTGAGAGGTTGGCAGCATTTTTTTTTGGTTCTGTTTCTGTCTTCAAACCATTTCCTATAAATTAGAAGGTTTAGCCAAAGACAAAGACTGCTCCTTTCTCTCGTCCGTACCGCCCCTGTGTACGTGTTTGTGTGTTCAGAGCATCTCAGCAAAGCTTGTTCCAGTCTGGTTCCCCCATGGGCAGCCCTGGCCCACACTGCCCTCACCACTGAGTGTCATTTCAAAACCCAGGAAGCAGAGGTGTTGTCTTCTTGCTGTTGGAAGGTGGGGTTTTGCCACTGGTAGGAATCCAGGCCCTATTTTCATCCATATTTTTACAAACAATTTGGTTGCCACATTGGTGTCTGCAAATGCTGGGGGTTACCCCCAGTTTGAGAAGTTTTCCTTGCAGTTCCATGGGCAGGATATTCAGAGCCTGGGGCAGGAGGAGCAGCCGAGGCAGGGGAGAAGGTCCCCAGCAGAGCCCATGGCTGAGCCCGTGTTCCCGGTTTGCAGCATAGCACAGGCCTGACACCAAAATCCGCAGGAAAAAAATGAACATTAATCCAAATGCTGGCAGATAACTGGGCTGCTCACTGCTGGCAAAGCCAGCAGGGTGATGCCCAGAGCACCCTGCAGGTGAGGGACCTTCCCCCCAACACTGGAGTGTGGCACCAGTTTGGTACTGGAGAGTCCATGTGCATCTTGGAGCCTTCGCTGGAGTGAGGACTCCCACCTCTGAGGGAGTTGTGCTACACATGAAATCCCCAATACGATGAGAAAGACAGCCCTGAAATAATTCTATCCATTTTCGGATCAGGAAGTGTTGTGTTCTGTTTGTAGAGAGCACCTGTGCATCCCAGGGGGCCATTTTAGCTCCTTCATTTAGAAACGTCAGAGCATCTTCATTCTCTTCATGCTAAGAACGTGTTTGTGCTGCCAAGCCAGTGGGCAGGGACCACTGAAATCAGGGAGCTCTGAAATCAGGGACCACTGAAATCAGGGATCACTGAAATCAGGGACCACTGAAATCAGGGAGCTCTGAAATCAGGGACCACTGAAATCAGGGATCACTGAAATCAGGGACCACTGAAATCAGGGAGCTCTGAAATCAGGGACCACTGAAATCAGGGACCACTGAAGTCAGGGATCACTGAAGTCAGGGACCACTGAA
Source organism: Mohoua ochrocephala (assembly GCA_013398855.1). Lineage (NCBI taxonomy): Eukaryota > Metazoa > Chordata > Aves > Passeriformes > Acanthizidae > Mohoua > Mohoua ochrocephala. Next base: position 13,457 of record VZTA01012253.1, on the reverse strand, counting down.
ATCAGGGACCACTGAAGTCAGGGACCACTGAAGTCAGGGACCACTGAAATCAGGGATCACTGACATCAGGGACCACTGAAGTCAGGGACCACTGAAGTCAGGGATCACTGAAGTCAGGGACCACTGAAGTCAGGGACCTCTGAAATCCCCCCCTTTGTGTGCATCAGACTCACATACCCGAACAGATGGCAGATGCTGACTTGAATTACAAACTCAGGTTTATTTGGAACCCAATAAAAGGTTGGGGGAGGCAGGAAGGAGACATGTTTTTTTTTCTGTTTTGGTTGGTTTTTTGTTGTTTTGGTTTTTTTTGGTGAAAACACAGGAAATATGTGTAAGAGTCAGAATGAAAACAAATGTTAAATCTTTTATTATATTTATAGAGAATATATGAGTACTACACTGCTAAAACATAACCATGTATTCAGCGTAGTCAGTAGCTATGTACAGTCCAACTGCAGTGACCACAGAAGGGACCTACTGAAATATCATAGTGGAAATTCCAAGGGGGGAAAAGCTGTATTTGGTATCATTATTAAATATATGTACTTTTTGAATAAGATTGCCACAGACTGCTGACTTTGTTCGCCAGGTCACTGTGCAGCAAAGATAATCTCAGTACAAAAACCTCGAGGCCGGGTTGGACGGGGCTTGGAGCAACCTCGTCTAGTGGAAGGTTGAGATCTTTTTCTGGTGTTTACCAGAGGCTTGGTGCCAAACCTGTCATGAATCTGTTTGACAGAGCTGAAAATACACCTTACACTTCAGGTTGGGTGTCAATAGAAGAGCAGTTTGGAGCTTTGGTGCAAGATGGAAACACCTCTGTGGGGCCTTCCTGGGCTGCTGATCACGTGCAGAACCCAGCGGAGTCAATGGAGCAGCTGTGAAACGCTTACAGGAGGGATTTGCAAACTGACTGATGGCTGGGCAGCAGTTCAGGATCCAGAGTGGTAAAAGTGTTTTTGTTCAGGCTCTTCTGCCTGGAAAAACAGGTGTTGGATTTATTCAGTGAGAAAGAGCAGGAATCAGCAGCTGTTGCTGAAGGTGTTGGTCTCTCTACTTCTCCTGCAAATGGGCTGCTAAATATTAAAAAACTTTACTGCTCGTAGCACCCCAAGCTCATGAGGACTGTGCTTATCCAGAAGTGAGCAGAAATCTCAGGGGCACTACTGCTGTGTGCAGCACTTTGGATTTTGCCTGTCTCTTCCCTGCTTTTTCAATGCTCTGCGGCCACAAATGGTCCATTTTCCCTCTTGTCTCCTCCCTCCACGTGGCTTCCTCAGAGCATTACAGAACTCTTCAATGTTTGACCTCAAAGGAAGCCTGTGATAGGAGGCTCTCTGTTCCTGAGGCACGGGCAATCAGAAGAACAAAGGGCATCAGGATAGAGCCTAGAGTGGGGTTTGGAGTTTGCAGGAGCATCTCTGCTGTCTGCCTGCTGATGCCAGGGCACCCAGAGCCAGAGAGAGAAGAAATAAGATGTTTCTTGAGTAAGGGTGAGGTGCCAAGCTTGTTCTAAAATTAAAAGGAATGTGACATTTATTAATGTTGGTATGAAGAGCACTCTTCTACCTATACAAGGGAAGAAAACCCAGTTCCTTGTATCTCTTACAAGCAGAAAGGACAGAATCCAAAACAAAGAAAGGTCACCAGAGGCTTCATTTCCAGATGGCTGTTAGATAAAATGAGGTTTTTCTCTCCCATCTCTGCCTGCTCCCAGACAATTTGCCCATGTGTGGACTTGGATCCATGTTTCCTGTGCATCCCGCTGAGCAGATCAGAGTTTCCTCTACCTGGTCACCGGTCCTCATAAAGTCTGGAAAATGTCTGATTTCAGACTCCCTCTGGTAGAAAGCAGCCAGGAGGGCTCAGACATTTTTCAGGAGGCTGAGGGATGCTGGAATGGGATCTGTGACAGGTGCTCCCAGGCAGGACCTTTTCTGACAGCTCATAAACAGAAATCCAAGGCCTTTTTCTTGGTTTGAACATGAAGGGAAATCTCAAGTTGTGAAAGAACCGAGCTGCACGTGCTGCCTTCGGCAGTGGGTCTGCCTCGACCCTCACAGCAAAACCTACTCAACATTTCACATCCCCGGCCCCAGAGACAGGAGATTCTCTCGGTTTCTCCTCTGTGGGAGGAGGAGGACACAACAGGCTTGTGCCAAAGTGTCACTGCAGTTGCCAGGGACAGGCCCTCGCTCTGTCAGCGCGTGGTGACAGAGCTGTCGCAGGTCACCAGCTCTCCTGGCCTGAAACGCTCCCAAGCGAATCGGAGAGGTTTGAATCTGCTGCTGAAGTTTCTGGAGCCTCCAGACTCTGCTGGAAGTGACCCTGCAGCTGGGCTGGGTGTCTGGGTGCAGAGCCCCAGGTGAAAAGACCTGGATGCTCGTGCAGGGAAAGTGCTCCAAGATACAAGGCTGGGGAAAACAAAGTGTCTGAGAACACAGATTTAGGTAGAATGGGAATGCATCTGGTGCTTTCCCCCAGACTGAAACGAGTTCTGTGCTAACCTTTCCCCTTCCTAACTGGAACGATGCTTCTGAAAGCACGCCTCACCCCTCCCAGCAGCCGTGTTTGGGGTTTCTCTGCCGAACCAGCATTCCTAGCAGGGCTTGCTGTGCAGCCTTCACTCCGGCTGGAGCAGCTCCACTGCAGCTTCGGGGGCTGCTGCAACATCTGAAGGACAGACAGGGAGCTGGCAGGAGAGGGGCCCGGGCAGAGCAGCTGCAGAGCTGCTTTCAATCACGGCTGCACAGGTGTTGTCCCTAAGGGCTTGGGTGGCTCTCTGCAAGCAGGAGAGGGTGGGCCCTGCAGCATTTCCTTTGGGAGGTGCTCAGTACAGCTCATAGCCAAAACTGCACTGCGGACAGGTGTTCCAGGGTGTCTGCTCTGTCAAGAAATTACTGGGGAAGGGAAGGGGGCAGTGGTTCAGGGTCTGTGTCAGCCGCCTTTGCTGTTCCTCTGCAGAGATGTCACTGGGGCGAAGCAGAGCCCCGGAACAGAGCAGATTTGTCCCGTGCCTTACAAGGACAGTGTATCACCACACCCCAGGGGCCCCTCTTACAGCATTTCATTCCAATATTTCATCCCTGGGTGCAGCTGGCTGTGACCCCTCTGTCCTTTCCTGGTGACTGGGTAGGGATGTGGACCTCCAGCTGCGCTGGGAGTTTCCCTCGGAGCTGCACTGGTGGCTTTGCACCGGCAGCACCTGGGTGGGAAATGCTCGCCTGGCTGTCCTGGGGTGCCTCTGGGTGCAGTCGTTCATTGCTGCTGTTTCCCAGGGTGCCTGTCAGGGTGTTGGATGCATAAATGCCTGCAGTTGTTAGCCGTGGCTGTCATTCCCCTTCTCCTCTGTGTCCTGCGTCACACGGACGTGCTGAGGGGCAGGGATGGGGCAGGGATGGGGCAGTGCTGCCCGTGGGAGTTCAGCAGGGAGCTGCCGGTGCTTCAGAGCAGTTGCTCTCTGACCTGGCAAACCCCATGGATACCCCGAATTTTCTTGTTCTCAGAGCTGTGCTCCCTTTTCCACACGGAAGAGACGACGTGTTTAGGTCTGCTCTCCAGAAGGAAGCTTTAAGCTACCTGCAGCCGAGGGCAGTCCCCCGGTCTGCCCGTGCTCAGGCACCAGGAAAGGGCTCGTGCCCAAGGTACGTGCCAGTCCCAGCTCCAAGACGTGTCTGTGGCACTTGATGTCCGACTGTCCTGCCCTCAGCTGTGGGTACAGCCATGAGAGACGCTTGTGCTCCATCCTGGCTGTGGAGCTGGGCTGGCAGATGGCCTGGAGCTGGGACTAGAGCACGTAACACACTTACTGTGTCTCTAAGTGTCAGCAGAATGCTGTCTTCCCCACCCCCAGCCCAGGTTTTCCCTGGGTTGAGATCCCACGTTTCACTCCAGGGGAGGGGAGCACACCCCGACATGCTGGGGCCATAGTCTGGGCTACTGTGCCTGTCTGGCCTCTGGCCCAGGCTGGGAGCCCTGGCACGGGGACCTGAGGTGACATGAGCCCTGCAAGGACGCACCCACAGACCCACAGGACCTGCAGAGCTGTGGTCTCCACTGATTTCGCTGCCTTTGATGAAGCCCCCGAGCCAAGGCTTTACACACAGTGCAGGATTTTCCCTGAGGTTAAAACCTTTCATTAACCCTTCAAAACGCCAAATCTGACCACTCCTCTGACAAACAACCCTCGACTCCCACCGCTTCCAGCAGTGACAGGGACCTGCTCCATGTCACAGGGACGTTCCTGCCTCGGGAAGTCCCACCTGCACACCCACCGTTAGCAGGGAGGGGAAAACCTCCCTGTGCCTTCGGGCACTGCACCCCAGCATGAAAAAAGCTCCTTCCAAAAAGCCCCCCAGCACCTGTTGCTGAGTGCTCAGCCGAGCCCAGACCGGGGTGGGGGGCTGCAGCAGTCTCCATAGCGATTAATCGCATCTCTGCAGACAGGGCAGCGCGGCTCGGCAGGGGGAATCGGGATGCAGGAGCAGGAATGAGCCGGGGAGAGACGCGTTTGGCTGAGCAGTCCTGCCCCGTGTTCCCGCAGCTGCTCCGCAGCCTCTCCTGGTCTGCAGAAGGTGTTCAGGTGCCAGCACGGGGCTGAGGCAGGGATGGAGGATTCCCCGTGTCACCCAGACAGGTGATTTCATGGGAGATGAGACTTCCCTGCCCACCGCACCTGATCCAAATGCGTAAGCGACGAGGAGGCGCGGGCTGACAGCGCCGGGGGATGAAAATCCTCGTGGTGTTCCCTGACGCCTGTGCTGAACAATCCTTCTAGGAAACCGGGATGTGGCATCCACCTGAGCCCTCTCACTGCCTGTGCTGTGCAATACCTGGGCCAGCATCCTATGAGACTGATGTAGGGATGGTCAGACATTACAGGGAAGAAAGGGTGTCAGGAAACAAATACCTTCCACCTGTCTGTCTGTGCTGGGAGAGCCTAACGCTGTGTGCTCAGGCAATTCCTTCTCTTCCCAGCCCACCCTTTTCTCGGAATGTTTTCTACTGCTTGAACTGTGGTTGCCAAGAGAGCAGCTGGTGTGGACAGGGTCATCTTTATTCAGTTACCTGCAATCCCCTTTGAATGAAGATGCCAAATCCCGAGTCACTGCCAGGCTGGGAACCCAATTATTTACCTGTGCTGTTGCCTTTTCCTGGTCTTAAAACTGAGAGCCAGACACGGCTAAAGGGAAAGGGGTTTTTCCCTCTGTGTTTATTTGGGATCCTTGGTGCCCCACACCGTCCCAGTGCAGCGCGCCCAAGTGCCCCCGGAATGCCCCCACCCCATAAATCGTGTGTACAACTCCCAGGCCTTGCCAATGAGCACATCTATCAAAGATTGCCCAGGGAGAGACTTGAATGAATCCCCCATGCTGAGGAATGTCCCCCCTGGCTGGGCCTGTCTCAGTTCCCAGGGTGTGTTCCAGAGAGGCCCTTGGTGTCTGGGGCTGTCTGACCCTCAGCCGCGGCTCCCAGGGTGTTTGGGCTCCTGGCTGAGCGGGACACGGGGTGTGAGACTGAGGGAGTTACAGGTGTGGGGGCTGAAAGCACTGAGGAGATAGAAAAGCTGTATAAAAGGCTGGATAAAGGAGGATATAAAAAGGGTACATAAAAAGGCAAAAAATCATCCTGGCATCAGTGCCTCCCAGGCTGAGGATGGGATTACACGGCAATTAGGGAAGATCAGGCTCACCTATTCACAGGGATGCTGACATCTCAGAAACAATTCTTGCAGGCATTTTACACCGACCATCCTCAAACCCTTTCAGACATGCTAAATAAAACCTTAAAAGTCAATTTCTTAAACCCATTGTGGTTTGTACTTTGTGCTGGGGTGATGAGGGACAAGAAAGGCAAACTGCTGGCAATTACCCGTGTCACAGTGTCACACTCTGCCTCCTGCCCCAGGCAGCACCATGGTGACAGCCCCGCTCAGGCCCAGGTACTGACCTGGAAACATGAGACGGCCAAGGGGGGGGTTTCATCTTTGAAAGAAAAAGTAATTGATGCCTTGGAGTGGCTGCTGTGCCTTCAGAATCTGAAATAGCTACTGACTGTACAGTGTTTTTTAATAACGAGTCATGTAAACCCAGGGTTGCAGTCATGAATTCATGTATTTTAACAGACATGAATCTTATTGCTCCTTAATATGTAAAAATCCTTGTGCACAACTTCCCCGTATTTCTTCCAGCAAGGAGCCTTCCCAAAGCAGCCACACTTGAGCAGAGGGCTTAGGCAAAAATAAGTATTAGGGATGGCTTTTCTCGGATGAGACAGGACAGTGCTTTTACTGTCCTTATCTTTCCCTTTGATCCTCTCTCCAGGCAGTTGCTGATGCTGGTCTTAGTGGCTTAGGTTGGTCTATGCACCACTTGAGGGTGGAAGGACTGCTCCTGTCACGTGTCCAAAGGCATCACAGGACTTGGAAGGACACCTCATCTCCAGTGGCTGGTGATTTTTATGTCTGTGCAACTTTATCCTTGAAACTGAGGCCTGGAATGCCTGGGGAGATGGTGGCTTTTGCAAAATTTTATAAAGTTTCCCGATCACCACTTTTCCCCCTGTAATTTGTGTGCATCTGATAAATAGTTATATTCATGAAGTTGCATGAAGTTTATATGTGTATATTTTAAAGTTCAAAACTTCTGCTGGGGTGCTTTAGCCAAGAGAAGCAAATTCTGTTTGCTGTGATGGTGAGAGGTGAAAGGGGGCAGTGAAAGGGGGCAGGAGGACTTGGGGCGTGGCAGATGCGCTTGTCTGCAGCAGTCAACACGAAGGGAAGAACAGTCACAGGTTGTAAAACCTCTTGCAATGAAAAGCAGGTTGCTAGAGAGCCGAAATTCAAGAGAAATCCGTGGACAAGCAGAGCAGGAGTTGCTGCTCCGTTGCTAGGTGATGGATCTGTTATCATGCTAATGACAATGAAGGATGATACTGGTACCAATAAAACATCTTTCATCTGAGAATTACCAAGGGTTTTCCAGACAGCAAGGCTGTATTATTCCCATTTACTAGAGGCACAGACAGAGATGAATTGATTTGCCAAAGGTCACTGACGGATTTCAGAATAAGAAATTGCCCTATTTGAGTTTTATTAGGCCGGGGATTGCCATAAACCCTTTCTTTGCAATCAATCCTTTCCCCTCCCCTCATCCATCACCCACACATCCCTCTCTCTTGAGGGGACATGCTCCTGTCTTGTTTGTCATTCTCGTCCTGTTTAGATTACAGGATCCCCTGCCCCCAGAGTATGGCTTCAGAGGGGTTGTGGAGGGCAGAGCAATTGCATGGACCACGCTCAGATGTTTTGGGGCTGCATGAACAAGAAGAAAGCAGCCCTTTCTCCCAGGTACTCTGACCAGGGAAAACCCGAGAGGCTCCTCAGGGACAACAGTGCTGTGACTTTGGGGTGAAGGGCTTTGAGGTTTCCCCCCTTAGAGACTTGCCCCCAGCACAGCCCACGAGAGGCCGAGAGGCTGTGTGAGGAGAAATGCAAACCTTCCTTACCCCCCCAAAAACATCTCTCCCTGACTGTCTGCACGGCTCTTGCCAGTACTGGGAGTTCTCAGGTGTGAATCAGTGCAGGCATGAGTCAGGCATCACTCTTTGTTAGAGATCGTGAGGGAAACACAGGCGAGCCTGAATTCTGGCACTTGCAGGAAAATAACCGATTGATTTCCGCTGGAAGAACAGCGTTTCCATGATGACGAGGAGCAGCCTGCAGCTCCTCGATGAGCTGGTGGAGTCTGGCGAGGGGAGCAGGGTGGGAACAGGGGGAATGCCTGCAGGAGAGGTTTTACTGAGTCATCCTTCCCTGGGGTCAGAGCTGGATGTGAATCCCACCAGGAGCTGGGTGTGTGTCCCACCAGGAGCTGGATGTGAATCCCACCAGGAGCTGGATGTGTGTCCCACCATGTGCTGGATGTGTATCCCACCAGGAGCTGGGTGTGTGTCCCACCAGGAGCTGGGTGTGT
>VZTA01012252.1:0-102163 GCA_013398855.1 Mohoua ochrocephala | reverse complement strand
CACCACAGGACTGCAAGTGATGCAACAAACCCGGAGTCTGTTGTAAGAGACAACGGCAAACTTCCCCCCCAAGAAAGGTACCTCGGTTTTCCTACCTAGCCTGAGCTAATTTAATTAACCCATCACATTCTATGCTTTCTGGGGAGGCCTTCACCACCAAGAAGACCAGCTGGAGAGGATCAATGGAACATCGCTGGGATCCACAGAGTGGTGATATTTTCCTTATTCTGTCCCTGTCACTCTCTTTCTGTCCCCCCCACCTATTTTCTGCTTTTCTGCTTTTCTGTTTTTCTTTTTCTTTCTTTCTTTCTTTCTTTCTTTCTTTCTTTCTTTCTTTCTTTCTTTCTTTCTTTCTTTCTTTCTTTCTTTCTTTCTTTCTTTCTTTCTCTCTCGTTCTCTCTCTCATATTTACTATCAAATAAAACCCATACTATTGTCACTAGTGTATAGTCTCCTTTGTACCTTAGTTTGGGCAGAGGCATTTCTAAGAACTTTAATAACCAGATCATGACACCTGTCCATCTCACCCCTGGACTGCCCCTTCCCACTCCCCAGTCTGATAGCGCCTGATGGTACTTTGCAGGCAAAGGACCCCAAGGTAACACAGAAAGAATTTAGCATGTGCCAAACACCCAGTCAGGAGAGGGGTGGGTTGTTTTGGGATGGCTCAGCCTGACCTGTAAGGAACAAAGACAACAGAATTTCCTACTGCCTTCCATCTGTGTGCCCAGACACAGGAGTACAAACGCCAACTTGCTCCAGTCATGCCCTATCCACTTCTCAGTGACAGGATATCACTGCCCTGACCTTGTCATATTTCCCTAGAAACCAGACTGACTTTTGTCTGACTCAGTTTATTTGAAGTCTTCCCAAGGAATGGGATTGGCACTTGGTAAAGTGCTTGGGACATCTCTGGAAAAACATATCATCATGCTAACATAGGTGTCAGGATGAATCATCTCCCACAGAAGGCTTTCCGCAGCCCACACCGCTGCTCGGGTGACGAGCCACGCTCCTCCTTCGCTCCGAGTCAGCGCCTCGGCACACACTCGCGGTAATTGCAGGGGCGGAAAGAGGCACGAACGGAGCTCTGGGAATATTGATCAGCTGTGACACAGCTTTGCCTGGCCCTGACAGCCACCCCTCTGAGGTCCTGCTGCATCTTTGCTTCTCATCTTGGGGAGGCAGCTAAGCCATTCTTAAGATCATTCCTTTGACTTGTCCTTAGGCTCCTCAGTCTTTGCTCTGCTGCTCTGGAGAGGGAGAGAAGCTCCTGCCTGTGCCTCACTGATGCTGACTTCCAGCTAAAAACTTTCAACAGGAGAGCAGGGAGGGAGTCCTGAGGATCTGACATTGGGTCCCTTCTCTGCAGCATCAGAGTTTCTGAAGAGTTCATTTGATTCAGCAGAGGTCTTGATGACTTCCACTGTGTGTTCATCACAAGGCACAGACGGAATTTGTAATATTAAGGAATATTCAAAATTAAGGAAGCCACATGAGTTTCATCAGTACTAGTAAATCAAATTTGCCTGGCAAGATTTTACTGTGATTTAGTTCCCCTAAGTAAAAAGCATATAACTTCTTCCCACTCCAGTTACTTCATTCTCTTTAATTACATGGGGAAAAAACTCAAAATTCCATACATTTTCTTTTATGAAATGGATGCCTCTAACGGTTTCTTTTTACTTAGTAAAGAAAAAAATCCCTTGTTTGGCTTATTCTTCTGCAACTTACCCTATCACTTTTTAATTCTCTTTGTTCTTCAGAAATAATCTTGTTATTTTTAATTTCTGATTGATTTTTTTAATATCTTTTGTTACACATCTTTTCATATCTCTTTTTTTTTTATTTTTTGATCATAGGTTGTCTACAGAGCATTCAAGATAAGGATGTCTCATTGACTTATGTGGTGACCAGAATGAAGGAGAGAGGAGACACTTGTATTTTCAGAAAGCTATATATTAGCTGTTGCCAAACGACTTCAGCTGGACCAGCCAGGAGCCTTGGGGCAGATTTTGAGATATCACCAGGTTCCACTACTGAGAATCTGGCCCCCTTTGTGCCCTTTAATTATTTCACAGCACATGTGAAGCTTCACAATGTGATTTGGAATTGGAGCTTTAGCTGTCGTGCTAGCACCATCATCTTGTTTTCCTTCCTTTTCCCCCCAGTGGATTTTCATCTCACAGATAGGCAAGAAAGCAGGGAGGGGAGCAGGGGAAGAAAAAGGAAAAAAAGATCCTTTTTAATTCTCCATCTGTATGGGGCCACAGAAATGCCTTAAGCTAAACACAACAGACTGAAAAAGGAGTGGGAAGAGATTATCAGAAGCCTGGCAAGAGGAGAGTGCAGTTGGTGGTCAGGTGAAGGCTGCTTTGGAGGATAAGCAATTTGTGTGTTATCAGTGCAGGAGAGAGAACAGTAGCTCCCTACCCTGAAAGGAGATTAAAAGTAACAATAGTCTTTTCTGTACACCACAGACCAATCTGTTAAATGCATGGAAAGCTGAGAAGCTGCTTAGAGCTGATGTTTGTTTAATTCTCACCTGCACCCACTTGAACTGTGTAAATGACATGGTGCTTTTCAGAACATATGCACATGTTTCCATGTGGCACTGGTTTGTGAAACTGTGCCCAGTTAATCTAGCAGTGTAAGATTTGCTGTGAGTATAAAAGACAACGTCCCTCTCTCACTCTGGGTAGCCTTGTGGTTCCAGAAAAGAATGAGGAAAAGGTATTTGGCTTTTTATTTTTTTGTTGTTGCTATTGTTCATGTTTTTTTTCTTTTAAAATCAGTAGTAATGGGTAGCTGATAGTAATCAGGGACGTATAACACAAAACAAAGGCCAAAGCAAAGGTGACCTCCTTTGCCAGAGGAAAAGTTAGGAAACTCAAGCCTTGTCTCAGTTCAGATCCAAGATAATTAATACTTTCAATGAATCAGTACATCACATGCACTATTTTGGAAGAAAGAGAGTGATGGAGGAGCTCTTCAGTCAGGTTGCCAAGACAAGAGTTAGGATACAGGGACACAGGATTTTTTTTTTTTTCTGCTACTGATTTTATATCAGTATATTTGTGAATGATTCTATATAAAGAATGCTAGTTCCTCTGGCTTGAAAGGTACTAAGTACATATGATTGATATTATTGCACAGAGGTGATGGAATTTTGTTATTCCACTTGCAAGCCAGCTTCACAAACATGGCTGGATAGGCATTTTAGCTGTGTAAGCAGAAAACTCTGTGCCCTCCGACGGTCTTTTGTTTGCTAAACAATGGCATAGGGCAGACCCAGGAAACCTTTCTGTTGCTTTCTTTGCAGAGTCACAGCATTTCTCAAAGTGCAGGTTTGTAAAATGTAAACCAACATATACTAATTACTCATAATTTAATAATTGCACATTGTCTTTTCTAGCTGAATAATTGATTTCTCATTCCAGCTGTTCTGCTGACTGTAGTCTGTTACAATTACTGTTCACTGGCTGCTTACTGTTTTTATCCTGTGGGTATGATGGATGTCGCATGATGGCTTCTGTTCTATTCTTTTCTTATTTCTTTCTATTTTTGTGTGGGTTTTTTTTCACGACCACTTTTGAATTGAAAGAACTTTTAAGGATTGCACAGTGAAACAGTTGAATGAAGCAGAGTCTAACCATCGATAACGTCATCATCTATTAACACAGGATCTGGAATTCATTTCCCCCGGAGTATCCAAGTCCCCTTTCTGTCAGTAAATCCCGGTGTAGCTCTGAAGAGGAAATATGTTCCCTGTCACACACATACATGCAAAGATTTATTCTCCTTCCTTTTAAAGCAGCAATACATTTTTCTTTATAATCAGCTTAATATACAAGGTTTTTTTCAAATGGAGTCACCAAACACATAATGTTGTTGTATTTTTTCCCTCTTTTTATATTTGTATTTATATTCCCTCCCTCAGTTATATTTTCCCCCTCTTTTTTAATAATGTCTCATTAAGAGAAATCTGTGGTTGTTGTTGGGGTTTTTTTTTTGATTATTAAATCTGGCAATGCTTCTCTCTGCTTTATGCAAGTTAAACATCTGATACCTGATATATCCTCTTCCTCTCCGTGTGTCAAACTCCATGACAAATCCTTTTGTCCATGATATTCTGACACTTCTTTTCATCCAGGCTGTCATCATCTATTAAATTATCATCTCTATATTCTGGGTATTTTAGTCAAACAGGAAATCCATACCATGACATCAGAAGCTGGAGTCTAGTGGACTGACTGGCTTATGAGTTCACTTAAATCATTTCTAAAAGGAAAATTTCTGATTTTCTTGGCAAAATATTTCTTTTATTTCAATTTTCAGCTGCTCCTGTTTTTCAGGGAAAAAATGGAAGTTTTACTCATAAAAATACTTTTTTTCACATATCCTAAAAATATTATCTACTTTTAGAAGAGGGAAAATGTTAATTTAAGTAATGCATTGTTAAAATCATGGCTTATTTAAGTCAATGACAAATTTGCATTGACACTTAAAGCATCAATGACAATAAGAAACTGATTCCTTAATTATACAGTTGATAGACTTTCTTATAAAGGAATTAACAGAGAACATGAACTTCATCCTGCTGGTTTACACTACCCCCATCTTCAGAAATACTTACATTTAAATGTCTTCTGGAATTGCTTGGCTCTTGTCTTGCCTCTGCAAAGTAAGCAATGCTGCTCATAGAGAACTCATCAGAGATGTTGGAATTAAACCAGAAACACTCTGATTCCATCTCACCTTCAGAAAATGTAGCTGCCCTCGGTGCTATGCCTGATTTTATATCAACCTGTTAAAATGAACCACTGAAATGTGTCTCTTTTTAAAACTAAGAAATCTGAGAGGAAGCTCTTGCTATGGGGCACTGTTGCTGAAACCAGAGCAAACCAGGGTCAATAAAATGAAGGCACCAAACACAAAAACAAACACACTTGTCACGGTTTGCTCGCAATCTCTCCAGCGCTGAAGCCGAGTCGGCCACATGGCCGCATTAGCCATTCCATCAAGGTCAAGAATCCCAAATGAGTTGCTATGGGAAACAAATTACTGAGGTGTCAGCTGGAGCTGAAGGTTCAGATATGAGGGAACTTTATCCATTATATGCTTGAAAGATTTCCGGAACAACAGAAGCTGGAAAAGAGCATATCGGTAATAACAAGACCGGGAAAGCAGATGTTTCACTGACCTTTGCTCCACGCATTCGGACTCCCCGTTTGCCAGCATGCCTGAGTGGACTAGAAAGGAATTGCAAATAAGGTGGGCTCTCCTGAGGCACAAGTAAATAATTTTTTAAAAAATCAGATATCAAGTGCCTTTTAAAGGGAGATATGTAGAAAAAACCTCAAAAGCACATGAAACCACCTGGGACTCTTGCCCTGTTATTAAAGATGAGGAGAGACAGCTCTGATTTTATTACAGCATTCATTTCAGGGGAAGGAATTGAAAGCCAGAGAAGGGGCAACCTGCTACGGAGATAAACCCCCCACCAGAACCCAGTTTTATTCACTCTGCTCACTTGCTAAATGGTCACTGTGAACATGACCTTGGCTGGAATTGTCTGTGGAAAGAGAATTGGGAGGACTGGACCTCCCATCCAACACTGACATTCGTCTTTGTCAAGGCACTCTGCTACTCTTGACCCCAGGAAGCTTACCTCCAGATCCCAGGAATTGGAATATTTTCAATTTCCACCAAGCATTAATTTTGACAAAATAAAAAATTTATGCTTAGTTATATGCAGGTTTGTTCAGAAAAGTTTGGATAAATCTCTCTCTCTTAGCTTGAGACTGCTGATCCAGCTGCTCACTCAGCAGCTATGGGATGGTTTGCAGACAGTGCTGTTATCACCAAACATAAAATTAAGAACCTTGTCTTTATCACATATTTGTTTAAATTTTCTCATCCATTTACCTTTTTTTTTTTCATTGAAGATCTTTATATTATCTATCCAGGAACAGGAAAGGGACTTCTTTTTCTCTAGTGAGATAGAGAAAGAAACATCTGCTCTTGAGACTCGCTTTGGATATGACTACTGGGTAAAAAAATAGGCATAATTAATTTCCATTAATGAAGACATTTTACTACATACACGATGGATAAAATTCTGGCTTACTATTTCCTTGACTTCAGGATATTTTTCCCAGGGAATGTCTTTTCTTCAGCCAATGTTCCTACTATGGCTTTACATTTGAGGGTTTGTTTTTAAATGTGTTAGAGATGGGGCTGGGAGAAAGAATTAGGCACAGACAGTTTGTTAATGCCTTGCCTATCATTTCTACACCCTCTGCCCTACTAAAAATCTTAAAAAGAGACATGATTGGGTAATTTTTAACATAAATAGTATTAACAAAAAAAAAAAAAAATAAAGACCTGTGTCGGAGGTCTTCACTTTCCTGTAGTACTTCTATCTGTATTTATACATTCTATCCAGGAACTCAGTGTTCAGGTGACTCTCAATATAAATGTATAACATCAGGATCAGGAGATATATTTTTATAAAGGACAAAGGAACAGGCAGTGAAAATCTTTCCACTTCTGTAATAAGGCATTATTCCTCTCCAAATATTTGTCTCTCTGGCTTTTTCTCTGTGTTACTTGTTGGATTGTAATGATCTAGAGTGAGTTAAAGCTGGATATTACATTTTATCATGGCAGTGACAAAGCTTTGATGTCCTGGAAGACTTTTTTTTTTTTTTTTGCCTTTGGATTAGGTTTTATTGCACTTAAGTATTGTGCAGAAATAACTGAAGGTAATGTCACTGACAGAACTGTGCCAGCAAGATCTGTAAATCAAACCAGAATTTATACACTGTCTGATAGCTCTCTTGAAAACATTTGCTCTGACCCCTAATTTCAAGGAAGGGATAGTAAGGATTTTTTTTTGTACAATTGCACATGTGAGTAGCTTTCATATTCTCAGGCAGCCTGAAATGAAGCTACACTAATGAGAACAAGGAGATTTCTAAATGGAGAGATGCAGCCTCTACCTGCAGTAGAAGTTGTTGCCAGTGGGTTTTCTTTTAAGCCTTCTCTAGTTAGTCTTGTGGAGCAAACACAGGTATTTCTGGGAATGCTCTGTAGAAGAGCTTGAAAATAATCTCCATCTACTTCAGCTGCTGTTCTTAGAGCTAAAGTGCAAGTGCTCCTGCATTAAGGAGCTCTATGCAACTGGAGATTGCTTTGCCAGTCCCTGACATGGAAACACCTGGGGGAAATGGAACAGGTGTTCAACTCCACACTGCAGCCAGAGCAAAAGTAGAAAAATACCTTAATTTGTGGACCCAAAGATATAACAGGAGACCAGGAAGCCTAAGCAGAGCAAAGTTTCATTGTTGCTTAGTTGAAGGTGGGTTAGAAATGACTGGTCAATTATGGTAAAAGAACAAAGGTACGACGCTCTTGAGAGCTGGGGTGCTGAGTGACTATACCTAGAATGTGGGGGAACTAAATTTAACATGAAATTCTACACTGGGCCAGTGTCATTGCACGAAATCTTGGAACTGTTATCAAAATAACTTTTCCTGAATGGTTAAATCTACTGTAAGAAAAGCGAGTGCCTGTCTCCTGTGGCAGACAGGAAACTGTGTGATTTATTAAGTCATGTTCAATACTAATTTAGCACTGGATTTATCAAAACACATGCCCATCCTGTAGACTATGCCTGTGTTAGATGACCTAAAGGTCCAAATTGAGGCAATGTGGGCATTAGAGTCCTGACTTGGAGGTATGAGTAACTAGGAAAGGTTTTCTCTTTTCTGTGCTGCCCTGGGAAGGAACTAAAGTGGTTTCTTGCAGTACAGGAGAATAGGACCAAAACATTGGACATCCTCTCTATTTTTTTTTCTTATTCTCTTTTCCTGATGTTTTTTTTTTACAAAAAGGGGAAAAGATTTACTTAGCACACCTTGAGTGTGTTAGGCAGCAGATGAGAAATGGGAAGAAACTGTCGTGGACAGAAAGAAATAGAAAAATCAACACCAGTGCAATGAACTGGTGTAGTAGGTAGGTGAGCAAAACTAAATAGAGGAAATGCAGGGAGCCAGAGCAGATCCAATCTCACCACACGGCTGGACTAGGGCTAGAAGAAGAATACATGTGTTCTGGACGGTGTACACTTAGAGTGACTGAAGTACAAAGGCATTAAATCACTTATACAAAGCCAGATCAACATCAGCGTTCAGGAGGATTCTCTCAGCCTCAGCAACTTGGGGATCATTCAAGTCAATGATGATAAATCTTGACCGCTCTTAATGTTCCTGTTGTCTTTGCATCCATTATCCCATAATAAGATGTCTGTTACATTCTGCTTCCTCCCCTCACCTCTTATCAAATGGACACCCCTTAGCCGGGACTGTCATCATCCCTCCACTGCATCTTTCACCAGTCATGTTGCTGAGTATGGGAAGACCAAAAATTATCATGTAAATGTGAGATTTTCTGTGCTGGAGGAGCCTGGACAGGGTCCATTAGGATCATATCTAGCCTCTGTCAGTCTTGAATACCGATATCTGTGTTCAAAAAGCACAAGAAATGTTGACAAATATGAAGTAACTGAACCATAGAGGAACATTTCGCTTAACTCCATTAGTCTGTGCTCGCCTTTGCAGGCTGCAAGAGCAATGTTTATACATATCAAAAGGTGGGGGGTTTATCTGGTTGGTTTTGCAGGTTTGGTTTTTGAACCCATGTAACTGTAATTTGTGATGATTATTTCTTATATAAAAACTGTGAAGTTTGTTTTACTTTGAAAAGTACTATCTTAGATACGTCGTGGCAAACACACTCCAAGAGAAGATGAAAATTTTCAATTAGGAGAGCTTCTGTGTATAGCAACCTTTGTATATGCCAAGTTTTATGTTGTATTTTTTTTGTTATTTGTTCTGATACATGAAATAAAAACTCTCTTTTTCTTTTACTCTCTTTCTTTTAATAGCAGTCAGAACTTTGTTTTTGTCATCATATCTTATCTATCCCTGCTTCCTTAAGATCCATATCCTCTTGCATGTTATTAGTTGTGCTCTTTGACCATTTTTGCCTGCTGTTTGTTCTCTCAAAATCTGTTTTAGGGGTTAAGGGCATATTTTTCAAAGCTATTTATGCTCCCGATTATGCAGATAGATACTTGCCAGGCTTTTCAGAGACATCTTAAATGCTGAGGAGCCTTGTAATTGACCTTAATAATACCTCAGTACCCACCTAATTTGTAAGTTTAATTGGGTGCCAAATATCTTTGACAGGCTGACCCAAAGCAATCAGAGCCATGCACAGAAGATCAGAAGTGACATACTTTTTGGACTAGAATATTACAGGATTCAAAATACTGTTTTCTATGGCTGTTGCTATTTTCCCTTTGCTCTTCCTCATCCTCTTTGAATTCCATCCTTTCTTGCAGCTTTCTGAGGGGCTACCTACAGCAGATACAAACAAAGACATAGACATGCAGTTCAAACTGTCCATCCCATTGTGCATGCTCTCTCCATGTCTTGAAGCAATACTTCATAGAATTGTTTGGATAATAAAGGACCTTTAAACATCATCTAGTCCAACCACCTTGCCATGAGTAGGGACACTCTTCACTAGATCAGGTTGCTTAAAGCTTTGAAGACTTCCAGTCTTTACAACTTATCTGGGCAACCTGTTCCAGTGTCTCACCATCCCTTTTTGTCCTTTTATATATCCAGTCTGGATCTACTCTCTTTCAGGTTAAAACCTCTGCTTCTCCTCCTGTCACTACAGGACCACGTAAAAAGTCTCTCTTGGTCTTTCTTACAAGCCTAGTTTACGTCTTGAAAAGCTGGAATAAGGTCTGGAGCCTTCTTTTCTCCAAGCTGAACAACCTCAACTCTTTCAGCCTGTCTTTATAGGAGAGAAGCTTTAGCCCTCCAATAATTTTTGTTTCCTTCTCTGCACATGCTTCAACAGGTCCATGCCTTTCTTGGGCTGGATGCAGTGGGGTCTCATGAGAGCAGAGGGGGAGAATCACCTCCCTCAAACTGTTGTCGCACTTGTTTTTATGTAGCTCAGGGTACTATTGGTTTTCTGCCTACAAGTGCACATTGTCAGTTTATGTCCAAGCTTTTATCTACCAACATCCCAAGCCCTTTGCCAACCTCTCAATCCATTCATCACCCAGCCTGAACTGGTGCTGATGATTGCCTTGACCCAGGTGCAGGACCTTTAGGTTTTTTGAGCTTCATGGGGGTCATATGAGCCCAGTCTTTCAAAGTACTTCTGGGTGCCATCCCTTCCCTCAAACCAATCAACTGCACCACTCAGTGTGTCGTTATCAGCAAAGTTGCTGAGGCTGCACTCAGTCCCACTGTCAGTGTTGTTTGATTTGAAATGTTATAATATTAGATTGTATTGGTCCCAGTTCAGACCTCGAGTGGTAACATCACTTCTCACTGGTTTCCACTTGGACACTGAGCTATTGACCGCAACCCTTTGAATGCGGCCTCTACACCAATTCCTTATGTACTGAACCTTCCAACCTTGAAATCTGTATTTCTCCAATTTAGCAGAAAGAATGATTTGGGGAACTGTATAAAAGGCCTTACAAAATTCCAGGCAGATGACACCCATAACTCTTCCCTTGTCTACTGATGCAGTCACTCCATCATAGAAGGCCACTAGATTAGTAAGGCACAATTTGTCCATGGTGAAGTCATGCTGGTTGTCTCTAATCACCTCCCTGTCTTCCATATGCTTAAAAATTCCTTCCAGTGGGATCTGTTCCATGATCTTTTGTCTGCAGGGCTGGCTTCCATACCTACAGCTGAGCTTGTTTTCTTTGAATTTCTTCAGTAGACAAATGAGTAAGACACTATAATCCAGACATAAAAAATGCAATGAAGCCCTTCAGAGTTCTCTTAGGTGGTGAAGTTACATCTGATCTGTTGCTTTCTATCTTTGCTGAGGAAACTGTCAGTACTGAATTTAATTAGCTGGGGTACTTTATGTTGCTTGCCAGAAATATCTGCAGTAGTTACATATCAATGGAAAGCAGCCTGGTTTTCTTCCTCCAAACCCCTTAGGTACAAGGAATTTAGTGAAATGATATCTTTCAAGATGAAAGAAGGATTTTCACTGGGGTCATCTTCACTTTTTGAAAGTTTATTTGAAGATTTGGAAAGCACCAGCAGGTTAACCTCATCCTCACCAGGAGAAACTGAAAGTGGGAGAGGTTTTGTTTGATTGCTTGGTTTGATATTCTTTTTTCTTTTTCCTTACCCTACTACAGAGAGAACTATTTGATCATTGTGAGTACTGCTTGCATATGTATAATTATCATGTTTGGGGTTTTTTTGCCTCACCTACTAACACAGGTCCGTGAATTCATCAGCAACTATTTGTTGGAAGATTAGCAGGGAGCACTGCTCCCAATTCAGCAAAACCATCTGGAGCTGTGACCAACATGGACCTGTCTCATACTTGGTACAAAAATATCAGAGTGACCGTTCACAAGATTACTACTACCAAGAAGTGTCGTGCTCAGCCCCTGTTCAGAGCCGTGGCTCACTGAGTTGTCTCCATTAGGATGACTCATGGCCAGCTGTACACTCTCTATTTGTGTTCTGATTGAATTCTAGGGTGGGGGGAAGGAGGTGAGGACTCACACACGGCATGCAGAATTGTGATGAGGTCAAACATCCACATCTGTCACATGTGGGAACCATTATCTGATCATTTAAGCTGTTATATAAATTATTTGCAGAATTGATACGTCATTGATCTCCTGGAAAATTCATATAAAGTTGCTGACGTAGTTTAAAATTACATTTAAGGTACTTTAATGCATTGTTGACCAAGCATCTTCTTGTTTAGCAAGGTTGATGACAATTTTGCTATACCTAATGTACAGAAATATATAATATAAAGGAAAAGCCTACCATCAGTCACCTCTAATCTCAATAAATTATAATGGCTAAGAGCCATAAGTAATATAGGTGTATATACTAAAAGCCATGTCATTTCTCCATTCCTGGTTGTGGGAACTGGCTTCAAAATGAATTAAGATCTTCCAAGTCTGCAAGAGGTTTCTCATCTTTTCTCTGTGTTTTTGCAATGCTGCTTTTTATTTTTTATTTTTAATTTAAAAAAAAATTGGTTATGAATATTTTGACTGGAGATAAAAATGTGTATAACAGCTGTTTTTTCCAAATGAAAGCAGCAAATTATATCCAGTGCTAGGTCTTATGGTGCAACTGGTTTAATTCAAAAGACCAGGAAGGCTCAACAATGTTATGAGTCTTAAACTTGGAGAAATAAAAATAGGATAGAAAATAAGATCCTAAACCAGAGGGAGTTCCTAATGTTTATATAAAGCAAAGCCAGTATACCAAGCACAAAGTTCAGGAGTAAGGGGGAAGATTAAATGTCATATTATTCAAGTGTTAGGGCAAAAGGCCTCAAAAATTCAGAATGACTAAAGAAGTAGGGAGATGTTTCAGGAGAAGCTCATGGCAACTTTGGATCTTAAAAATATTCCTCACAAATAGAAGAATATTCATGGAAAATTATCTTCTATCTTGGGAAACGTGAACATAAACTGCTGCAGGAAGGGCAGGTGGTTTCTCCCTCTGTCCTCTGGCTAATGACAGGAATACCTGATGAGTTCACTGAATTGCATAATACTGTCATTGAAGATAATTATTTAAACTCTATGATCACTTTTAAAGACAAGACTTCAACAGAACCAATAAATTTTTAGGTTTTTTTTATTGAGCAGAAGAAGTGTCTCTGTATCTAAAAAGTTGCAGAGTTTGATCTTTGAATTAATGGAAGGAGTTGTTACCTGCTTTGAAGTGTTTTATCTTTTTTGTAGACTGCAAAATTCAGCTGGAATTGATGAAGGCCACCAAAGAGTTTACAAATCTTGAAAAATAACTGCTTCATTGGAAATAACCACGGAGGATTATTTTGAGAGTATGATTCTGATTTCATATGGGAACATCTGTCCTTTAATTACCGTAAAATAACTGCAGATAGATTGGTGAGATTGTGTAGAAATGTGTGACTTCTGAAAAAGTCTACATCACCTTTCAGCTACATTGGAAGTCTCACATTATCTGGGATGTTAACTAATGTCAACATTTTATTCTTATTATAACACCACATACACTGAATAAGTAAAACTTCAGGCTAGTTAGCTAGAGGAAAAAAGAGAAAACAGTGTTACTTCAATCTAATTATCAATTTACAGCTCAACTAATAAAAGATTATTTTCCAGAAGGACATAGGCAAACTATTTCCCTCCCTATTTATAAATACAGCAAAAAGATTCCTTCCAAGAGACTCAGGATAAAATTTATATTCGTATTTTTTTAACCTCAATTTTTATGCAGGCTGATTTAAAACAAACAAAAAAAGCACAACACAACCTTAATTAGTACATTTATGCAGATAACAAACCTGTCTTCTTTCAAGAGATTATATAAACAACCTTTTCCTCTAATCTTTGCCTCCTTCCTCACAATATGATAAACTATTTATTTATTTTGTACTAGGAAAAAAAAGGAGAATAGATCCAACTAAGAAAACAGATTCATGGCAGAGCAAAAAGAAGCCTAGGAAGTAATTTCTTCCTTGCATTCCTGTGAGCCAGTATTGAAATTATACTCCTAAAACCTCACTTTCAAAGCTATGACTAAAATCCTTGATTACAGTACCCTCTTCTATCAGGAAATTATTTCATTTTTCACATTTCCATTTCCGTGCAGTCAAGCAGGACTACTTATATCTTCCTTCCCGAATTAAGTGTCTTGAAGGTCCCAGGTTAAGGTCCTGTTATATGAACACCATTAGAATTTTGCACTGTGATGAGCTGATTCAAATCACTCCAGTATTCTCCATTCCACCTTTTCTATGGCGTACCTAAAACCACAAAAAATTTGCATGAACAGCTATGCCGATTGATAGTCTGGAAAAAAAATTCTGTCCGTAATTTCTATGGAAAGTTGAGGGATCTTTTTTTCAGCTCTGTATTCCTCTGAGGCTAGATGCAAGGATTATTTTTATTTATTTATTTTTAATAATTTCTTTTTTAACTGATAAACACAGCTATTTCAAGTTAGGGCAAAAATGTGAAAAAAGGTGAAATGGGATCTGGTATGGTGACTAAAAGCAGTTCCACTTTTACTTGCCTTAAATACCCCTTGAAATTCAAACTCATTTAAATAGAAAATCTACAATAAAAAGAAGATATGATAATCAGGAAACTGTGCAGCTTTTCTTAAAGAAAAGGGCATACATCCACTAGTTATGGCTTGTGAATTGAATGATCACAAAACATTTGAACACTATTTCCTGGTACTGCCTGGATTATTAATGCACTTTTCTTACTCTTCAATGTCCCTCTCAATAATGGCAGCAAGAATTTAGCCTGACTAGAACATAATTCAATAAACATATTTTCTTGGAATGGGCAGATTGCTTTTTGGTTTTATTAATGGATTTTTTATTTTCTTTTACTGAAGCAATGCATTGGGTTTGCAGAGCATTAATTGCAGAGACGAACATGGGGCTTCTTTTATACAAACTCACCAGAGTAAAGAGAGGACGAGAACAATTTCTTCTCTCCCTTACTCTTCCTTCCAAGTAATAGTTTTTAAGTAGTAGAAAAAAGGAAGGACTGGCAGCACCACTGTGGTTCCCTCATTATAGTTAAATTTACTTTGAAATCAGATTATAATTCATATTTATGTCTCGTATCTAACGCCTTGAGTTGACATTAGTTTTCGATCTACATACATGGAAACAAAAGATTATTGCCGGTCTTTTTTGTTGTCCTTTTGTTATTATTATTACTGTGATTTGCATGGACTTTGGCAAAAGGGCAAACCTTCTCCCTGTGTTCTTATTTCTGCAGAGAGGAAGCTGGGAGAAAATAGAAGGACAGAGTGAAATGGTGCCCAGAATAGGTGGTTTAGTGATTGGGATGGCTCCTGATCCTGACATGGGGGAATGTTTTCCTCTGGCTGCCTGTGCTTTGCACCATTCAGAGCTGAAGAGATGCATAAAAATTACCTAAATGGATTAGATCACTGTTTGGGTCCTTAGAGTGGTTAGTAAGGATGCTAAGACACAGTTGAAGATAACTGGAGCAGTCATTTTCTATGTTATTTGATTTTCCAGACAAGTTCAACCCCTTATTTAATGAGTATAAGCAACAGAAAAATTGTGGTATTTTTCACATGAGCTTTTCATGGTTCCTTTAAAGGCTTTCTTATGGTCCTGAGGAGTTTGTACATCCTTACTGAGCTGGAAAATAATTAGCCCACAGGGGGAACAGTTCCACCACAGAAGACATGGAAATTGAAATTTCTCCTAGATTTTTACTAGGTTGGTTTTTTTTTTTTTCTTTCTTTCTCTTTTCTCCAGCATGCATTGGCAGTTCCAAGCACTTCCTCTCCCAAATTTTAATGCCAGCTGTCTGCTCTCCTCTCTGGCTTCTGTGGCATGATTCCATCAATCTGGCATTGCTTCCTCTTTGTTTTAGATCTTTCCAGTTATTAAAAAAATTTAAAAATCAGTCTTCATGTTACCACCTTCTCATACACTCAATAAAAGAAGAGCAGGCTTTTAAGACGAAGCTGCTTCCATGTCTTCACTTTTTTTCCTTTAACATGCATTTATTTTTTCACTTCTAGTTTGTCCTTTTCACATGGGTTAAGATAAAAAAATTAAAAATTTAAAAAATTTTAAAAAAAACCCCACCACCAGAAAAAAAAACCCCAAACCAAACTAAAAATTAAACCAACTTTGCAACATTTAGGAGAAGTTTTCTAGGTACTTCATGAAATCTACCAATTCATAGGTCCGATCTCCAAATCACTGTATTTGTAGTTATCAGTATTTTCAGTTACACGTTCCTCAATGACACTCAAAACTATTTATTTATTTATTTATTTATTTAATTATTTAAAATAGTCTATGTCATCTGCTACAATATTCACCGTTATGTTTGAAAATGGTCCCTCTTCCATGGGGAAAATCCATCTCTGGGCTGCCAAGGCCTTTGATCTCACCTGGATGATTTGTCAACAAATGGCGCATTGAAGCAGCACTGCTGAAGTGGCCCGCCTCTCCAGAGCCCCTAAATACCTTTATAGGATGCATTAAATGTAGCTCAACCTCCCTCTGACCCCGAGTTCAGCTCTGCCTCCCTGTCTTGGAGCAGGCTGCTCCACAGGGAAGGTGGCCTGGGAGCTGACCTTGGCATGGCAGGCACGGCTGAGGTGTCAGCAATCTTTTATCCTTATCAATTTAGATTCCTTGTGGTCATGGGGAATTCTCATGCAGGAGAAGAAAGGAAAAGCTATAATTTTATATTCACAGCTAGGGCTTTTCCCAGCTTCTGTGCCACTTTGTGGGTGACCTCCGTGGGCTCAGGGACAGATTCTGTCCAGGTAGCTTGGGGTTTGGTCAAAGCAGAGCACATCTGACATGCCCCTGTTTCCTTACAGGCTCAGTCAAACCTCAACATTTCCCATCTACTTCTATCTAAAATAAGTAATAAAGATGGATGCTACTGAAAGTTTCCAGCTGCAGAATTTATACCGGATGCTTTGCTTTGGTTTGGTACCAATTTCCTGTGTTTGTACTGATGCAGAGCTGCAGGTGAATACTTGTTTCCCTTCTGCATGTTCCTTTTCTCAAGTGGATCATGGTCCTAGATTACACCATATGAATTATGATGTACTGTTGTTAAGCCCTGATACAGTACTGGAAGCTTGCATTATATGAAAAGTCAGGACATTTTTTTTGTAGTTTCACTTAAATACTTTAAACAATATTTATCTTTGCCAAAGTAAAAGTGCTTTGTTAAAATTTGCGGTCAACAAAAGTGTTTTAAAATAAAGAGGATTAGAAAAAGCATATGTTACTGATGTTTGGAGGAATCTTCCTGTGTAGTTGTTTTTCTTTTTCTTTTTCTTTTAACAGCCTTCATATAAACCTTTTCTTTAAGCCTCATATTAAAAAAAATAACTTGTTCTTGGGACTTAAAATAAATTATATGAAAAGCAAACCAAATCTTTTGGTGAAATCTATTTCATTGGGCTAAAGAAAGAGACATTTAATTAAAAGGGTTATCTTCAGCCTTGATAGCAAGTTGTACAGGGTTGGTTTGGGCAGTTGTTCATCTGTTTGCCCAGCACAGCTGGGTAGGTGGGTACACCACCCAGCAAAGGAGACAACTCCTACCCTGAGCAGGTGTTCGTTCAGTCTGCCCCTACAAGAAAGACATTGAGGGACTGGAGCACATCCAGAGAAGGGAACAGAGCAGGGGAAGGGTGTGGAGCACAAGTCAGATGAGGAGCTGCTGAAAGAGCTGGGTGGGCTCAGCCTGGAGAAAAGGAGGCTCGGGGGGAAAACTTATCACTCTCTACAACTCCCTGAAATGGGTGTAGCAAGACAGACTA
Source organism: Mohoua ochrocephala (assembly GCA_013398855.1). Taxonomy (NCBI): domain Eukaryota; kingdom Metazoa; phylum Chordata; class Aves; order Passeriformes; family Acanthizidae; genus Mohoua; species Mohoua ochrocephala. The sequence continues at coordinate 84,725 of VZTA01012252.1, read as the reverse complement.
TCAGGATTCCTTTCCATTATTTCTGTGTAGGCTCAGTGTGCTTCAACAGCAGCATTTCCCACAGTAATTTGGAGCTACTTCTTCAAATCTCAGCTGGCATCAGAAAAAGCAGAGAAAGGAGGACAAATTTCAAAAGCAAAACTTCTGTACCTAAAATCCTTTTGTTCCAGTTCTAGAATAGATGAAGTAAAGCCTAGAACAGATCATCATCTATTTATATCCTCAGCTTTAAATATCACACTGTCTTTTGATAAACTCTTCCTATTTTTTCAAATTTGAGAAAAAGTAAAGCTACTTCAGTTTTTTGGGTGCAGGCTTGTTGTTTATTTTTTGCAAAACTGTCCGAATTCCAAAGCTCAACAAGGTCTCAAACAGAGTGGTCTTTAGGACCCAGACAACATCTAGGATAAAGAAAGATGTCAGTGACATTTTACCACTTGCTCTTAAGTTTTCATGGTCTTTCACAGTATTTTCTTGAAGTTTCTAAAACAAGGACCTAAAACTGCTGCTAACACCTCCAGTCAATTCACTCTGATCTTGTAATCAAACAAGCCTGCAGAGAATCTGCCAGGCAATTTCTCTGTAAATTGTTTGAACCTTGCAGGCATATTTCTAGTGCCAAAAATCATTACAGAATTGAAAACCTCTTAGTCAGGTACAATCAAGTGTGAATCTTGGTCTCTGGGTATATAAATTTTTACATTTAAGGCATGTTAGTGTTAACAACTTGACAGCTTGTCTGAAACAATTAATTTTTTAAACCAAAGGATCTCTCCTGTCATAACTTTTTACCATTATCATAGAAGTGTTTGACTACAGCCTGACAGCAAGCCATCCGTTTCCTTTGAAGTAAATGGCATGATGATGATGATGATGATGATGATTGCAATTATATTATTCACCCTGTGAAACAAGCACCAAAAATTTGACTAACTTCTGCCAGATTTACACTTCCTTTAAGTAGTATCATGTTTAAAAATTATTTTTCTAGACTTCAGTACTTTCCTGTTGAAAAAAATCCTGCTGATGTTTTATATGTGTGCAATCAATGTGCACATACATATTTATTCCAAATTTAACAGATAATCGACACTTTTCTAGAATGAAATTGTGCCATCTTGCTAAAAACTTTTCCCATCACTCTCTGGTTGAACATCAATGATAATAAATAAATAAATCAATCTGGAGCTATTGTCAGGTAGCCATTTGCAACCTTCATTATTCCAGAAATGAGAATGATACTTTTAGGCCACATCATCTGGCTGAATATCTGTTTGGATCTTAAAGGGAACTGATAGCAAAAAAAAAAAGATATAAAATCAATTTTTAAGATATGTAAGGTTTTGCTTTATTTGCTTTAGGTTGTTTTGGGTTTTTTTTTCCATTAAGGATATTTAAATAATATTTTCTGAAATCAGCAGGATTTGTTGTTCATATTTACTTCAGATTCATGTCAGGAAGTTCACAGAAATTCAGGCTTTCAAAATGTGGGCTTTTTCTGAATTTATTCTGTTCTTTGTAGGTTTGCCATCATACCACTGCCTCTTTTTGCCTGGATGTTGTCATCTATGGATTTTGACATGGTGAACCTTTTGCATGAGCAATTTCTTAAGAAATGAGGCTGGGCCCATCAAACCACTCCTCATAAAAACCTTTATCCAGCTAAAAAAAGTTTAATTGCCACAAATACCAAATTAATTTTTTCAATTTCGTCATTTGAAGACACTTTTATTTTTGAATCTTGAACTTAATAAATTGTTGAAGTTTAAATACCTAAAAGGAAACATTTTAGTTAAACTAACTAAACCTGGTCAGCATTTATTTCCTTCAGTTTCCTGAGAAAGCTGTTTCTCATTCTCTTTTACTCATGCCACCTTATTTTCAACACAGATTTGCCAAACATTGTTAACCTAAATTGAGAGCTCATCAGACATTTGGTAGGAGAACACCTCACTAAAAGTGGACAGTTAATGACACTGACTTGCTAGGTTTGAAGTGGATGGAGAACAGAGATGCTGATGCTGTGCGTTCCTGTGCCACTGCCCCAATCTACAGCTGTTTTCTGTGAACATTTCTGTAAAGTCCATTCAGTTCCTTTTTCCCTCTGCCAGTACTCTCCATGTTTCACCCCTAAAGCCTTTTTCTCGCTGTTTCCTCTCTCCAGTCTTCCTTTCATATGTGCATTGACAATCCTTTGGGCTGTTCTTGCCTCCTTCATAATCTGGCTCGAGAGGACAGAGCAGCTTGAATCGATGAAGTGCTCACATCCCTGGTTTTGGCTGGATAGACTTTCAGTCATATTAAATTAATTGACATCTGTGGACTCTCAATGCCTCTAACACACAAAACTCTTTTAGGGTGCCCAATATGCAGCCTTTGGAACTCTTTTGTAGGCATTGTGGGCAGAATTTTCTTTCATGACTGACTTAACTAAAAGTTACAGAGGGCTTTGGTGGCAAACACAGGCTAAGAGCTTCTCTCTGGGTGCTTCCTCCTCTATCACTCTGTCTCTCTTGCTGATGGCTGTAACTATTGGTTCAGGATGATTTCAGTGGCCTTGAGATCAGCAAAATTTATCTCTGACAGCACTGAGATGTGAATTATTATTGATGCTGAGGCAGACCGTGCATTTGTGGGGAGCTTGTTTCAGAGTTACACCACTGTAACAATGAGAGCGTTGTCAGACAATATGATTTCTGCTGCATCCTAAGTTCTCTAATTGTTTATCATATTAACCTTGGGTGATCTTGCAATCTCCTGTCTGCAACATTAATCAGCTGACATCATCCTGTGTTCTGAAAGGACATTATCAAATCCAAAGACCAGAATACCTCTCCAAGGAGAAGGGCAGTGGGGCTTGGTGACCTGAGAAAGGGGATTAAAAAGACCTTTATTTTTTTATCTTTGCCATATAACCCCAGATGAGTCACTCCCATCTCTGGATTGTTCTGTCTTTTGTCTGATGGAGAATTGTCTGAGCTGCTCTGCTTGGCACTCAGGCTGGGGTTGCTCCTGGACTTACTACTGCTAAAACCAAGAGCTGGCCCAGGCTGGGTCCATTCCAGATCCAAGTTATCATCAGAAGGCTCCTGCTGTTCTGCAGACAGGCAGACACCCAAATTACACTACAGACCTAAACAACATCCAGGTCATCTCAGTGTATTTTGAGAATTATTGTTACCCAACAAATAATCCTAAATGATTTTCAGTGGGAGGATTGCAAAAAAAAAGGTTGCTCAAAGGTTTAGGGAATTTTAGTTTGGGCAATTTGGGCTTCATTTTTTACCATTTCGGTGTTTGGGTTTATTTTTTTTGTTGTGGTTTGGGTTCCCTTCCCCCTCACACCCAGCTGAAAATGGTCACATTTGTAAAGTGAGCTCATATTTGATGGGAAGAAAGGTTGAAGTTCAGTGAAGTCTGCCTAATGAAATACTTTTGCCATGGATTGTTCTGCAGCATGATAAACATATAAAAGGGACAATTGCACTGGAAGGACAAAAACATTGTTACTTATGAAATGCAAATTATTTAAGTAATACCTAAAGGAATATTTCAATAATCCTCACTCAGTAAATGAATTGGTTTTATTGTGGGAGGAACTTCATGAAAGGTGGAGCAGATGTAAACCTACACAGAGATCAATTATTTGATTTCAGCTGCAAATACAACACCTTTCCTAAATGGTTGGAATTCGCTGGTTCCCTGGGTTAAACTGATGGATGTTTACTTTGTGTATCAGTAACACAATCTTTTCCAGACAATGATAGATATGATTAAATGGCCTAGGGCTCTATTGGAACCAGGCACAAAATATTCCTCCAAATTCTCTTTAGGGAATGAAGCAGTGTGGCTCAGAATATTTGACATGGCCACTGGCTGTTACTCAGCACTGCTCTGTCAGGTATAAAATGGGTCTTTGTGCTCCCCAAACCGAGCCTGACGCTTTAGATACATCAGGAATGCTCAAAATTGTGCCAAAAAATCACTCCTATGGGCTACATTTGGGAGCTTTCTGGAGAGAGTCTGTCCAGGTAAATTGTGTGACTGCACATGGCTCAGGCTTTGTGCAGGGGTTTGGCTGAGTCTGACCAAATTTGGGGGAATTTGGGACCATCTGCAGCAGGTCTGCAGGGTGTTTGGGATCATCTCAGAGCTATGCTTGAGCTACTCCAGAAACAGCAGTACGGACAGGAAGAAATGTCTCTTGAGGCATGAGATTTAGAAAAATAAAACAAACTAGAAAATCTAAAAAAAAAATCCTAAAATCATACCAAAATTGCTGACATAAAAGAATAAATGAAAAAAATTCCCTATGTTGGCTTCAAAATTAGCAGTTGATCTGACAATTGGTTTAATTTGGGGTGACTTGAGTATATTACAGATGCTAATTTATACTCTGGGCCTGAGCTCAGCACTGTGCCCAGCGAGAGCCCTGCAGCTCAGATTTTGTGCAGCCGTAAGCTCCTCACTGCCTGAGTACAAGAGGACTCGTGCTGTCAGCACCTCCTAAGCAGCTGCTTTTCAAACTGAGCTGTTTGCCAGGAACGACCTTCAGTCCTTCAAAAACACAAACACCTGCCCCCTGCTCAGAGGGGGAAAAAAAAGGAAAAAAAAGGAGAAAAAAGGAAGCCGAGAGAGAAGGTAGACAGAAGAATATGCACATCTCGATGGGAATCTTTTATTTATTTATATTTTTCAGTTAATAAATCCCTAACTACTGCTGCAGGTCTGAACCTCTATTCAGGCAGAGTGAGGCTGGCAAGATATTAATAAGATAACACTTACTGAGGAAAAAATCTATTAGAAAACTATTCAGCTATGTTGACGTGGTGAATGGAACAGTTTTATTCCATTAGCATGCATTCAACAAAGAGAAGTTAATTAGTTTTGAGAACTTCTGATATTTCAGTAAAACTTTAGACTAATTTTCAGTTGGATTTTTTTTGCCTTCTGGGGATCCTGTCAGTATTTTCAATTAACAGATTTCCCTGCACAAGCTCTTCAAAGAAATGGTGTTAGAAATAGAGGAGGGCAAGGACTGCATTTTTCATTTCATGGGAAATACACAATTCCTTTCTTGTTATAAAAAGGAGCAAGAAAAGAAAACAGTCAGGTTGTGGATATAAATTAAGTTTAATAATTCTGAACCAAGTTACACAAATAAATTCTCTGTAGTAGTTTAATATATTAGAATTTAAATGGAAAATCGCTGCAACTGCCCCATTCTGCCCCATAGTGAACAACATTCAAAGACATCTATCTCATTTTTTCCTCTACCAAGCAAGAGCTTCCTTATCACTCTTAAAATAACACAAGAATTATCAGTATTTCTGGAGAAATTCTGCATCTTTTGTTAGTTTTTAAGTACTTGCAAGGGTGTATGTGACCTTCAGGCTTTGCTCTAGTATTAATTAAACAGATTTTTTTTTAAACCTGAAGGCTTTCCTGTATTATGTGTAACCAGAACCTGCAGTCCATAGCAAAAAAAATGTGTTTTGTCTTTGCAGGAGAAACCTGATGTACTTTTTAAAATGGCATGTGAGTAATAGATGCTTATGTTCCATTTCAGCATTATGAATTTATCTACAGTAAACATGAACTTTGGGCTATTATATTAAATGATGACACACAAATGCATCAAAGAAATGGATTTTTGTCAACCGAGTGCCTAATGTAAGGATTGTAAGTGATGTGTAAGGACTGGCTGAGTGATCCCTGGGTCTGGTACACAGGAATTCTTGGTCTAGAGAAAAATATGTGTTCAGATTGCTTTTCTTCATGTTTACAGTCAGCTAACAGTACTCAGAGGCTTCAACTTTACTGGCCTGTTTCTGTATTGTTTTATCTATCCTGCAATATTGAATCATCTCTCGAGAAGAATCTGCTACTCTCCAGATATGGCTTTCATTTAATTATGATCATTCCACCATAAAAATCGTGATTTGTTCACCAAAATAATTTTCTTTATTCTTGTTTCCTCTTCCTCAATGACCACAAGCTTGTCTCATCTCTAAGAACTGTGAAGCTCATACTGTTTTTCTTCCTGCTTTGATTCTCTCTTCTCTGGACAACTATCTCAGCCTTCTCTCTTCTTGCCTTCAGGGCTTAAATTCACTAAAAACTTCCTCCCTTTCAACTGAGAGTTTACAGCAATGATCAAACCAAGCCTAACTCCCAGTTTTCTGTACTCTAAAATTAGTGTGTTGGGGCTTTTTTTTTTTTTTTTTTAACTTCCTTGGTGTTTCTAAACAGTTAAAAAAATGCTGGCCAGTTCTTCTACACTTCTTCCATCACATGCACTCTAAATTACAAGTAGATCACTCTGACTTCTCACTTCTTCCCTGACTGTGCTTTTAAAGGATTCTAAAATGTACATTTGTAAAGATTTTTACCTAAGGTATTGTCTAATTTCAGGTTATGGAAACTAAAGAACAGGCAAGGAAGGACTGTAGCTTCTATGTGCGATCTGAGCCTCCATAAAACAATTAATTACTGGGCATCTGAAATCGCCTCTGAGTGCTCTTGGACACTTCTCAATTCTTCTGTTTCAGCTTCCTTCCTCTAGAGATTAACAGCTCTTGGTTCCTTAGAGAATCTGATGCAGCCAAGCACTACCTTGAAAGAAAATATATGGGCTTTCTTCAGAGGAAGGCACAGACAGCTTTTAGCATGGGTTCAAGATTTAAAAAAAAATAACCTTTTTGCATCATTATTATGGTTTTGGATCATTTTTTAAACATCACAAGCTAATATCATCTCAATCAGTAGAAATAATAGAATTTATTTCATTTGGACTAATGTATTAGAGCTATAGTGATTCTTTTCATAATTAATACTAGCTTCTCAGTTAAATGTTATGGTAAATAGATGTAGATTAAACCGATTTGTATATATTTTATATTCTCTCTTATCATTTTTGAAGAAAAATCCTGCTGTTGACAGCAACAGCAATAAAAGAAGGTAAGAGTCACACTGTATATAACAGAATTGTTCTACTTTGATCTGCAGATTTGTGCTATGTGTGGTGGAAGACAGTAATGGAGGAAGAGATATAAAAAGGAAAAAATATTTATAGGATTGTTACCAAAAAAATAAGTAAACTCCAATATCAGATGAAGGAAAATAATGTGAAATCAGTTTGGGGGATTATCATGTGAAATGTCAAATCTGATATTCCAATAATAGGAATCCTTCAGTTAAAGCAGATCAGAAAGTCTGCAACAAATCTTTTCTGACAGAGTTTTAAACAGATCTTTACTGAAAATTGCCTTTTACAGAACATTTTAATTTTTCTGGGACAAATCCCACATACAGAAGCTGGTGCCAGAATCTTGCCACAGCTTTACTTCAGTTCTCTCATACTTACACTGCTCTGACTCCCTGCAAAGGCCCAAAGACACCTTCCCCTGCCTGCTCTCAGTGAAACACACAGGATGCAACATCTCCCTTCACACAGCACAGACATTGATTCATTACATGGGTCAGATTCACACTGTGAAAACAAACAAACAAAAAGAAGTATAAGGCACCTACCACAGTAAACATGATGTGCCTTTAATTACATTTTAAATTAAATAGATAGTAATTTTAAAGTGTTTCAAGTTTTCTCTATTTGCTAAAAATTATTGCCAATTAGAAGTATGTTTTGAAAAAACCTTTTGCATCCTATACTAGAACTTGCTATTAAACCAACAAATGAACAAAGAAATAGAACAATATGCAAGATTTTTTTCACTAATTCTGAATGACTTTTGGTTGGTCTCATAATGATCTAGAAGACTTTAGAAGAAGAAGGGAGAGTAAGTTCTATTTCTATGAGATAATAGGTAAAATATAGATTTTTTTGACCAATTTTTTTTAATGTTGGATATTATGATAAATTAACTAGAGTAATTGTCTAAAATCCATTCTCAATACAATGCTAGTATGTATTTCTGTTGAGAAGATATCTATCTTCCTAGAGGACAGCCTCGGGATTGTTACTCAATATCTCAGTTTTAAGCTGGTATTTATTTTTAATTTCTGCTCATTTTTAACAATGAGAAAGATCTACTTGCCAAATATTTTATGAATGTTTAAGTTCTTACATTTCTAAATTTAGGTATTTATATTCATATTTAGAAACTTAAGGTTTAGGCTTCCAAGTCTGAAACTCTTGGCAATGAGGATTTCAGTCAGTTCAAAATGCAGACCATGCCAGCAGTAGCTTCTTTCTGCCAGACAGGGTTACCACCTGGAATACAGGGAGATAAATCCATGGGTTTTGATGTGACTCATGTTGATCATTTGATATTATTTCAAGTAATTTTGTGGTATATAATTAACACATCCATCAAACAGTTACAGATTTGCTGGTGCTTGTCTACACTGAAAGTGGGACCACAATGGGACCCCAATAAGAGACAAATCAGCCTCAAAGTTTTGCCTTGCTTTGCACCAGGCTTTGTCCTAAGCATGGTCTGATGTCACGAGTGCTTAAGCATTAGAAAAAGCAAGATGTCTGACCTCAAGTGGATTTTATTTTCACAAGAATACCTTTATAGGATAAACCCAAGAATTGACAGATTATTTCTTTACAGAACACTTTGGGTGTCAAAAACAGAGCAGAGGTTAAATACACTCACTGTATAAAAGGATAGAGCAGGGAGCACAAAAAAAGGGGTTTTTTTGTGGGGGAAGAAGGCAACTTCAGAAAGATCAGCCATCAAAGTTTAGATGAAAAAAGAGCAATGTGGTTCAGTTTTGTTTTGTTCTCCCAAGAGAAGTCTCCCAATCACTGTAGGTGATCTTTGCATCCATCGGTATGGGGGAAACTGAAGGTGGTTTTATGTCAACAAGTTCAAATCCAGAAGAATTATTACCGTGATGGTGTGGGGTTATGGTCACACTACTGCCATAACTAGAGGGTCTGCATGGAAGCTGGTTCTGACACACTGTACTGAGCTCTGCTCTGCTCTTATAGATGTAATGAGTTGGTACCTATTGCTGCAGGCAACTCTATGTTCCTTTTTACTTGGTCCTTTTTCCTCTGCTAATTGGGAAGCATGTGAAATCCTTCAGACCTTTCTCTGTGTGTGTGGTGGAGAAAGTGAAACTGGATTACTCCCAAAATGTCAGGTGTTTTAATTCAGGTTTCTCACAGGCCACTCTGAGTCACATACCTCTACTAGTAATATTTCAGAAGCATTTTATGCTGTGATTTTGGCCCAGTGCAGCTGCACCTTCCCAAAGGGTTCCTGGATGAGATTCAGCAATTAGACTATTCCAGGGATCCCAGCAGGCAGGTTTCAAGTGTTGAGCTCTTTGGGTGACTGACAGGTCATTAACATGGATGCAGGACTCCTTGCCAGCTTATCTCAGTGTCTGGGAATGCTTCAGGGTACATACAGGTTATTGACGTAGATGTAGCTACAGTGTGCAGCGATTTCTCCCTGGATTTCAGATACCTCCCCACCAATAATTTTAGTGAAATATATGTGTTTCAATGGAATACAGCAATAACTAATTAAATAATATTAAAAAAAAAAAAAAGAAAGAAAGAGAGGGAGAGAATAGGGGAAAAAGTCCAATGCTTTGAATATCAAATATTCTTCAACAACAGTAAAATCATTAACTAGACCCATTTTGACTATAAAACCAAAAATTACACTTTTTTATTTTAAAAAAATGACATTTTTTGCAATGTGCAGACTTGTGATTAAGGCAGATATTAGGGAATTATTATGCTCCCAAACAATGGGGAGATTGGAACCAGTTACACATCTTTGGTAAATTGCAAAAAGCAGGGAACTACTGACTGTCTTTGAGAAATGAGATAATTCTCCTGTGTTACATAAACTTCTTCAGGGTTTTTTTTTACTCTGATCCTTTGGGTACATGAGGTAATGAGATCTTTTCTGTGTTGAGATGGAGGAAAGACAACTTTTATATGATCTACCACAATATGGAGTCCCAGAAGCGTGAAATATGTTTTTGGGTTATGGGGAATTACTGTATGCAAAGGGATTTCCAGATTTTCAAAAGTTTTCTCTGCCATATTGCCAACATACCTCAAAACAGTGAATATTGGTCAAGAACAGTATGTATCTGTTTCCTCTGACAATTCTCCACCAAGCCTGAGACCTTTCTTCCAGCTCCCAATGAGAGGCATCCATTTGGTAGAGATCATTTCACTTGTTCTGGGCTGCTTTCCTTTCTTGCTACCCAAGCTTCTTGGAACTCCTCTGAGCTGACTAAATCACTGTCTGAGTGCTGACAAATACATATCTCAATGTATGGAAACAGAAGAGGTATAATTTATTTCAGTTTTTGCTTCCCACCCTAGAAAAAGAATATGTGAAAAGTATATTGTGAACAGAAGTTCATGGGTGGAAATAACCCTAAACTGGCAGCTGTTGTTATTTTACTTTATCTTTGCTTATGCTTCTCTACTGTGGAAAAGGCTATTTGACTGATGCTATGAGCAAAGTAGATAATGACTGTAAAACAAAGCACAAATTAACTGTAATATAAGTTATTCTTTCTCATGTGGCAAAATGTAGGATTTCTGGGCATGCATCCATTGTTGATTATATTAGGTGCTGTACAAACACAGGCCTACTCGCTGGTCTCTATTTTTAAGGTTTCTAGTTCTTACAAATGTATTCATCTTTATTTTTGTCTGTGCAAAAGGAAAGCTAACATGAGGCTTTGTCAGTGCAAAGGAGGCAAGTCCAGTTCGGAACAGACAGCTCATTGTGCTGAATTGGTGAGGACAGAAGCCACGTGATAATTCTTTATGCTCCAAGTCTTACCTCTTGCCCTTGGGATCCTCATTACAATCAGCGAGTGGTAGAGCATCATGCTTTAGGGATGCACCAAACTGCCCAGAAATAGCTGAGGGAACTCCATATGACACTTTAATGTCTTCTGCAGGCATCTTTATACCACTGTAGACATCACTAATGTCTTTAGTATTAGTGTAATGGGCCCCTGGGGGGCTTAGTAAAGACATTGCATGGTCCTGTAGCATATTAAGAAATTTGTCAATTGGCACATGTTCTGATAAAGCAAATAACACCTGTAATCTATTCCAAAACATCACTGCCAAATAGAAGAAAGTCAATAATCTTAGGAGTCTTATCCAGTGGCTCTGGAAAGATGGGGCATTCCTGTTGTGGCCTGTGAGGCAGCAGTTCATTTTCAGCAGTGTGCTGGTTGCTGGGTAGATTTTTATCTCCTTAAACACCTCTTCCTCAGCCCCTCCTGTATCTGTGTGCATTCAGCACAGCAGATGCTTCCTTACAGTCCTGTGCCACCAAAGACCATTTCTGTATTCAGAAATTTTGTCCCATGTTGGTCAGGGATTTGTTTTGATGGTGGAATAAACTGAATTAAGGCGAAGCTGGATTTGTTGCAACCAAATCTCCTCCATTTTGTCCTGCTGTCAAGGCCTTTGTTTGTCTGTCTTCCCTCACTTTCTTCCTCTGTGAGGCTGTGAATCTGCCACGCTTCCAAATCACTCCACAGAACAACTCTCCCAGGATAAGGCGACTGAAGTGAGAGTGATGCCAGAAAACCAAGACTTAGAGAAGCACATTCTTCGGCACAGATGTATTTGTGAGTTTGGAGCAAAATAACGGAGAATAGTTGAGCTTGGAAAGGACCTCTGGAGCTCATCTTGTCTAACACTTCTGTTCCAACAAGTTCAAAATAACCATGTCTTTATTTCTATACAAACCTTCCCAAATAGTCTGTACTTGAAGGCAAAATATGCTGACATGTACATAACCTGGCAGAAAACTACAATCCTGCACATAAGGAGGGTAAAGTCCTCGAGCACTAAGATAATGCTTCTGGGAAAATAACGATGAAAATAGTTACTTACATTTTCAAGGTAAGAAATCTTCCAACCAATCTTCCAATTTTTCTCAAATGCATATAAACATTACTCTCCTGATTTTTCAAGTGGGAATCTAAAATGGTGAACATTTTTGCGAAACATATTCTGGGAGCCTTAAGTCACAGGTGCCTAAAGACACAGTGCCTGAGGCACATCTGGGCTTAAAACACAGAGAAGGAAGGAAAATGGAATAGGAAAAATGTAATAGCTTAGCCATCAACTTTCTCCAGTCTATACCATACATGCATATATCTTCTCCTCCAAAATAAGAGACCCCCCGGTATCTGTATAGTAGAGCCTCACTTGAGCCCACCAACAATTTTTCTCACTCAGTGGGTTTATTTTCTCATTCTTTCTCCTTTTGTCCTGGCTCTGCACTGTGGATGAAGTTTCATTAGCATTTTAATTAGTGAGGCTAAATTAATAACATGAGTTTCTTGTCTCAGAGTGCTCTCAGACTTTCCAAGTATAGCCCAGACACATGGTTTGGGCTGGTCACTCTCGAGTGCCAACAGCTGAAAATAGGACTGAGAAGTGAAACTTCACTCTTTTTCTAAGAGCATCAGTGGAAGTTCCATGTCATTAAACTTCAATTAAAATCTCAGCCTTATTAGTAACTGTGCTCAAATTCTTATCATCTTGGCTTGTCTTTTGAGGCAGAATATCACTTCGTCATTCTTCTGAGAGATGTAGTGCTCATAACCGTATTTTTTTCAAAAATATGTTTATTTTCTTGTAGTTTCATTGATGTTCCTCTCTTTCAGAATGTGACACTTCACAAAAGTCTGGTCCCTCAAAAAATCTTTTTATTCAAGTGCTGAATTTTTTCCTGTCATGGCTTAGGAACAATTTTATTTTCAGTATTTGTAAAAGGTAGCCTTAAGTGTCATTCTCAAGAAAAGGAAAAAACAACAACAAGAAAATAACAGTGAAGTATTCAGTTTAATGCTGTCCTGAGCAAAGAAACTTTGAACTGTTCTGCCAATTTCAGCTGTAAAGAAGAGGATTTGAAGACCTCAGCTTATATTTCCCATGTGTCAGACACTGACTGTTGCTTCTTACCTCTAAGTGTCTTCTTATTACTGCTTTTTGGTTACCTTTGCTTCTCTAAGCTATGTGAAGAGTATGTTGAACAGTAGCAGGAAAAGTTCCTATTCAGTCACTCAGCTGTTAGAATGATCCTTGGTATGGTTTTAGCTTTGGACAACTGGGACTATCTGAATAAAATTTTGAGCATGGTTTAGTAGCTTTCCTGGATATAAAAAGATTCTTAAATACGTTTGGATTTAGCTATAAAATTTTAGAGTTTAATGACATGGGCACATCAGACTCTGTGACAGACGGTCTCAGTATCAGACAATCATCCTGGAAATGTTTAATTTACTAATACCTGCATCTCTTTAGAGATTTATTGTGGTCTCAGTCAATTCCCTCTCCAGACGTCTATGGAGGTTGTGTTATAATTTTTATCCGTTTTAAGATAATGCACGAAATTTTACTAACTGATCATAGAAAAATTGCATAGAAAAATTAATCAGTTGAAAAGTAAACTAGTATCCCAAGGAACTTTCAGCCCTGAAAACTAAGAACAAAAGAGTGGGAAGAGATGATGGAGTAGAATGATTTGGGACAGTGAAGGGCAGGAATATGAAAATAATACAGTCTAAATTCTTAAGCCTCAGTCATACAGACATTTAAATACATACCTTTACTTTATTATCACTGTGAAGTTTATGTTGCGGGACAGGGTCATATTTGGCACTCAGAATACATGAATTCCAGAAAATCAATAGTAGAATAATTCCCTCCTGGATTCTAGAAGGGAGGTACTTTTGGATTGTTTGCATTTTGTTTGGTATTTTTTCACAAAATATGCTGTAGGCGTTAAGATTATAAACTGAGGTTTGAAATACACAGATTCTATTTCTTGCTTCACCATAGATTTTATTTTTGACCATGAGCATTCGTTACTATCCAGCATGGAAGAAAATGTAGGTAGGTGCTTGGCCAAAACAGATAAAGCACTCGAAAAGAGGCATTAAGGTGGATTAGTTTCTCCAAATAACCAAAGAAAGAATGTCATTTCTGAGAGACGATGCATCTAAACCTGTGCAAAAAAAAGGAAAGACAAAGGAGTATACTTAGTTTTGTGGAGTTTAGGTATCCAAATTAGGTTTGCACAAATGGGGACTTCTGCCTGCTTGGGATTCAGACACGTCATCTCCTAAAAACAGATGCTTGAATGGATAGAAGTGTTTCTCTTTAAAAGATGACTGGAGGAAATAGCAGGGAAAATATCTGCTCGACTTAATTTTGAAACTTGGAACCAAGGATGTTCCTGACCTCCAAAGCAGGAAGAGTTCCGAGAAGAACTGCTTCACCATCTTTCCAGAGAGTATGCTGAAGAACACACCTACGACATCACTGGGCTGATTGGGGGACACATCTGGAAAACAGAGTGATACAGCTGGAATATGAATCTGCATCTAAATTCTCCTGAAGTCCCAGTTTAGGCAGGCTTTGAGGTATCAGAAACCCTTGCCTTGTGTTCCCTGAGTAAAATGGGGATAGCAGCCTTTCTTAGGCAGATTGTGTCATATCCACCTCTCACAAAGTTTTCTGAAGAAATATAGTTGGCAAGAAAACCCGAGTCTACTTCTACTTGATCATGCTAAGAACAAGTTTGTCCTCCGTCAGCCTTACTACTTTTCATATCTGACAATTATGTCCATCTTCCTTTGTGGAAGCTTTCATTTTCACTGCTCCATTCATTGTGTCAATGACTGATGTGTAACATGCCCTCTCCAGTTTTGCAACTGTTGTTGGCTTTCTGGTTGATTTCAACTATATTTACTCCACCGCAATCCAACTTGCATCTATAGAATTAGACCTCAGCCATTAAGGCAAAGAAGCAACAATGAATGAGGCATCAGGACCTATTCCAGATTTTTTGACTTCTCCAAGGGAGCATTTCTATTGCTTTGATCAGACTTGCCATTCTCTTTACCATTAAACTCCTTTTTGGAATTTGATCTTCGTGCTCTAATGAAGCACCTAGAAAGTAAAAAGGAATGACAATCCATTGCAGATCACTGTGGTACCAGAAACAATTTTGACTCCTGCAGACACTGGTTTGAGTACCTACTATGAAACAAACATGAAGGGATGAAAATCAAAAACTGCCTGTAAGGAGTGTCTGATAATCACCTTTTTAGAAGCATTTATTGGTCAATAAATTTGTGAGAAGATATTTATTTGCCTTCAAGTAAGTAGTCCACAATGCTCTCAGATCGCACTGTGTCAGAATTTGACTAGAAATCCTGCTCCGCTTGACTGGAGATGTAATCTGCTGAAATGCCATATTTTGCATGAAATGCAAAGCCAAACCAAGATGCAAATCTGTAGTTATCACTACAGAACTTTGCACTCCCAGCAAAAAATACAGCCAGGACTACAACATTATGGCCAGAATCCAGGTTTTAATACATTGTGGCAATGAAAATTATTCTTCAGGTTCCATTGCTTACAGGATATTTATGTAGCATTATTGAGAGTTATTAAGTGGAGGCAGGTGAAATGACTCTTATGTTTTGGTACCCTCAAATGGATTATAAGTATATAATGTGCACAAAATATGATTTTGATTGTTAAATGAATTTAATTGAAGTTTTTGTATAAAGATAAGGAAAAAGAAAACAATCAGAGAAGGAAAATAGAGCTTTTCTCATTAAGACTTGCTGAACACCAAAAGGACCCCTGTAATGTAGCAAAGTTGTTCCAAAGAAAACCACTTCTTTGATCTATTTCTTCACAGTCTTTTTTTGAATTTGGTGAATATGGTATTGGAAACTTCTTTGGTAAGTTATGCTCAGATTTGATTCTATCTTGTTGGTGGAGGTCAGAGTGGCACTGGTGAAATGTAGAAAGAAGGTGATGGGGAAAAACAAATAATGGAGGGAGCCCTGTTTCCACTGCACTGATTTTCTCTCAGAGTGCATAAAGGTGAAGACTTCAGGTAGCAAATGAAGAGGTAGAATACTGTCCTCCTGGGAAAAAAAACACCTAGAAGTGACTAGAGTTCTGGGACTTTGATACAATATAAGAAATGGCATCAGGATGCAACTTGTGGTGCAATGCAAGAAATTGCCTCCCACCTTCTCCATCTCTCTCCAGTTTTTCCATCAGCGACACATCAAAGGCACCATCAAAGCCTTAAGACTTAATGGGGAGGAAGATCAAAAATAGGTAATTTTTCACCCTTATAATTACCAGATGTCATTTTGATTCCAGGGAGAGCACAAAGAATTGGTTGCACAGTTTTCTTATCACTGTTGACGTTGGCTCTATGGAAAAGCACTTTGGTCTATCTTTTCTTATTTATTTTTTCTATTTAGAATGTAAAAATGCTTTGTATGGTACAACCTGTTACTGATTCACCTCTATAAGAAACAAATATGTTCATTTCATAGGTAACTGGAAATTCCCTTAAAAATCCATCAGCTCCCAGGATGTTTGCTTGATGACATTTAGTCAGGAAACCATTCTCTCTGCATAATACCCCCAACTTGAATATCACTGAAACCTCAGACACAAAAACAAATGCCTTTGTTAGAAAGCTGTATAAACTTTGGCATAAAAACAAGAAAACAACTCCAAAATATTTCATCCAATACCGCAATTCAGAAGGGAGGAAAAAAAAAAAGCCATTACCAGGAATGATTGTGTGTTCAGGACTGCTTACTTCATTGGAAAGTAAAATGGGCCATATCCAGCTCACCAAGCGTGTGGAATATATATCAAACATTAGAGCCTGACATCCTCTGTTGTCCTGGTTGATGAGAGCATGTGTTTGAACAGAAAGGTCATGCCCAGTCATGTGTGCTGTGTTTAGCTGGTAATGCAAAGTCAACACTTTTTTTCCCCTTCCTTCTCTCTCGGTTTAGGTAGTAGAATACTGACACAATACTGAGGGTTGCCTTGACTTAAAATCCTCAACTGCAGAATCTTAAAAGGCGTTTAGATTCTGCTTCATAGCAAAACTTTTCCTAACTATGTGTAATCTTACAGTATTCCTTCGTTAGGAGTGTCCATCTGCCACTTCCAGACCCAAAGAAAGTCTGTGATGAAGGGCAGTAGATGTTTTTGTACTTCATATATAGCTACGTGTCTGGTTTTGAATCATCCCTATCTACATGCATTTCTGTCACTTATGGAAAGAGAGAAGTTGAAAAACGAGGATGGTGGAGGTGAATAATATTTCCTTCAAATGATAATAGGCAAGAAGTCAGAGAAAGAGATCTCTTTTCCCTTCACACTAAATATTTCTCTCCCTTTACAAAATATATGACAACTGAGCATTACTAGGCATATAACCCCTTTGGCAGGACAGCTTTTTATCCCAGAAGTAGGGAAAATGGTGAGAGTCGACATTTGAGACACTATGATCAAATTGAGAGACCATTTGATTTCTGATGGAGCAGAAATTCTATTTTCTCCAATAACAAGTGTTAGATTCAATGAGTTATTATGACCTTAAGCAGTTCCAGTTCTGTCACTGATGCTTGAATAATTCTATGTCCTTATTTCCCCTCCTGTGTTTTGATCATCTCGTCTGCTCAAAAGGTGCATCTGGACTGCCCTGTATTAATTATGAGTACAAAGTTTTGTATAATAAAGTTATTATGAGTCCTAGAATCACAATTCCACATAAAATTTGAATGATAACAACCCTGTCATTTTCTTGATGTCAGAGCTCATCAGAGTAACGCAGAATAGAGAAAAAGTTTTGGCCTTGGCAGTTGTCATCAAAGTTTAAATTATAATTCAAATCTTCATAGAAAATATTTATTTAATTCACTTACTAAGATATCTTTCCATGTGAAAGTCATTAGGAAACTTACATCACTCTCAAGCCTGTTTTAGTAATATAGTGGTCTCTTTATCTCCTAGCAATTACCATCTGCCACCTGAATGTTTTCCCTAGAAAAACAGGAACCTGAAATGTATTATTTGCAATATCAGATGGCAGAGTTCTGTGTTGTGTTCTGTACATTCCATTACTACAGTTTTCAAAACACTTGAAAGATTCAACACTCATGGAAGAAATGGGATCTTGTCCAAGACTTCGGTTAAAAGAAAGAAATAAAACCTCCATGGTGCTGAACACTGCTGATTGACTGTTCTTTCTTCAAATTAGTTTTTAGTTTTCAGAAATAAGACATGTAATGCCGATGTGCTCAGTGTGATGGAGGGGGAAAATTACTTAGGCATACCTCTGACATAAAAACATTGATTATCAGATATTTCAAGCATAAGGCACCACAAAGGAAAGATTAGATGTCTTGTTAAGGTACTTGAATGGCATACCTAGTTATTTAAGATAAATATTATAAGACTTGACCATTTTTTGATATTATAGAATAGTGAGCTGTGATCAACAAACCCTTTTTGTCCTTCCTTTTTCTGTTGGAAGCACTCTCAGAACTGTACACTGCAACAGGAGCCAAATATAAGGGAATAAATGCTAATTAGGTGAATCCCAGGAAGCTCAGATCTAATCGTTATGCTGCTTTATGTGCTTCCTATGTCATGTAGATGACTAAATGAAGGATTTATCAATATCCTCTCAATCTACTTCTGTACAAGATTTGGTTAGCAGCAATCTCAGAGCCTTTGGCAGAAAATGTAGAGCTGGTCTTGGTCCTTTCACCTGCCCATTTATCCAGCATAATTTAGTAAAAATTTTTTTCCTTCTGTGAACCAGCAAGGGATTTCCCTTATTTCCCACTTCTACACCATTTGTGGTGTTGTCTGTGGTTTTTTCTCTATTTGATGCTTCTGGGCTGTGTGCAGAATGCTACAACATAAAGAGCCCTATCTGAAAGCCTCTGACCTCTTCTGAGCCACAGGTAGGCTCCTCGTGAAGGCATAGAGTGAAAAAGTTTTCCTTAAAGAGAAAAAGATGGAATATGTTCTTGGAAAATTTTATGTCAACACTGAATTTCATGTAATCTCAAGCCACTCTTTAATAGTGTGCTCAGATGAAGGTATCTATCTGTTAGCTGAAAGTTTGTACGCCTTGTAAGCAGACAACAAACAAGCTACTCTAATAGCAGCAATAACAAAAACGTGTATTTCTATTCACTCCAGAATTCAGTGTATTTTAAAATTCTGCTACTATAATTTCTTTTTGGAAGCAAACAGGGCAATCTATTCATCTATGCAGAATGGATTTATTAGGCATAAAATGATCCAAAATGCCTTCTCCAATCATGACAAAAATACTTTCATCTTTTCCATCAATAAATGCCACTAAGACCCTGTCAGCTCTCGTGCAGGAGACTTATGTCCAAAGGAAGCATTTAATATGACAGATTTGACTCTAAGATAAAAAGTAATGATAAAAAATGTACATAATCTTTCATTTTTATAAAAGCAGGGGAGAAGAGAGTGAAGATGCCTGAAGAAGTAAACTTTCTGGCTCTGATATCTTTTCCGTGTTTCCTTTGGTATATTCTTACTCTTATTGACAAATATTGAAGCAGATCTAATTAGCAGTGGAATATTTGTGTATGAGGAAAGGCCATCTAACAAGCCTATACTTGGCAACAGAAAGCTGAATGTTCATCCAATTCCATAGGAAATGGATTTTTAAAAGAAAAATGACTCTTCAATCTGCAGTTACTAGATAGAGGTGCTGGAATGTGTCCAGTGAAGACCAATGAGGCTGCTGAAGGGTTTTGTAGCACAAGTCTAATGAAGAGCAGATCGAGGAGCTGGGGGTGTTTAGCCTGGATAATCAGGGGAAATCTTACCACTTTCTGCAGCTACCTGACAGGAGGTGATCAAGAGGAAATGGTCTCATGTTACACCAGGAGAGGAGAGGTTTAGAGGTTTAGACTGGACATTAGAAAAAATTTTTCACTGAAAGTGTTGTCAAGGACTGGAACGGGCTTCCCAGGAGAGTTGTGGGGTGCCATCCCCGGAGATATTTAAAAGACATGTAGATGCAGCACTTAGGGACGTGGTTTAGGGGTGGACTTGGCAGTGTTAAGTTAATGGTTGGACTCTGTGATCTTAGAGGTCTTTTCCAACCTAAACAATTCTATGATTCCATGATTTATAGTGTCTTTGATCAGATCAAAGTCTAGGAAAGGGGACTCATCAATAACAGGATATGGTGAGTTTCCAAAATCATTACTGGAAAACATAGCCCCCCCATTAAAAGGAAAAATGTATTTCTGTAGGGCAAAAAAGGATTTTTTTGTGTTTTTAATTAAGTTGTACAAATTCCTCATTTAAAGTAAAGGAAGGAAAATGAAGAATTCAAATCCTTAATTTCTATCTATGCCAATTATGGTCCATGTTCTGTTACTCATTTGACTTGTATTAATATTTTCTTATTCAGAGCAGTCATTAAATTCAGTGAGATTACATTACGAGGCACTTCTGTGTGAGTAAGGGTGATGTATTTTGTCCAGTGGATTAATTTCCAGAATAGCACACTGCTCTTAAAGGGAAGTAGAATTTACCAGCTGGATTAATGAAGGAGTGAGGACAAAAACTTCAGTTCAAGCAGAGCTGTCAACTAAAGCTTCATACATTGACACACATCAGAGCTCAGGAGGGGTTTTGGAAACAGGCAGTAGTAGGTAAAAAGGGGAACAGCTTTATGTGTACCTTGAGCCTGGAGACTAAGACAGTAACTGAATCACATCACGTACTGAAATAAATTTTCACTTGATTAATTGTTCTCATCTAAAGTCCTTAAAGAGCTTCTGGCAATGAACAAATCTCAGCATGCACATAGTCTGCATGAGTGCAGAAAGTGTCCCATATTGAATTGTCGACATGAATCTTCGAACCAAGATGATTCACAAATTAGACCAAGAATTGAAACAGGAATTTGAGCTTTGCAGGGATAATTCTCCATGTCTGTGAGTCAAACTGTTCTCATATCTGTGTTGCTAAGGGCTGTATCTGTCACAGACAGTGAGGCAGGCTTTCTCCGTTAAGATGAACTGTGGTCATTTGAGTATATATTTTATATATTTTGCTGCACACATCGCTAAATGTTTCAGATTGATGATCTTACAATTACAGAATCATTTACTTATTGAATTCAGGTGTGAAAGGAGCAGCATTTTCAGCATAGTTGCCTGCCACACGTTGAGTGGCAATTCTCCCACTGTCTTTGGTTAACGCTGAGTAAATACACTGCCTAGAAATACTACTGGTTTTACATACAGAGGGTTCTAGCTTTCAGTCTTCATAAAAATGACATAAGACCATGGAAGGCAGATTGGGGAAAAAAAAAAGTTCATGTTATACTTTATGAATATTGAGATGATGTGAAGTTACAGACAAAAGAATATCAACAGATATATACTCAACAGAGAGAAATAAGTTCCTTCAGATGACTAGGTTATCTAAGGTGCATAAAAACTGTTGTTGGTGGTGGTAGTATCAGTAGCAGTAGTAGAGGTATTAATTTTCTATAAGTGTCTGTTTCTTTAATGATTATATAGGGAGAGCAGAAAAGTGGTTTAACAGTTCAAGTCAGTGAGGTGAATCTTACACTAGTGCTGAAGGTGCTGTTGACCATCCAGGGCTCACAGGTAGGAGATGTGCTGACATATTCAAGGATATAATTACCTTTAATATGCTATAAAATAATCCTGGAATCATTAAAGTTGGAAGAGACCACCAAGATCATCAATTCCCACCTTTGATCAAACACCACCTTGTCAACTAAACCATCCACTGAGTGCCACATTCAGCCATTTCTTGAACAGTTTCAGGGATGGTGATTCCACCACTTTGCTGGGCAGCCTGTTCCAATGCTTAACCAACCTTTCAGTGAAGGAATTCTTCCTGATGCCCAGACTGAATTTCCCGTGGCACAGCTTGAGGTAAATCCTCTTGTCTTGGTGCCAGTTTCTTGACAGAAGAAACCAACCCCCACCTGGCTACAATCTTCTTTCAGGGAGTCATAGAGAGAAATAAGGTCTCCCCTGAGCCTCCTTTTCTCCAGACAAAACACCCCTGGCTCCCTCAGCTACTCCTCATGAAACTTGTGCTCCAGACCCTTCCCCAGCTCTGTTCCTTTCTCTGGACACGTTCCAGCACCTCAATGCCTTCCCTGTAGTGAGGGGCCCAAAACTGAATCCAATCCTTTTCCACGGGGTCACTTTCCAGCCACTCTTTCTCCAGCCCAAAGCCCTGCAGGGGTTGTTGTTACCCAAGGACGCGACCCGGCATTTTGCCTTGTTGAACCTCATAAAACTGGCCTTAGACAGCTGATCCAGCCTGTCCAGACCCCTGTGCAGGGCCCTCCCACCCTCCAGGAGACCAGCGCTCCTGCTGAACTTAACATCGCCCAGGAACTTATTGAGAGTGCACTCGATCCCCTTGTATCAATAAAGGTATTAAACAAGACTACCCAGAACTGGTCTCTTGGGAACCCCACTGGTGACCAGTCACCAACTGGATGTAGCACCACTCATCACCACTCTCTGGGCCTGGACCTCCAAATAATTAAATAATTAATAGTAAATAGCAAAACCTTTAAAAAAATGTGTACAGAACACATCTCAAAACTATGATGGTCAAAAAAACTCTGTTCCTTTTGATGACTGTGACAACTGAAGTTTTTTCCCAATAATATCTAGGAGTGATTGCAAAGGCAATGAACAAAGGTTAGATGGTCTGATTCCCCCAACCTGAGAAAAAAAAAAAAGAAGGAGAGCTGTTTCATATTTTTATTTTGTCAAGAAGTAAAATCTGATATCCCTGAGAACTGGTAGGACCATATTTGTTTCATTTACTGAGTAATCTTATATAGCAATTTCACACAGCATAAAGTGCTCTTTGGTGGCCTAACCTCCTATTTTTGAGCAAAATAAACCATAAATCTGATAGTATAAATAGAGGAAGGGAACTACCATATGTTTCTTTGCTTTAAATAGCCCTTCATGTGGATGGTAGTGTTTCATAATAAAGTCAAAGGTTTCTGTGTGGAAAAAGAAGGAAAAAAAAGCTTTCAAGGAAGCAACCTCCCTTGACAGAGAAAGAACAGTCTGACACAAAGAAGGAAAAAAAAAAAAGACCTGACACAACCTTTTTCTTAGTCAGTCTCTTTACCTACACCTGGTTTTAAAAAGATTATTTTAATTACCTACATCTGTTAACATGAGATATATTAATACAGGAAGATTCATTCATCCCACATACTATCCATTCATCTAGCCTAAATTTTCCCTTTCCTGTAATATCTTCCAAAGGATGCAGAGTAAATGGGTTCTTGGTAATAGGATCTAATAAAATAGTGTATATGAGAATATTGTGAACAGATTATTTTTCAATTAAATTATCTTTCCATTAGAAGTATATCTGCTGAATATTTTTCACCTTGGCTTTAATGTGCTCCATTTATTTATTTAATGAAGATATGAATGACGGTGCATTCATTCTAAATTTCAGTTTTCATAATGGAGTGGTCTTTTCAGACCTCAGCAGGACCCATCATTTTCTGTGCTGAGGGCTGTACAAACACACAAAAAGGAGATTGCTCTTGCTCTGATTAATTTATTATCTAAAAGATAAGCCAGACATAGGATACACCTACATGGGCTCTTGCCCTCTGAGCAGACATGAGCTCATTCTATTTGCATCCAAAGCAGATGGAAATTTTGTCTGCCTGTGCTCCACATTAACTGGAAGCCTTGTGAATACAAATAACATGGTGTTTAGCCCAAGCTACCAAGTGCTGATGAAAGATGCTATATCTTAACTTGTGTTTAGGGTTTCCTATGGCATCTTCTCTTGAGAATAGGTAAAGTGAGCTCTAGTCTTCTGATAATTATTATCTAGATAACTCTGAAGAATACAAAATGGCAATATGGAAGAAAGAAATATGATTTTGGAGATGTCTGGGTGGGTAAGACAAAGGACAGAAGTGGCGGTTGCTTGGGGAAGGACTGAGTAACATCACATTCAAGTACAAAACCCAGTCCAAGGCAGAATCAGTGTACCTGTGTCTGCTAGAGTTAGTCATGACTGAGAGTCATTTAACTCTTGGAGTGATCATTTAACTGTCTAATAATTAGCTTTATTAACTCAGCTACTCATTCATATTCCCTCTGGAGAGCATGGAGGAAAGCAGACACTCCAGTTACCTGTCCAACTGCCTCAGACGCTGAAATTACAATGGACTGAGTCATCTGTGGGTTTGGCTTTTCTCTCCTCACCTGACTACTGATAAAAACACTGCACTTTCATTTTTAGGTTACAGAACTGCTTCCCCTTGATTTTGAAACGCTAAATGTTTCCTTGAATTGTCAAAGTTTCTGTTCTGACCTGCAGCTGCCTTCAGCTGCTACAGGACACTGTTTTCATTCTCCTTCAATAACCTTATTTTCTGGATTTTTTTCCTTATTTTCTGCTGCTCTACTCTGTAGATTTCCAGTCACCAACCCCACTCCTAAGAAAATATAAAAAGAAGAAAGAAAAAATAAAATAAGAATGGTGAGAAAAATAAAAGTGATTGCAAATCCATTTTACACTCACCCTCACCCAAGCTGAAATTATCCTGTTCACTGAGGCACAGGTGGTGATTTTCCTAACTTGATTTGGTCATTAAAAATCCTCTAGCTGCTTCAATACTTTCTCCCTGAGGCCCCTATCAGCACTCTCTTCTCCAGTGATTAGAACAGAGCCGATTGGCCTTCTGAACTTATTACAACCCTTTTTCTAATGATCTCATAATGACTGCAAACCTGAGCCCAGCAACCTGACAGATAATGATGTCAATTATGCAAAACAGAAATGAAGGCTTTGAATCTAATAGACTGTATTGGGGGGAGTGAGAGGAGGAGACTTATTTATAGTTTCACTGAATAACTGTCATATTTCAAAATATGTCAGTAAAAGTTAATAAAGGGGTGGTTGGGAACACACAAAGAGATGCGGGTGACAAGACCTTTGATAAATTTTGAAAAGAAGGTAAGTTCTTCTTTCCGTCTTCTTTAAGTTTAATGATTGTTTTTGACTCTTGTGCTAAACCAGTGAGATTTTACAACCTCAGTCCCCTCTTACTCTTTTCCAGCGGAATTCCCGTGGGGAATCCCAAAGCTTGTAGGCATGTCAACAGTCAATGTCAGTGAATTTGGTTTTAATGACCACTTATCAGTTAAATCACACTCTAACCATTTAACTGTGAGGAAATTTTAAAAATATTTGTATGCATCTGCTATTATTATTGTTTTTAATTTTTGTTCGGTTTTTATTTTTTATTATGATCTAATCACACACAAGGTTTCCTAATTCCTCTTGGTTGTGAAGAGCAACCTCGGCTCTGTGGCATGTTGCTTTATAATATCACCACCCATGGATTAAAATATGAGCAAGCTTTTTAGACAAAACTAAGAGAGATTCTGCTTTCTTGGAAAGCTCCTGTAACTGTGTGAGAGCAGCGCTTATATGAGCTGTACCATGAAGCTCAGTTTTTGTTAGGACATCTCATCACTCAGCCAGTGACAAGAGTGGATTCCATGTCCCAGCCCAGATTTCTCTTTACTAATCTGCGTTGTCCTATTCCAGTTATTCCCACCTTCCCATGATCCCCAGGCAACAGTAACCTCCTAGCTCTCAATTCTCATGGTATTTTGACACCCCCTAGTGAGCTGTTCTTTTTAGATGTCAAAGATGAAAACATCGCAGACTCATAGAACCTCTAAGACCGTCGAGTCCAACCAACCACCACTAAACCATGTCCCCAAGTGCCACATCCACATGTTTTTTGAACACTTCCAGGGAAGGTGATTCCACCGCTTCCCTGTGCAGCCTGTTCCAATGCCACCACTCTTTCAATGAAGAATTTTTTCCTAAGATCCAATCTCAACTCTTGGTGCAAATTGAGGCTGTTTACTCTCATCCTCTCACTTATTACCTGGGAGAAGAGACTGATGCTCCACAGTTCTAAAATGCAATTATTGTTATCAAAATATGAATCTGTCCCAGAGTAGCTAAAATAGTTGTAGGTTCAGGACATTCTGTGTCATTTCTTGTGTGAGAAACCAGAGCCTGCACAAAGGAAAGTCTTAGAGACACAAAGGAGTTAATGATATGGAGCACGACACTTGTGTGATGGGAATAATGGCATTACAGAAGAGGGAATGTGCTTCGAGTTGTGTTTCAGTATAAGGCTGGACCTGGGAAATGTGGAAATTACATCTTTTTATTCCTAACTTAATATGACCAGAGGCAGCAGTCTTTCAAACTGACATGCTACATTGCCCTTTCTAAAAAGCAATGATAATACTGCAGCCAGTTACAGGAGTGGGAATAAAAAGTGCCTGTAATCAATGCAAATAGATGCATAATATTCTTCAGGTCTGATCCAGTACATAATGCAATTGACAGGAGAGCTCCTATTGATTTCCACAACGTTAGCCCAAACCTTGGCTGGCAGAAATGTATCCCAAAAAATCATTCAAACTTGGTTATTTTTCTCACGTTAGGAAAAAATAAACACATGGATTTTTCAAAATCAGATACTTTTCATAGGGCCCTAGGATCCAATAATTTGTAGTGAATCATAAGTACTCTTTATATAATTTATTGCAACATGTTTGCAGATGAATATTTAAATGGTGTTATTTATAGTAGCATAGGAAATGTGCTTGTAATGATCTCAGCATTTACCGGTAGAGAGAGATGGTGAGAAATCCTGCACAGGGGCAAACTCAGAAATTGGAACTGAAAAAAAAGTTCTGCAGCCTTCAAGCTGAAATAGCACCTCACCATAAATGTCAGCTTCTTCTTTACAGCGGTGCTACTGTGCCATCCAGGATTTAGCATGAAATGTGACAGTCTTCATCACTGATACACATCACCCTCATGAGGTATTACCTGGAGAGAAGCGTCTCTTTACTCTGATCACAGTTCTACTCTGTGCCAGCCCCACCTTGTGACTCTTTCAATAATGTCGAAGTCAGGTGACTCCCTAGAGAGATCAACCAAACAAAAAAAACCCCAACAAATGAAAACCCACACTCCAAAACATCAAAGAGAAGGAAGAGATTAAAAATGTGAACCCTGAGATATGAAGTTGTATTTTGATGCTGGAACCAGAACACCGTGAGTCATGGCTATCTCTCTACTACATTGTCAGTAAAATGGAAATTTAATATTTCTTTCTCTGTATTTTTCCCAGAGATTAACGGGTGCTGTAAATCTTTAGATCATTTCACTGAGCTGATGGATTTTTGCATATGTTGCCCACAAGTCAGCCATTAATAAAGCAAACAAACCAGCAAAGTGTAATTCATTCTTCTGTTACACAGCTTGTACATAGATACAGGTAATAACAAGGTATTTTTTATCTAAAAATATTTTCCTTACTATTAGATCTCTTTAAACTAACAGTATTTTTATTCTTTACCGGGTCTCTGAAGTCACCCCATGCTCCCTACAGTGATGCCTCCACCAAGACCTGGGTATTTGCAGGATGTCCTGTGATCAAAGGAGCTAATTTACCACTTATTGGTGTCAGCAGTGGGACATATGACAAATATTGAAGAACTTACTTTCAGGGAGCAGTTCTAGAGTAATTAACTGAATGGGGCATCATAAATATTGTGTTTAGCTTCTGTTGTGAATACTTTTTTCTCAAATAGAAAACCATTTCATATTTATGGGATTTTTTTTTTTTTTTTTTTTTTGATACTTGTAAATAGAGATAAGATTCCAGAGATATTCTTGGCTGGAAACCATCAGATTACTGCTCATCTTTTCATGCCTGCACTCCAGCCCAGTGGTATCAAACGTTTTTTGCTCTTGTAGTGTATGTTCACGTCTAATTTGCTCCTCACTACAACTTAGTGTAATAAGCACACTGACCCTGAAGGTCTCGCTTGGACTGCAGTCCTTTGGATTTTATAACATCTTTATTTTCTACAAGACAAGCAACTACTTTGTGGAGCAGTCCCACTTTTAAAAACTTTCCTTTGAATACCCCAGTGCAATGACAAATTATGGCACACAAAATACACGCCATAGTACTTCAAGATCAAAGGTACTTAATTTCAATCTCACATTTAATTGATTATTTAATATTAGCACTTGTTGCTGAGGGGTATGTTGAGAGTGGCATTGACAGTGAAGGAACCAAAGATACATCTGTAATACCAATGTTTTTATTTTCTCTGCATGCAATTACGTCTTGTGTGATGGACAGGAGTATTACTCTTTCTGTCCAGAGAAAAAGATGTATAGCAATAGTTATTAAAGAGCAACAGGGGAAATAGATATCACTTACTGAATGTGTCTGGCACTTTCATATTGTTGTGGAAGGAAAGCAAAATCTTAGGTACCAGGTATAAGTAATGCTCTAGTTCAGCTTCTGTGCCCACTCCACTTAATGTTTTATTTCCTGCTGTAAGAGCTTTTTCGTTTTGAAAATTACAAAAAGTTATTCTTTTTCCTACAAGCCAAAAATTCTATCAGATTTAGGAACAGACTTGTATGTCTCTGAGTATATGACTAACCCAGACGTGGTTTTCTTACCATTTAAAAAACTGTGATGGGTTTAAAACTTGGTTTGATGGGCATGTTGTTAAACCAATGAGAAAAGCTGGTAACGCCTCTGTGATGTGCATATTAAAAGATACATAAACGCAGGAGTTTTGCTCTTTACTTCCTGCTTCCCTGCAGGGAGGAGGGGGGCCCCCTGGGCTCCATCCAGAGCAGCGTGGCCCGGCGGAGCCTGTGGGGCCAGGCTGCCCAGGAGAAAAACCTTCTCAAAGCCGTGAGCAGCCGTGAGGCTGAAAACCTCCCACTGAGCAGGAGCGGGCGGCTGAGAGTCATCTGAAGCCACCGCGGCCACGCTGGGCCGGTGGGCCTTCACCACAGCTGGCCCAGCTCACGTCACATCGGAGAGAGCACCACATAGCTGGTAAACGAAGAACATGGCAAGTATTTTCCTGATGCAGAACCCAGATAACATCATTTTCTCAACTACAACTTTACAGATACCAACTTCCTTCCAAGTTAGAGAGGAAAGAGAGTGAGATCATGTGAGGAAGCCAACATGGTGGCGACACCGAGGTCAGTGGGGAAGGGAAGGAGAGGAGGCGCTGTTTCCCAGCGCCAGATCTGAAATTCTTCATGCGAGCCGTGGCAAAGACTGTAACATTACAAACTGTTTTCTCTATAATTCATTAAAGTGCATGGGGGGATGTAGAAATTCATGTGCAGCCTGTGAAAACTTCTCTAGTTTTGAGAAGTCACCCCAAGACAAAATGCCAGAGCTTACAGATGCTGGGAAAGGCTTTTTAGGGATTGAAGAAGAGAATTTTTGCTTTCAGGCTGGGAGAGCTCATCCTTAAAAGACTAAAACCCCATGACTGGTTGACCCATGACGGCAGTATGGGAAGACTACAAAATAATTGGGAGAGATTTTTCTTCACTGCAACAGATTTGGGCAGGGCTGTTGCTTGTGAAGGTTCAGAACCACACTGGAGAAGTTAACAGAGAACTATATTCTGTGAGGAGAGTCTTACGGCACACCAGAAGGAACTCTTTTCCTTAAACATAAAGAAAGACTCTTAAGAAATGCAAAGTTCATGTTTTGTTTCCTTCCCTCACCCGATTTGGTCAGAAGGAAGGAGGTGCTGAAAATGAAAAGTTGTTCTGAGAGTTTGCTTTTATTTCTTCTTATTATTTCTTTTTTGTTTTAATTCTGTTAATAATAAATTGTCTTTATGCTGTTAAGTCTGAGCCTGTTTTGCCTTAAGGTTTTCCATTTTCCTCAATAATCCTAAGTTTCACCATATAAAACATAAACTTTTAATTTCTCCTTTTCTAAATAAATAATATTTTTGTGCTTGACCTTTGATTTAGCGTCAAACCATGACAAAACCCCACAGTTGATTATTACTTATTTTCTCTATATGTCTAGGACTTTTAAAGTAAAAGCCTACCTTTTTCTGCACTTCAGAAATACACGTCAAAAGAAAACCAACCCCGAAGAGTTTGCAATGCAAAGATGAAACAAAACACAGCAGGCAAATATGACAGACAGATGGTGGGAACACAAGGTATCAGGAGGACAATCATTCCCCGTATCATAAGCAGCAGTCATGACCCACCAGCTGCCTACCTGCTGTCAGGAGTTTCATAGATACCCTGACAGAGACCAGAAAAGGAAAAGAAGTGAGGTGAATGTTGCCTAGAAGTATTACAAAAAGACTTCAGTGGGAATTTTGGAATGTTATTGTACCTCATGACTTAGCAAAGCCCTTGGGTGTGAGGGTAAGTAGGATTGCGCATTCACCGTTCATCATGCTGATCACCCATGGACTGACTGACTTCATGGCTGTTGTTTTTCTCGCCCCTCAATAACGAGACAGAATTATTTATGAGGGATGTGAGCATTGCAAATATAACTCACTGAAATTTCTCATTTGTCAGTCATAAAAAAAACATCTGGGACATGGAAAGTTGGAGCCTTGTAACCAGCAGTTGACACAACCATGAAACCGGAGGTGGTAAAATACACTACATTCAGTGCTGCTCAATCACCACATGGTCCGTGTTATTTCCCACCCATGGCAAATCCAGACTTTCTCATGTGTAAAAAAAAAACCCATCTGAGGGTTCATAGATGTGAATGCACTTCAGGGCATGTGTGTTTGTACAGCTGCTTGTGCAGTGCCAGCACAGCCCCAGCCCTGGCTGAGCGATCTCAGTGGTACCCCAGCACTCAGGTCATCACCAGTCCTCCAGGACGACTTTTGAGACTTGGAGAAAATGCTTGGGACTTAAAACAATTTACAGTTGAGAGTGTCTCCCTCCATTTCTCAATGATGACAACAAATTTCCTTTCCACGTGCTTGCCAGCAGCTAATTATTTCCTCCGTCCTCCAGACCACAGTGAGAAATGATACCTTAAGCCACAAATAACAGCAGTTCATTAAAACAAAAGGGAAGCTGGTGACCACAAGTTCTTGTGTGGCTTTGCCTAGTGAGGTGATAACTTCCTGAGACAAGATGCCCTCTAAGGACTGGTATTCATGACAGTTAATTACTTACTGATGCAGTGGAAGTGAAAAACTGGATCAGAACATGCACATGAAAACTTCCTGTGTCTGCTCATGCAGCTCTCTCACACAGCCTGAGGTTATCAAGGAAACGGTTACTTGCACAACCCTCCTGTTGGGAAACGTTCTAGCAGTAGTGAGCAACTATTTGGGAAACCTATCTTGAGAACGATGGAAAAAAAAGTGCAGGAAGACCTGGAGAACCCTATTCCTTCCACCACCATTTTTAAAGTTCAAAGATCAGATCATCTAGTACTAGATTTGCCCTGGAAAGCATTTGTTTTGGGTTTTTCTTTCTGAAGGATAAATGCCTTATTTTATCTCATCTAAAATACTGAGAAAAAAAGTCACTCTTCAAAGGCTAATAAATAAAAATTGTCTTGTCTCAAGTCTTCCTGGGTCTACAATAAAAGAGAAGGGAAGGACGAAACACTGGTGAAAATATCATGATAGTGAAAAAATAAAACAAAGATGGTTTGGTAGGATCTCTGGAGATCCTTTAATCCAACTTCCTACTTTGTGTGGGGCTGCTGTTTTTATCAGGTTTGCAAAGGCTTGCTTAGACAAATCTGGAAGGCTTCCGGGAGAAAGATTCTACAAAGATGGTTGTTTGATTTGAGAAGCTGATGTTTGTTATGTTCTTAATTTCATGATTATGACCACCATTTACAAAGAGAATACGAAGCTATGTGGAGATGCTCCAGGTGCCAGAGCTGAGGTACCCCTGCAGCCCCTGGTGCAGCCCATGGTGAGGCAGCTGTGCCCCTGCAGCACATGGGGGTCCACGGGGGAGCAGAGATCCACCTACAGCCCCTGCAGGATCCCACGCTAGAGCAGGGGGATGCCCAAGGGAGGCTGTGACCCTGTGGGAAGCCCATGCTGAAGCAGGGTCCTGGCATGGACCTGAGAGCATCCCACACAGGACTAGATTGTCTGGCTGGACTTGTGACTCCATGGGGCACCCACAGTAGAGCAGAGTGTCCCTGCAGGACTGTACCCCATGGAAGGGACCCACACTAGAGCAGTTCATGAAGAACTGCAGCCCATAGAAGGACTCATATTGGAGCAGTTTGTGAGGGACTGCAACCTATGGGAAAGACTCCATGCTAAAGCTGGGCAAGAGTGTGAAGGAGGAGGAGATGCAGAGCTGAAGCACTATGACTGACCACAACCCCATTCCTAGTTCTACTGTGTCATTCAAGGGAAGGAGGTAGGCGAGTTGGGAATAAAGGTGAGCCTGGGAAGAAAGGAGAGACTGAAGAGAGGTGCTCTTAAATTTCTTCTTATTTCTCATTATCTTACTCTGGTTTTGATTTACAATAAATTTAACTACTCTTCCACAATTCAAGTCTATTTTTTCCATGATGGTAACTGGTCAATAATCTCCCTGTCCTTATCTCAACCCATGAGCTTTTTATTGTGTTTTCTCCCTCTGTTCTGTTGATGGAAAGGGAATGATAGAGCAGCTTGTTAGACACCTGATGTTCAACCAAGGTTAACCCACCACAGAACCAAGGCGCAAATAACTACTCAAAGTGCTGTTCAGAAATAATGGTTAATCTGAACTCTTTATTTTAATTTTTTAATCATTTTATCTTTAATTTTTGCAAAAGGTTAGATTCCTTAAAGAAAAACCTAAATTATTACAATCATAACAGCTAAAAAAGGAAACAAACAAATCCACCCTTAACAATAATAAGGCAGCATTTCCTATGCTGTGTGTATTTGGCAGTGGGACGGGGATAAATGGATCCTTCAGTTAAATGAAATAATACATGGTTTGCTGCATCTGTGAATTAGCTGCATAAAGATAACCGAGGCAGGTAAATGCTGAATAAAACTGGATGATGTATATTAGAGAACCAATTGCATCTGTTAGCAAATAGCCTTTCTTTTAGGCTGCCCACTAAGCGCTGATGCCAAGCCAGCACTTGAAATGAATGGTTTCAGATCCTAATTTGATAACTGGTATGGATATGCTGGAAGCAATGGAAATGTGTTGATTTGGAGTACTTAGCAAGGAATAACCGATGCCTTAAAACAGAAACATTATTCTGTAAATGCTGAACATCTGTGTTCTCCCTGTGACTGCCACAGTTGAGATGAGATTTTCTTAATCTAATTTCCAGGATGTATTTAAATTGGAAAATTAGACCTTCCATCTACTCCATATGTGCCTAAATGTCAAACTTTGGAACATACAGCTTTTTAGATAGTTAAGGTTATGACACACTCTGGGTCATGGTCTGAGCCAGGATCTCAGCACAAAAATTTGTCCAAATTAAAGGAGCTTTGAGGAAATTCCCTTGCCATTTTAACTCAGATGTCCTAAGTGAAACTCATCCTAGGTGACATCATTGCCCTACACCCTCCAATGAAATTCAGTTTGCTATTAATAGCATTTTTTCATTCACAATTTCACTCTGAGCCACAATGTGGCCATTCCTGTCACAACCTTGCTGTCAACAGAAACCATAATTTTTCTCTCTTATAAAGCATCAGGTTCCTACAGCAATTTTTGTTCCTAAATAGAACTGACTTAGATTGCTAAGATAAAACAGAAAGTCACAGAGAATGAGTATCTGGGAATCATTAAATGTTGCTTTAAATTAAAAGCTGAACCAAGTCATTTATGGTCATAGGAGAGAGGCCCTGATACAAACATATGTGTATCCTTCCCTTTAAATTAACTCCGCTGCAAGGCTGAGAGAAGCCTGGCTCCATTCTCCTGATGACCTCCTTATAATTTCCTGGCTCTCAGGTCCTCTGCAGCTCTCCCTTCTTCAGAATAAACAATCTCCAGTCCCTAAGCCTCTTCTCACTGCTTAATCCTCTAATCCTGACCATCTCAGTGCTCCCAACTGAACTGCTTCCTGTTTGTAGACGTCTTTTTTGTTTCAGGGAAGGTAAAAGTAGACACAGCAGTATAGACGCAGTCTAAAATGTAGGCTGATTCCATGCTCTTTATCAGTCAAAAAGGTGATCTTAGCCTACAACTCAACAGAGTTTGAGTTTGGGCTACCTCTGTAGCTCACTTGGGAAAGAGGTAAACTGGCAAATAACAGATCACTTGTACCTTGTTAAAGACTTCTCTCTCCACCGACTGCAGAGAGCAGTAGAGACTGCGAAGTCTGGTGGTTTAGTTTAGTATGGGTGGCAAAATATTCAATGGTTAAGGACAAGGAAGATGAATATCATACTTGTAGACTGCTCTGTAATTTCCAGTCAAAATCGATTCTTCAAGTAAAAAGTTGAGACAGCAACTGAAGGCTTGTAATGGCACATTTTGTGCTTGGTGTGTTGCAAGAATGAGGAGAGACCATTAGTTTTCAGTGCTGTCAAGACAGAAACCTTTCACTGAGATGAAGTTGACGTGGAAACAAAAAGGATATTTTCTCTTTCTTCTCCAACCAAGGAACTTCGACTTTCAACTGATGATTCTCAAAGGACTTTGTGTCTCCAATGAGATGGAGGGTCAGAAGGAAAACTCAGATTAGCAAAGTATCACTTATAATTTATGAAATATTTTTTTTGTCCCTGAGACTATAGATTTACAGATGTCCTGAAAAAAAACCCCAGAAATACAATGAAAGAAAGAAAACGAAAGCAAGGATTTCTTGAGATGAAAGAGATCTTTGCAGAAAGTGGGCATCATGTACAGCTGACCTGCGGATGTGGAGTATCCCAGTCCAAATCCCTAATGCTATCTCTTGTCAATACACTTTTTTTCTTCCATTCTGTGTTTTTATAAAATTTTTCTGCTCTAATCCAAGAAGGCGTATTCATCCACCGGCTGAATATGGTCACCACCAGCTCATAAGGCTCAGACAAGACTGTCAACCCTCAAAATACTATAATTTTCTGTAATTAAAAGGTTCCATGAACCACCTGGGAGCCACTTACCACGGCTCCATGAACCACAAACACCACTTGGATTTCAGTTAGGGAATCAATAATCTGTGTCATTGTATCTTCTGATATATCTGGCCCTCATTCAGCAAATATTTCTAAATTTACAATTCGTTAGACTTCAGTGGGCTTGAAGATTGTTTTTAAGGTGGAATGATTTGCTTAATAATGGTCCGTTTTTTTGTGTGTTATGGAGGGGTGTTTTTTTGTTTGTTTTTCAGGATTGACTCAGTATTTTTCATTTCACTTGAATTTTCTTTTTGATACAATTTCTTCCAGTTTTTGTAAGTAGACTTAAAGAATAAATTGGTATGTCTAAAGTTAATAAAGACTTGATTCTGCAGTCAACAGGAGAAAAAAATTCAAACTTATGATACAACTTCTATTTTATTAAAAGCTATAAAAATCACAATTAAACACATGGAGACCTCTAAACATTCAGGGATTTTATGGAACAAAGGACCTCAAAATATTTTGAAATGAACTCCTCCCCATCCATTTAGTGTTTAAAAATAGGAATTAACCTTTCATGTTATTTAGGTGTATTTTGGAAATACACATTAACTGTTTGTCAAAATAATATGACCTACAAACTCTATTCAAGAGACCTCTCTTCTCATCCGCTCTTTCTGCATAAAGTCTTTCCTATCCCTGTATTTCACTCATCTACTCTTTAGCCAAACCTCCAGTCTTCCCAGTCTTGTTTCATCTTTACAATTGTTTTCCCTCCAAATCAGAAAATAAACCAGCCACCCAGAAATTCTTGGAGTTCTAGCTGAATGCTTCCATTCCTGGAGCCAGATTTGTTCACTCTCAAGACAATCAAACTCATTCGGCTCTAAAAATCATCAGTCTGAAGTAGCAAGTGTGTTAATTACTTTCAGTGTTTGTTGGAGGCTATTAAGAAATTAATAAATTAAACTCGATCACGTTTCCAGGAAATGCTACAGTGCTGATTAACTGCTTGTTAAAATAAGGAACATAGATGAAGCTTTTCCATATAATTAATCTTTTCTACTCCTCATTTCTTCCTTATTTATTGACCAAGATATGCTTTCTGAAAGCAGGATTTAAGCCTAGGAACAGTAGTGACACAATACTTGGAACTGAGCTAAGCACTTTGCCTATAGAAAGGTTGCGTGTCTATCTTTGTGACTCACTGGAGCAAGAGATTTGTGGAATGCAGGATTAATCGTGTTTTATTCTCAAGAGTTTGCAGGTTGGTAAGAGATATTCAGCCTAGCAATACAAGAGCCAGTTTTGGATAAAGTCAGATCTCCACCTACATAAACCCCTTTCACTGAACCTGCATTGCACTTTAGCATCTCACCATACTTTGCCTGAAGTTCAGCCAAGCAAAGACTGGCACATTTATCTCAGCTACATCGCTAACTCAGCAAAAAGACTTTGTTCCCATAAAGACTTGATATTAACAATTAAAAATATTAATTCCTCTCCAAAATAAACTAGAACTTTGGGATTTACCTAACTCTGATTCAGTTTTGGTGAAAGGTTTGTTTCCAGCTATGAAGTCATGGTTTTGTTTCCAGTCCTGCTGCAATCCTATTCAACCTGTCAGATAAAAGCAGCATCAGAATACTTAGTGAAAAGCTTTGCTACCAGCTAATAACAGCCTGGTTATGGCCTAGTGATTCACACTGATGTATTGAGAGGTCTTAGATCTTCTGTCAAGCTTCATTTACAGTGAAAATAAGCCAATGACTCTTGTCTATTTTCCTTCCCAGGCTATCAGACCAGTCATCTCCTGACCATGTTTGTTATCCCTAGGGAAGGGCCCAATTACACTGATAATCACTTTCTTGATTCAGTCTGACATGCAATTTCTCTTATTCTCCAAATTTAACAAGTCCTTTTTTAAATACACTTCTTCCAAAACACGCTTAAAGATTATATCTCCCACACAGAGACAGGCATTACCTGACTGATCCTGGAGTTAATGAATACGGCTTTGAACCAATTAAAAAAAGTAAAAATTGATCCTTTCCAAGATGGTAGCATTACTTTCGTTGTGGTATTTCCTCTTATTTCCATCTCCTCGCCTTTGCTGGGATTTTTCTGTTAGAAATAGAAGCTCCTCATGGCAAGGGTGACTCACTTCCCATAAGTCTGTAAGGCACCTAGACAGCTGGAGTGACAAAAAGAATAGTTAAGCAATAACTGCTAATGAGCACTGCTGGTGTGGGAGTTTTATTATTGTGTTAACTTTAATAAATAGAAACAGTTGAAATTTGTTCCGCAGAAATGACTTTTGTTAGAAAGTTTTTCTTTGACTGAAAGCACTTTCATGGAATGGGACTGCTTCCTTCGGGGTGAAAAAAAACCCACAAGCAGAATGTGTTCAGTTCATGAAGAATGGAACCCCAAAAGCTTTGTCTGACATAATTACATTTGCGATCAAAAGAAAATTGTAAACATAGAGACATATGCACTGCACATGCATACACTTCATTCATTCATTCGTTCATTCAGTCTGGTTCTGGGGGTTGGGGTTGAGAGTGAACAAAATTTGAATTCTCTTTGATTTTTAATTAAACCATTTACTACAAAAATTTAAAACAGCTGAGATACTGAATGCTGTTGCATTGTTTTGTCTAATCAATACATATATAGATATATATGTGTGTATGTATATATTTGTACATAATGTGCTTAAATTTGGTTTTTTTTTCCTCTAATACAGTTTTTAAGTCATAATGTGTAGACAAAATACCAACTCGTTTGTCCCATCTGAACAACCTGTTCTACTGGAAGGTGTCCTTGCCGATCGAAGAGGGGTTGGAACTGGATGATCTTTAACATCCCTTCCTACACAAAGCATTCTATGACTCTGTGATTCTATATCCATTCTTCCGTAACAATTTTAAATCTTTTCAGTACTGGACTAGAGTGAAGAAAGTTATTTAGCTGTAACAGATTTTGCCCCACAGCTTGTTAAAAGTGATGGAGGCAGCCTGCACAGTCAGTTCTGAACTTCATAAACCCTTACCCTGGAAGCATAACTTAAGTTAATTCTAAAGCCCCAAAGGAAGACTTGGTTGACATCATAGGGATTTCACTTAGGTTTTGAGCTGAAACCACACGAAATGCCCATGAATAGATATTCATCTTTACATTAATTTAAAACTTCCACCATGTTCCATTATGACTCTGCAAAGACTCATTCTATCCAAGGTGACCCTACTTTTAATTTGGGTTTTTCAATCCAAATAGAAAACCTGGAAAAATTTCACTGATTAATGATTGGCTTAACAGTAAGAAGACATAAATGTCCCCAACCTATTCATTCCTCTTTTTCTTTTATTTGCAATTACTGCATCACACACACATGAACTAAGCACATTTCTATTTTTCCCTCTTTCTGCTTTTCTGCACCAAACCAGCAGCTGTGTTGAGAGGGTCTGCCTAACACAAGTTGTTTATGAAGCACACATCAAAACTTAATTTCTACCTCTGTAGTTTGTAGAAAACCTATTTTATGGAGATGACAGTTTATTTGAAGACTTAAAGGTAGTGTGTGGGATATGCTGAGCTTTGAAGTCCAGACCCTGAAGGACAGACTTATAAATGGTTTGTAACCAACAGTTTTGCTCACAATTCAGACCATTTAACGGCTCGGCATGAGAAGGGCCATGTAGTAAGGCCGGGGTAATTAGTTGCAGAGGCCCGAGATTAAAATTTTGATTTATGAAATATGCCTTTCCTTCAGTTGCTCCTACAGGACTTCTAGCTATTGTAAATGTGCCTTTCTGGATTAGGCTGTAATGATTAAAATTATGTCTTCCACTGAAAGTAAGTGCTTAAAACTGAATATGAAATGATGTACTTAAAATTTTCAGCATGAAAATTCAATGATAATCACACTTTACAGCATAAAACTATGGGGCCCGATTAAGTTTGACATTAGCACAAACTCTAACAAGACATTACCAAGAAAAATAACACACTCAGATCAGACAATTCAGCTCTTGCCACATTAAGGAAGTAATAAGCTTCTAATATCTTTACTGCAAGACATAGCAAAAATACAAAAGCATCTTTACTGTCAGATGTTGTAACATAAAATCAAAACAGATAAAAAAGAGAGGAAATGTAGCTTGAGCAGAAGCAAAGCAAGAGTAGCCAGAGGTTGACCTACATTTGAAAAGTAAAAGAACCCAACAGCAATGCTCACTGTAGCTCCAAGAATGCAATTTCAAGTATTTTCCATGGTATCCTATGAAGTGGTGATGATCCAGCCTGAATCAGTGCAGCACCTGCTACAATGATCTATGGGAATTATCAGCAATAAGTCTAAGGGGCAGTTGAGAATGTGCCCTCTGAGCAGATGAATCCTTCTCAACTCCCACTGGACAGCAGATCCTTCTTTATCCGCTCCATGTGCCCCCAGTATCACAGGGCAATGGAGCTGCCTTGTTATTTTCCCGCTCTCTGAACGGCATTATTTTGTAATGAACCTCAATCAGGCTTCATGATTTTTGCAAGTCTATTAGTCAGAGAACCTGCTTTATCTTTCCCCCTTGTAATGGGATTTGCAAAGCAATTATACATCGCCGTCTCAGTTGATGTGCCTCGGACTAAAACCGTACACATGACTGCATTAGTTTATCACAGTAACACACACACTCTATAACACACCTCTGCTACCTGTCACAACAGCCAAAGAAATTAAAGAAAAAGAGAAAACTGGGAAGTTCTTAACTGTTCTTGCTGTAGCCATTTTCCAAGTCAGTCTCCATTAATTTCTTTTAAGGGTGAGAATAAACTCTGCTCTCATCCACATTATTTCCAAGTACATTTGAAAGGTTGGGAATGTATTGATTATTCTTCTTTATGGGATAGCTGAGGAAAAATAAATTATTTTCTATACAAAGGAAGAAATTCTGAGTTCTTCTGGGCAAGCATCGGGGCCAACTCCGTGCTCAGTAATTGACCGCACCTGCGGTGCAGGGGAGATTAGGGGATAAAGACCACCTGTGGAGCCAGTATTTCTGCTAGAGTAACTTTACACGCTAAGAAAGTCGAGAAAGATGCTTTGTTGAGCAGTTACTATGTTTAAATGGAAGTGAAGGGGGTGCTGTCTAAACTGATAATGGGTTTCACGAGTGCACATGAAAATAGACACATGCAATGAAAGAGTAGTTTAAAGGTTTTTTACTACTCCTTGTCCCTTTCAGTCAGAAAAAAAAAAAATAAAGGCAGTTTGTCAAAAAAATGAAATTCATCTTATGCTTTTATCCAGTTCAGTGAAATGTCTGCATAGCAGGTTGCTGACGTCCAGAGGGATCAAGAATGAAGAAGAGAATATATCCATGAATGATCAACAGAGCAGGGATGTTGAGTCCCAGCTAGTAACCTCTGAATTACAAAAGAGTCAAACCAGATAGAACTTTGATCCTCACTTTGCTATACTCAGAGACTCTAAACAGCTAACTCAAAATGCTAAGCTTTTAAAAATTATGTTGCTTTCCTCTTTCTTTCACTTTTTCCCTTTTGATATATTTTAGTTGGTTGGTTGGTTTTGAGGAGGCAAGGGGGGTGGAAATGGCTGTGATTTTATAAAGTTTAAAGGTCCAGATGTGGTAACTTCCCAGTCAGTGTATTTTTCCAAGTATTTTGCTCTGCTCTCTATGTTGAGCTCTTCTACATGCTACTGTACATCTGTTCTCTTTGGTTATTTTCACTGCAAGCTGGCAGGATTTGTTTCTCTTCCAGCATGCCAAGTTAAAAAAATAATCCTGCATTGGGTATAAAATGCATTCCGATGAGATCAACCCTTTTCTAATGAAGTCAGATGTTTTAGTTTTTTCATATACCAGATCATTTACTCTGAGATAATATAAATTTACAACTGGAATCACAGTTGACACCTGGCAGTGCACGAAGCAATACGGGGCTTCCAATCTACATCATTAGTTGCTCATGCTTTGCTGAATCTCTCCTCATTAAACTCCAAATCCTGTCTCCAGTGAAGTCGCAGCAGCTTGTTGGTCACTGGGGAGTTCCTTCTAAAATAAAGAAGTAGGGACACTCCACAAATGCCACAAAAATCGAAGGCTGGAGCAGCTGTGCCTCTAGTTTCCTCTATTCCTGGCAGAAAAAGCTTGATGATATGCATGATGGTGGATCCATCATTTATACTTTCCATTTCCCTTATTTGCAGCAAATCCCTGATGCATGTTGGCAGACTCGGGCTTTAAAGATGAGCTGGAGATACTCATTACACACTCAGCCTCCTCCAATCAGCAGAGATATGTTAGCTGCGGTGGAGGAATAGCTATCACTTCCCACAGAGATAAAGACCAAAGGGATATACTTCCAAAGCTATAAAACCGGAGTAATTTGATAGCAAATTATAGAAAAAGAGTTCTGGAATCGAGCAGCTGCAGAAATCTGCTTTCCTGCCTCACTGCTTTACAAATTAGCTGTGGTCATTATATGTCTATGACTGAACCATGGGACAAATCTGGGGGACATTCCTAGAGGCTTGGTATTGTTTTGGTACATGTTTCGTGGCCATGGAAAGAAACAGATGCTATTTCCTTTGAAATTAAGCCCCATGCTAGACAGGCCTAGTTAGCTCTGTGGTCCAGTGTTTGTCACTGGTGACTGTTTCTCAGAGCAGACCTTGCAGTAACATCGAATCATTTCTTCCGTCTGAGGCAAGTTATTGGCTTAGTTGAGAAGTAGCTGTGCCTTGACACATGCAGCAGAATTTTTGACTGTGCACACTGTGTTTCTAGATTAGGTTTACATGAAGGAATACAAAAGAACTACTTATGAAGGGATATAAAAGAACTACTTATGTCAGTATCAACTACAGGCTAAGAAGCATCTTTCCAGCTCAAGCTCTCTCTGGTGTTTTGCACCACTGGGCAGATATAAAAGAAGTGACAGCAGAAAGGAAATTTGATCAGATTTATTTAATGTGCCCAAGTAATTCATGTTCACAGTAAAAAAGGTATTTGTATAAAAAATACAAAACCAACAAAAAATTATTAAATATTGACTGCTAAAGTGAATCAGGATCTGGAATGCATAGAGGGGGAATTTTGAAAGTGCTTTCAGTAGCAATGGAGTTGTTTGAGGACTAAAACTCTCAGTTGTTACACTGGTCCCCTTCGACCTTATAAAACTCATCTTTGCAGCAGGGAAAAATTGGAGATGTTAAGTGTAGACAGTTCTTGGAAGAGGAGAGCATGGAACTTTGGATTTAGCAAGGAACCCATGAGAAGTAGGAGAGATGTTTTCTGTATGTGTTTGTGTACTTAAGAATTAAGGTTGTGAGGAATTAACACACTCTTGTAACATTCAGCAGTGGCATTCAACATTAAAAAATCAACATTCCTATAAAGCCTGAATGAAATCTCACTGGACTTTTTTTCACTATTAAAAGAATAGTGGAAGTATTAAATTAGTTTGTGGTGAACAGAAAAAGCCACAGATAAGGAAAAAGAGCATTTGGAAAGCTAATATTATTTGTGATACTGATAAAAACTGACCGGTTTTCAATCAGTGCTCTGCAAGTTCCCTGGGAATATAACAAGTACTTCTATCACACCCGTGAATGTTAAGAAAATCAAGATTTGCACTTGATTTCATTGAAATTTTTTCGGAATCTGTGTACTGAGAAAATGTGGAAGAAATTGGTAGCTTAGTTTGATTGCAGAAAAAAACGGTTGCAGAAAAATACCCTTTTTTTTTTCCACCCCTTGCATTTATTGGTTTTAGAATCACCAGATTATCTGGTAAGAAGAAGAAAGGAAGGCTGTTCTCTGAGTGCAATACAAGTTTTACTTTGTTATGTCTTAAGAATTCTAGAAGTTCTTGCTCAAGGTGAATTTAAGTATTTGTCTGCCTGAGACACCTGTATTATTGCTCTTGGCAGGAAAAGATTGGTTTTCTTTACTTTAGGAATGAAAATAAGGCCTTGGACAGAGGATGACAGTGGGGTGTTCATGGAAATGTCCTAGCCTTATTTTTGTGCACGCTTGCTCAAAGTCTTCTGTTTATTTTTGTTGTGAGAACAACTGAAAAAGGTTAAGACCTTTGCTTAATGGACTTTACACAGAATAGGTTAAATAGGAATATTGTGCTTTGGGAGGGGATGAAGACAGCATGAAGTAAGACCTGCCTGAGAAAATCTAACAGACATTATTTCATTGATGAAGGGCTGTGAGTTATTGATAAGTGGATAATAAATAAGGCAGACAATGTAAGTAACTGTACTGGTTTCGGCTGGCATAATGTTGATTTTTTGCACAGTGGCTCATATGGTGCCATATTTTGGATTTGTGACCAAAACACTGGGGCTGAGCTGCCTACTGGGTTATATGACAACAGCAAACCAGTAAGACACTAAAGAAGAGAGTGGAGCAGAACTGCTGCTAGGACTGAGCGGAGACGTTTACTTGCATGGTATCCTTTCTTTTGTTCCCATCAGTTTTCTATTCAACATTTTCCACTTGACTTTGTGGAGTACTCAGAGCTGTGTGTGGCGGTTGGTTCCAGCCCAGCTCTCGATAAGTACCAGAGCCATCTGAAACACTTGTT
This sequence comes from Mohoua ochrocephala, assembly GCA_013398855.1. NCBI lineage: Eukaryota > Metazoa > Chordata > Aves > Passeriformes > Acanthizidae > Mohoua > Mohoua ochrocephala. The sequence continues at coordinate 41,264 of VZTA01012252.1, read as the reverse complement.
ACACACAAAGTGACAAAGATTATAGTTTTAAAAACCCATGGTGGCAACTGATGCATTTTCTTCTATTGTTGCTGTTCCTGTCAATAGAATGGACTCCTATTGTGATATTTCTTTCCTTTTTCCATCAATCTTTGTCTTAAAAATGGCAGTTAGAGTCCTTACATGTCACAGTCTCTACTGCGCAGTTGAAATAATCTCCTATGGATACTGAGATTTAACTGCCTACTATGGCAGGCTTTTTTTAAAAAAAAGAACCCAAGATAGAAACACAGGTTTCTGAAGAGAGGCTTTGTTCAAAGTAAAGTTATGCAAGACTTCAAGTTTTATACTTTGGATCTGATTTGAAAACAAATGCTAGCAAGGGAAATTGAAGAAAGCTAAGTATCATGAGGTCTTTACCATAACCAAAGCGGTACACAAGGAGTGAATTTGTCTCTTGCTTTCTGTAGAAAATTGTGGCGGTGCCTCAGCCCTCTGGAGGGCTGCAGCCACCCTCATGGTCATCGGACCACTGCCACATATGTGTGTTCCCCCCTCGTGTTTGTATTCCCTGTTTGTTATGTATGTTCTCCGTTCAATATGTATGTCCCCTGGTAAATATTCATTATGTTCTCCAAAGTTCTGTTCATTTTGACACTCCATTGGTTCCTCCCTACCCAGTCCCTCCTTCCCCAGTTCCGATTTGTTCCCCGGTTGTCCCTCAAGTTTCCCTCCGCCCATTTGCCCTTCCCTGACTGGTTGCCCTGTTCCCCTTATAAACCCTGACTTCAGCTTTCCCAGTGTCTTTGTCCCTGGAGCCTCCACAATGAACCATCTTGCTGGAACCCACACGAAGACCCTTCCCTCCTCCTTTACCTCCATCCAGTGCCTCCGCCGCTAACACTCTGCGAGCCCCCTTCCCCACTCGGGAAGGACAGCACAGCAATAACAGCAGCCAGCTCCTGTCAGCAGTGGCCGAGCCCTGTGGCCAGGGACGCTGCAGGACAGCCGCAGATTCCCTCAAAGAGGGGTGGCTCCTGGGGAGCCAACGCGGCGGAAAATGTCTCTCTTGAAATTAACACCTTCTTGAGAGACTTTTCCATAAAATTTTAGAGTTACTTCATAGGCAAATTATTGGCATAAATTTTCAATAAGGAAATGCAAATAATCCAGTATGAATAGCAAGCCCACACTCCCCAGACCAGTCATGTCTGCAATAATGGGGTAAATAAAATGCCAAGCCAGAGCCTTGTTTGCTGAGTTCTGCCTGACTATCACAGACTGAATGATGATATCATGCTAATGCAGTAGAAATTGCTATTTTGACTTTTTTAAGCTTTCCAGGACAGAAAATATCGGTTCAGTTCCATACATATCAAAGAGTTATAACTGTACCCACATGAGGTACCCAGACCTTGGCTCCAGGAAACATTGTAAGTGGATGCAGGAGGTAGGAACTAGGAAGAAATAACTTCCCCTTGAACAAAATGGAAAGGAGGAAGATCTACTGCTCCAGAAGATGGTTCTCTAATCCTTAAATCTCTTCCGACTTCTAGACAAGTCGGTGGATTTTCTGCTTTTGGTTGCCGCATAGTTCTGCCTCTCCTTTGTTATTAAATTATAACTTTAGGACATGTGTTGGAACTTCATGTTCCTGACCATGATAATAGATTCTGAGTTCAGCCATTCATAATTGCTATCAATAACAAAGTCTCTGGTGACTGTAGGGCATGGTCAGTATGAAACTGTTTTACTAAAGAGAGTTACACCATCTGTTCTCATCTCCCAGAGGATAATGTTTTCCACAGGAGAACTTTCTGCACATAAATGGTGTGTCAGAAACATAAAGAAACAACCAGTCCAAGTCAGTTAATTCAGACTATATTCCAGTGGAACTGGGCTTAGAGATGTGGTTCTCGGATTGAGAATGTCAGGATGTAATGACAGTTTTTGAGTGAAGGGAGAATAAGGGTCACAACCTACAGCTTACTAATGGCAGCACTGTGGATAAAATATCTAGACTATAGAAACCAGCTAGAAACAAGAAGATGTTGACGTAGTCAAAGACACAAACCAAACCTGCAGATTGAGTTAATTAGGATTCCTGTTTACATAATTGCATGGGACTGCTAGTACTGTGCTCATCTCAGATTCGGAGGGTGCATATGAGTCAGAACCTTTTATTTCTGTGTGTCTTTTTTACTGTAATACGATTTTTTTCTTCTATGTCTGAGAAAGGCTTTTCCTTTTAAATAACTTACTTGAGCTATAGAAAGGGAGAAAAAGTCACACCAGGTATGTGAAGATCATTAAAGAAAACATTAATGAGGGAAGAAGAGTGTAGTTCACTAATGCACTTGGCCGTTTCTTTTCTTTATTCAATTTTGAAAACCGTTGCAGGTAAGAGTTCTGCATTTGAAAATATTTTTGAAAATAATTTGCAAACAATTCTGCCACTGATTCTGATGGTTTGGGCTCTATGGTCTGCTCACTGCTAACAGTAGTTCTTGTGATTTTTGTGCTCTCTGCCTTGCCCTGTGTGCAGTTGCATGAAGGACCCTTAAAACTCTGCCCTGGAGCTTGGGCTCAGTAACAAATGAGTGAGGTTTTGTCATTTGTGTGCCAGTATGACAGATACAGCAGCATTCCTTCTTCTGCAGCCATTGGATGTGAAGGCTTCCTCAACCTGTGAGTTGCTCTTGTCCCTCAGCATTTATACTTTATTCCTACACTTCTTACTGAACCCTCTATCTAGATTTTCTAGGAACCCTCTTACAAATAATCCCTGCTTTAAGGACTCATCTTTGTTTTCATTAATGACCCTCAGTATTCATGCTTCAATTTATCTTACCTTCAAATGCATTCTTAGGGTAGTTTTCATATTTCATTGCTTCTTTATAATGATAGCTTAGCTATTTTTAGCTGGGCTGAGTAGTTGGACACCCTGCCCAATATTAACTTGGTTTTTGTTTTAGATGACTCTTTAGGATCATTTATGTCCTAAATGCTTCCTTATACCTGTTTTGTCTGTTGACATCATTGAAACGTAAGAACCTTAAGTGGTGATAGCAAGAAGAAAGGAGAAATAAAAGTGCTTATTCTGTATAGTCAGATTTCTGATATTCTTGTTCATTCATTAGAAGTACCCAAAGTCCCAAAATGACAGCAAAGTTTTTGTGTGTTTTGCCTCGTACAAATATATAGATGCTAAACTGTTGTGTGTATGGTTGGTTGGCTGCAGTGTTGGGGTGTGCCTGTTTGGTTGGGGTTTGACTTGATTTGGGTGATTTTTAGGGTTTTAAACAGTTGAAGAAATAAGTAAAGAAAGAGGAGTAAGTTACAGAAAGCTTTGCATTTTGATTCAAATTTGGTCATATGGCTGCTAAGGCCCAAAGACCTCCTGCGTCACTTTTCATAGGCATGACAAGGGAGAGATGAATTTGTGGACCATGGAAATACAACAGCTTCTTCCTTATGGTTTCCTTACATATTCTTTATCCATTTTGCAATCAAAATACCTTCTTGCCTTCCACAAGTCTCAAAATCTTTTCCCATTGTTTACCTAGGGTAAACTCCCTGGCTATCTGACAAAATGTGGTTCCTTCCTCACCACTATATTTAATTTGCCCTCTCTGACTCTCATATCACAGCATTCTTATAGGTCAAGAATCAACAAATTACCTTAACCACGGAATTAAATTGAATCCAATTAACTATTTGGCTCAGTCCCCACAAAGCCAATGAACCATAAGTATGTACTTACAGTTAAGGACATACTCAGAAACTTCTATAATCAGGGACAGAGCTAATGATGTTATTTTACTCTCACAGTTTAAAAAAACCCCTGTCCATAAATCATGTGATTAGACAGTACCAGTATTCCTTCTTTAATAACTAGAAAGCCAGGAACACTTTCTTTTTCCTTTTTTTTTTTTTTTAATATTTCTGTATACTTTCACATGTAGAACACTCTCTTTGTAACTGATGAGATGAATTACTGTAGAGACATTGATCCTGCTTAATTTCCCTGCAGATTCAACACACTTTGTTCTTTAAACAAATATCTCCTTTGAGCTGAGAAATGGCACATTCATTGTTATTAAACTGCCATTGCTCTTGCAGTCACTGCAGTATTTTTCAGGTCCTTGGCCTTGGGATATCTCCATGGATAACACATTTGGTTATCATTTTAATGTTTGAGCTACTTACCCCATAAGAGGATATCTGCTGCAGCATCATGATCTAGGAACAGGGAATATTTTCACAGTTCATAAACAATTATATGTGTCTCTAGCTAAACATTATCACCTTAGAGTATTTGGATACCTAATTTTTATTATTGTTGCTGTTGTTGTTTTCTTCTCAGAAAGGCAATCACCCTACTTAAAATGCATAATTAAAAAATAATAATAATGCAACTCTTCTGCCAGAACTTGACTGGCAACAAGAACTAGGTTCTAATGTGAAGAAATCAATATTAACACACTCATTAGAGCCTCCACACAGAAACATGAGAGAGCTAAAATAAGATTTCTGATGCTCAGTGACCTAGTTTTCCCCAGTCTCAAAAATTAATTAGTTTAAGAAACAATATTTGTATTAAATGAAGAAAACAAACCACCAACAAGACAGCTAAGCCAGGCAAGCTCCAATCATAGAATCATATTATCTTAAAAATCATCTAGTCCCAACCCCTCCATCACAGGCACCTCCCACGAGACCAGGTTGCTCGAGGCCTTATCCAGCCTGGCCTTGAATACTGCCAGGGTTGGGATTCATAAAATCTGACTGCACTCTTTTTCAGTCTTTATCCCTTGGGAAGCAACAATTCTGAAGCCTTCTGTTTTTCCCTTACACAATAAGTCTATAGGGATCTTCTTGGAGGAATCCTGTGAGAGAGAGTCATGGATGAAAGAAGGGCCCCAGGAGATTTGCTTGATTTTTCAGCATCACCCTCCAAGCTCAAGAACAATAATCATGATTTACAGGAAGGCAAGCAAAGGCAGCTGGAGTCCTGTGTGGATGAAGAAGGAGGTCCTAAAAATGTGTAACATAAAAAGGAACCATAAAAGAGGTGGAAGGAAAGACAGATTGTCCTGGAGGAATGTAAGGGGCATTGGCAGTGCTGGGAAAGCCAAAGCCTGGGTGGAGCTGGTGAGAGACGTAATAAAAAGATTAGAGAAAAGGTGGATCTGCTGCTAATGGGGCAGAATACCCAATGACAAAGGACAAGGAATTCAGTGGCTTTTCTACCCATTAACTGATAAGACAGGTTTAGGAATCCCTGGTCACTGAGAGCAAAAGGAAAGTCTGGAGTAAGGAAAAACAACTCTTGGTGGAGAAAGATCAGGTCATGTCAGGAAACTGGCCTTACAGTAGTCCATACTATGTAACAGGACACAGCTATGGATGCTGAGGCAGGCCAGTGTTTTCAGTGAGACACCACGTGTGACCATATTTGAAAGGCTGTGTCAGGTGGAAAAAATTTATAGAAGTAAGAAAGAAGTAAGAAAATGTCAGTCCTATCTTTAATAAGGGAAAAAGTAGCATCCAAGGAACTGCAGGCTGGTCAGCCTCACTTCAGTCCCTGGAAAGGTAATGAAGTGACTGATTCTGGTAGCCATTTCCGAACATATGAAGGACAAGGAGGTGATTGGGAGGAGTCATCAAGGATGTATGATAGGGAAATCATGCTGACACAGAGGACAATGCCGTTTAACATTTTCATTTGTGGCTTGCATGATGGGATATAACACACCTGGAGTGGATCTGCAGAAAGCACAAAGCAGGAGTGAATGATCCACTAGGCAGTTGTGCTGACCTTCAGAGGGACCTTGACAGGCTGGAGAAAAGGGAGATGGGAGGGAGCCTTATGAAGTTCAACAACAGGAAATGCAGGGTCCTGCACCTGGGGATACACAGGGTTCCTCCTACCACTGGTAAATTGTGCATGGTGTAGGGAGGTTTCTGGGAGGTGTGTAGTTTTGTAAAGGACTTTGACTTCTTTAGCATTAAGAAGGGAAACTGAGACTTCAGTTGCTACAGTTGGTTTTCCCAAACACCTGGGTCCTATTTGTGAGACTAGCAGATTTTAAATAGGATTAGAAATGAAGTTAAAGAGAGAAGGATTCACTGCTTCCGGACTTTACGCAACAGAATTCTCCACATTGTTTAACTTGTACTAAATCTCACAGCTTTATCAGTGTCTTTAAATTAGCCAGCTGTTGTTTCCTGTTGAGCACTATTAGAAAATGTCTGATTGCTTAGTAAATCCAGATTTTCTCTGAACAGGTTTAAAGAGATAGAGACATTCACTTGCAAAGTTCACTGTATATTTGACAAGTAATTGGTAGAACTTATTGAGCAATGGGATTTTTTTCCTATCACAGGAAGAAAAACTCCTCCTCTATGTCTGGTTGTGCTGCAACTTTCTTGCACTATTTCTTTGTTACCCCAAAGAGAAAAAGAATAAAGGAGACAGAGAATTCTGTACAAAACCAGAAAGACAAAGCACTGAAGCACTTCATAGAATCAGAGAGATGCTGTTCCAAGGCTAACTTTCTGATATATATATATAGATATATAGAGGTGTGGATGTGTGTGTATCTATAAATTCTGTATAGCAGAAAGCTTAATAAGAGAGTTTAGACATGTTATAGCTTTCAGTGAGGCTTCAGTGATGTTGAAACTGGTGACAGAATTTCTATTGGCTCTTCATTGCCATAATGTTTTTCCTAAACAGGAAAAGAATTTTCCTGAAAAGGGAAGGAAACGAATTTATTTCTCATTTGTTCACAATGATGAATATGTGAACAGACATGTAAAGACATCAAATGTTATTAAGCATTTTGTTTCATCCTGGCATTTCATGAACAAAGATGGATCCCTTCACACCCCAAATCTATTGTATTGATGTCTCCTAGTCTTAATAAATCTTAAAGTAGTACAGATGAGAGTATGAGAGTGTAAAAACCTTGAGCTACGTCCACTAAAAGATGCAAGTGCGATAAAAAGGACTTACTAAGAATTTAGGCACCTACTTCCAAAGCTGTGCACCAAAGAGCCCTATGCACACCTGGTCTTTTCTCCTTATCATCCACATTTCTCTTGTTCAGATCATATTTTGGTTTTCACTATAAATTCCCAAACTGGTTTCCTGAGCTAGTCTGGAGGTGACATGTTCAGTAAGTTGTTTAGATAGATGTCTAAGCAGTCTCCTGAAGGCACTTTGTTTCAAAGTAATACAATTATCATGGAATTAATTATTAAGCTTTGATTGTTTGAGAGGTTTTTTTCTGTTTGGCTGCTGTCATTTTTGGTGGTTGTTTTTTATTGGCTTTTTACGGTAGTCTTGACCAGCTGAGTAGCTCAAACTTAAAAATAGTAGCTCCGATTTAAAAGTAGAGGGGATGAAAGGCAATCTGGATGTTCAAGTTCATTTATAATTCTAGTCTCTGTCAACAGTACTCAGAATTCATTTTTACTGATGTTCTCAAAACCTAAAAAACCCTAAAACACCAAAAATGCAAATGATAATTCATGTTTGGAAGTATTTTTCTGTCTCATCTGTATGAAACTTCAGTGTGAGTCAAAATTTCCTCATTCTAAACTGAAATTTGCTACGACATGATTAAGCCTCAAGTCTCTCCTCACCGTTCTTTAACAGGAAGTTGATTGGAATATATTATTAATCCTCCTTTCTGATTCTTGCTAAGTATCTGAGATTCTTTCCCCTTCTCTTCTCTCTGTATAGGTTTTTCTTCATCTAACCGTACTACGAACACTACTTACATTAGTAATTTGCAGATTAACTTCTTTACCAAACAATTTCTATATTTCTATATGAAGTTTTGTGAAGGTAGATTTCTGATGGCTGCAGCCTTCTGGCTCTGTTTTTCAAGGCCGTCTCTAATAAAGTTTCTGTCTCTAATAAAGTATCCATTCCAGCTGATGCTTTTCCTGTACCTTTTGCTGGTGTGGATTGTCTGGAGTGTTTTAATTTTGTTGTTAATCAAAACCTCTGGACATTTCCACAGCAGGTTCACTGTTTTATATCACTTCCCTTTTAATGAAACTTCTTTGTCCTTTATAGCTTTGAGATATTTTCACTCTAGAGGCTTGAAATTGAAAATTAAGTTTTAAAGATATTTGCAGAGATGACAAAGGAATGACAGACACATAACCCACAGGCTGATCTTATAGGCATCATTTGGCAAAGAAACAGGTTGACAAATATATCTGTTTTAAAAATGGAAAAAAAAAATTCATATCAACATCGTAACTTTTTCAATAAACCCGAATTAATATTTTCAATACAGCTTAAAATGTGCATAAACATTTCACTGGGAAACTTGAGACATAAAAGTTATGATCTGAATAGTATAATATTTTATATGTTATGTGTGCATATATATACATATTTGAATTTCCTGTTTTTTCTTTTTCAACTCATCTTAAGGTAGACATCTAAAATGGCTTGGATACATTGCATTCTAGAAGTGGGCATTTAACACTTCACATAAGTGGTTTTGGTTACTGAACATCGGCTTCTTGTGTCTTTTGATATTCTTATGGGTATCCAAAAAATTTTTGTGCAGATGACAGATGTGCACAGAGCTCAGGGCAGTCGATTGTGTTTTTCTGGTATGGAATGTATGGAATGTTTGGAAGCCGGGCATTTCTAAGAGGACACTAAATTCCCATATTCAGCTACTGAAATCCTACTGCAGGGGGTGGGATTCAGCTTGAGACTCAGACATGCAAATGAAGTGTCTTCAATTCAGGTGTCTGCATGTGAGCCAAGCATCTCAACTCCTGCCATACTCAACAGAGATTTAGCAAGTGCAGTCAGTGAAGGCTTAGCGATAAATTTAGCTGTAATTAGGATATATCTCAATTTTTCTATCGGAATTCTGTCCCAAATGTCTCTATTTGCATAATGGCTGCCTAAAGTTTGATCTGGTGAATTTTCAGTTAAGTGTCACACAGCTGTTGTATACGTCTCATGATCTAGGTGAGGTTGTTCTTCCTCTGTGTCTACACAAATGAAGCAAGTCCAAAGGCTGTGCAAGAGGTAATGGCAAACTAAAAGAGGGCTGATTTAGATTAAGGGAGAATTTTTTTAGAATGAGGGTGGTAAAGCACTGGAAGAGATTGCCCAGATAGGTGGTGGGTGCCCCGTCTCTGGAAACATTCAAAGGTCAGGCTGGACGGGGCTTTGAGTAACCTGACTGAGTTGAAGATGTCCATCCTCATTGCAGGGGCCTTGAACTAGATGACCTTTAAATATCCTTTCCAATCCAAATTGTTCTGCTTTTTTGTAAACACTTCTCAACTGTTTATATATTTTGATCACTGAAATTACTTTTACTATGATACCTTCAACACAACTGTTGAGGGCTACAACTCTGTTATCTGGAGACTATATAATGAGAAAATTAATACTTGTGTTTGTCTCTCTCTTGGAAACTGCTTCTTACCTTGTGTCTTAGATATCAAACTTTTCAGGGCAGGGCTGCCTCCTTGTGCAGAAGTGGTTAACAGGAGGGGCTATATGAATAACATTGAATATTATTTTGAGTATTGTTAACCTTGAGTATTGTTAAAAATATGGGTTAAATAAAACAGCTTTTACTTTCATCAAGGTTCTTCAAAACCATAGGAATATTTACAGTTCAGCTGTTTGGTAGTAGTAATGAATTATCACACCTTACAAATAGAGAAGACAAAAAAGAATATAGAAGAGGCAGCAGCACTGGCAAATCCAATCATGGGCATGTATTTATTGAGAATTATTGCATATTATAAGTTTTTCCAGAGGACTCTACAGAAGTCTTATGGTACCTATAATTGTAATCCATTTTCTGTTGATCTTTCTGTTTTTGATGCTCCGTAGCCCCACTTTTCTTTTTAAGGATGCTAATGATGCCTCTTGCTGGCTGCTGGCTTTGAAGTGTAATACATTTGTTAAGCTGCTTTGCTATTCGCCTCCTCTGTGATGCAATAGATTACTTTGGTGTGGGATACTTTTGGCTTTCCACCTTTAGGAGATCTGTGGCTTGGCCAATAAACTGCAAGCAATGACTTCGTTACACTCCTTTTCATCTTGTATGTGCTTTTTCATCAGGGTGCCCTGACATTCAGCTGGGCTGGAGCTGTTTTAGCCTCATTGTGCTAGTTGGGATCCACTCCTCCCTCTTTCTCCATTTCACATTTTAATTTAATAGTCATATTTACTGTTATGTTTATGTCTCATGGAGGCTTTTGATGCAGTTCAGCAGGAGGTGATGCTACTTTTAGCACAGTGTTTTTCTGGTAGTGTAGCTTGTCTAGACTCCAATGTTATGTGAAGTTTTCCCCTTACTGAGGGCTGTTCTACATTTGCAAAGGCAGAGGCTGGCTTAGGTGCTGAAATGTGAGAGCCCTTCTTCGTCTCATTACTTTTCTGTGATCCTCATTTCTGCTATTCTTGTGCTGATTGCATTTTTTTGCAGCGCATTTATTTATTCTGTGGCTTATAAATAAGTCATATTTTCTTAAGTGTGGATGACAAGCTTTTGCCATGGCCTGATTTTGATCTTAAGTGAATCATAACACTGTAGAAAAGTTGCTTTGCAAGTGATAATGCTGCTTGAAAAATGAGCAAAACATGCTTTAAAAATATCTTCCACCTTAATGTCCATGTAGAACAGATACTCAAGGGTACAACCCAGTGAATTTGTGTGAGATCAGATGTAATGTACAAACTTGCCACTTGTGGATTGGGAGGAATGATGTGCTAAACAGTTCATTGCCAGGAGCTGTGCATACGTACTAGATTCCGGTCACCAGTATCTGCAGCTGTTATTTTATATGGCATGGTGAATCTGAGAGGGTAGAGGATAAGAAGAAAATTAGAGCTGATAAAAGGAAATGTCTGACTAGCCTATGAAATTCATGGTCACGAGAGACCAAAGCAAAGGTTTGCAATTAAAATTAAGGAGCCTAATTTTCAGTCAGAAAGGAGACTGACCCCGAAGTCGGAATGTGTTCTCCATAACACAGACAGAAGAGACTTTTTAACTATTTGGCCCGTTTCTTTTGCCAGCTTTCCTAGACTAGGGTAGATTTTTGTCTACTTTCCAAAATCCTTTTGGCAGAGCTTCGCAGAATTTTTTCTAGGTTTGCATTTAAATTCAGGTTTCCAAGCAATGCATCTTACTCTCCTTCTTGGATCCCCACCTTATAAACACTAAATCTTCCACAACTCTCAGATTCAGTAAAGATATATTATTATGCATAAAAATGTAATTAAATTAATGCTCTCAGGATGTCTATGCTGAGCAAAATTTAATAGCAAGCACTTGAAGAATGACGTTACCCCTGTAGAGTACAATGGTGTGTAAGATTGGTGGGTTGCAGCACAGTCCTCCAGGTGAGAACTCGTTTAGAGGGCCATAAATGTCCTTCTGCTGTCTGCTTTGAAATGAGCCTTTTTCTTGTGCTGAAAGGTGATTGGGAAATGTATTTCCATAAGATGGGGAGATATGGAAGGACCAACTGGCAGCCCTTCACAGGAATGCACCACGAATGACAATTCTTATTGTCAATAGTGGCTCTCCAGCTGATGTTGCCTGGGGGCAATAAGAGACAAGGCCAAACTTCTAATTCCTTAATGCTATATTTTTGTATTTTGTGCACTTGACTCAACAGCTTACATGTTTTTTTCCACTGATTTTATATATATATATATATTTATATATATATATATATGTATGTATGTACACACACACAGATATATACAAGAAAATTTCCACTAGTCAAAAATGTATACAATACAATGAACTTTTATTGATTATTCAGACACATCATTCCCAAATGAAGAAATGATCTTTTGTCTTCTACTTGCCATGTTTTTTGTTGAAATGTGTTGAAATAATTATTATTTCTGTTTTATGCAGTAAGTAATTTATACCATTGCACTATAAGTTTTAAATTTATGTTCTTCTATTCAAATCCACTATTTTTCAGTCCAGAATTTATTCTGATAGTCTATTTTTTTAAACTTTTTTATTTACAAAAAGTCTGTGTATGTTTTAATTTCAAACTATAAAGAAATCTAAAAGAATGTGATTTGTTAAGATAGTTTAGTATATTTTGGAAGCAGCAGATTTACTTTAAACATGAGTTATGGTTTTTGTTCTATTTCTTGTGTCTGTATCTCTAAGGTAGCTCTCACAAAATCAGCAGATTTGANCTTCTCCTTCTCCTTCCCATTTTTTATCCTTCCCTAATGGCAAAGAAAAGGAGAGATGACATTTGCACTGTGAGTGTCCTACACTGCTTTTTATTCTGTTTGATATGGAGAGTAAATATCCACAGCACAAACCCAATAGTTGTGTTAAGGCAAATGAGACTGAGAGGAAGAAACCATTTCTCGGTGATTTCCATAGTAATGGAAAACATCTGGATGGATCACAGACCATGTACTGCTGCAGCATTCAGGGCATGTCAGGTCAGTGAGGAAGCCAAAGACACTGTACCTCTCTAGACAGCCAATAGAGAAGACAAGAAAACATGGAAAAGGTTTGGGTGCTGACACTTCAGGAAAGGTGGATCTGATGGCTGAAAATGTTGCATTTACTCTTTGGCTGTTTGCTCGTTTCTAGAGGATGTCCATGTGTCCCTGAAAAGACAGAAGCTGTACGTGCAAGCTCTGGAAAGGGAGACAGATTAAAAAAATGCCAAAGAAAATATAAAAAGTAAGAGAAAGCGTTTGCAGAACATAAATAAAATAAATTTTGAAAAATCACATAAAGAAAGACAAGATTCCATATGCTCATACCATTCCTGACCCATTTTTTTCTAGCCTATTCTTAAAAATCTCTAGCAATGATGATTTCAAAAAAGTATTTCAGTGCCTCCCCATCTCTACCCTACATCAGTTTTCTAATGTCCAGTGTTTGAACTCCTAACCAGAGCAGACATGACTGAGAGTTGTGTGTTTTATATTATCTCTTATACTCCAGGTGTGTTTATGTCTTTGTCCTTCTAAACTAAGCAGTCATGATTTCTTCAGTCTTTCTTCTCAGCTCATACTCTCAAGGCCCCTGAACTCGTGATGCTCACCTCAGACCATTCTCCATCAGTCCCACAACCTTCCTGAGTTGTTTTGCACAAAGCAGAATGCAAAAATGAAGACTCATCATGTGAATCTGATTTCACAGATAGAGAAGTGATCATCAAAGCCCTATGAAATGCAGCAGTGCTAATTTCATATAGGTATCTAGAACCAGGCTGACCAATCTAACTCAAATCATGAGGAGTTCAGATCATGTCAAATAGAAACTCCCAGCACTAACCTAAAAACAAATCTTTGCCTAATATAAATTAGCATTGTGCCACTAAAAATATTTATTCAGAGAAACCATTTTGATTTATAGCAAAGAGCTTCCTCACAACTACTTTTGGCAGCATTAATCCTTACAATCGTTTGGAAAATGTAGATAGGCCACATGAACTAAATCCCAGATGAAAGAAATTTGGAAAAAGTACTCAAAATGATGGGGATCTTACCTTTATTATGGCACTATCCCTCAAACCATTCAAAGAAATGCTGCATGTCAGAATTCCATTATGAGCTCCAGTTTCTGGGTTTAACACCAAGGCTGTTTCAAATTGCCTGGGTGCGAAATGGAAATATATGTGTCAGTCCATGTGAAATTTTCTTTAACTTTAAAAAAATAGTTTAAATCAGCCTTTGAAGAGTGCAGGGCACTCTTTTTCTTTGCTTTAAGTGGGTTTAAGGCTTTCTTTCTTGTCATATCCTAGACTGGTAATAGTCTTCTGCTGTTAGGTAAACTACAGAGGAAGAGAGCCCTTAATCCCTTTCAAGTCTTTGCATTCTCTTCCAGATAGTGACACTGCAAAAAAAGACAAAAGGGCAAAAATAACATTTTTTGACAGTGCTCAGAGGGTTGATAACAGCTGCACTTTTGTGCATCATTACTGCAACATCAGAGCAGCACAGGCTGTAACTTCAGCTGCAGAACCCTTGGTGCTTGGAGAATGTACAGAGAGTTGTGCAGTGAGTTCCTCATCACAAAGCAGCAATTTGGAGGTGCTTTTTACACATGGGTACATCCAACCTGAGGCATCCAAGGTCTTATTTCTGTAATATTGGAATCAGGGAGCAAAGCACAGTCCTTGGCCCAAGTGATGTAGCATGTGTATAAATGTATTGAATATCCCTACCAAGAAAATGAATTAGTTTCCTCTTCCTGAAGTATTGTATTCATGGTGTAGGTGATGAGTAGAGCAGGAAAACTGGGAGAAATGAGTCCCTTTTGTGATAGAATTCTGACTTTCCGTTGTGCAAACTGACGTCATCCTACTGTAGCTGGCAGAAGTTATGTGGTTTTTACAGAAGATAAATAGCTACCCCCAAACATTGGCATTTACTGGTATTTATTATTTATGACTATTTGTATTCATTTTTTATCTCTCTAGCCAAGTGTTTCCTGTGCATTTTCCCAGAAAAGGCCACAGTGCTTGATCCCTGCCCCGAGGAACTTGCTATCTGATCTGTAATTACTAAGAAATGGCTAGGGCTAGCAATTACTAATTTTGTGCAAGAGGCACTGCATAGTCTCCAAAGAGCTTCACAAAGGGAGGCAACAGAGGCTGGAAAATGTCTAATCCTGAACCATTAAGTATTCAATTTCTTAAGTGAACTTGTGTATGTTGCAAAAAGATAAAGTGATTTCTCTATGCATTTGGCAATTAAATATTTTATGGATTTTTATTTTCCTAGCTAGGGGGTACCTCACCCATCATTTGGAAGAGTTAAACGTGTTGTGATTGCCAGCATATATGTCAGCAGTACCCAATCTCTCTTATTTTAAGCTTCAGAAAACAAAGTGAGAGAAACAGGAAGTGTGTGCCCCATGTACCTCACGGTGATCACTTAACTGAACAATAAAGCACCTCTGCTCTTATCCCACTGCACCAGGGTGAAGCCCGTGACACTGTTAGGTTTGGAAAGACCACTTGAAACACCCATGGCATTTCCCAAACTATGTTACAGTGGGAAAAAAATATAAATAAAGGCTTCAACATTTTTTAAGTCACCCTCGCTCTTTTGAGGATGTTTTGGCTAAAGGAACACGGAATCTGTGGTGACATCTCAATCTTCACTAAGTCACCTGCTTTCGACAAATATACATGGGCTTAAAATCACGTGGTTTTTTGCAATAAAGGGAAAATTTACATTCCAAATCTATGGTCTAACCCTTCAAACAAATGCAAGAATATGCTGAAGTATGACAGCAAAACCATAGCAATATAGCCAAACACAGATGGTTAAAATTTGCAAAAATTAGGTTTTATGACAATTGATAATTCCAGAATTTGTAGAGATTGGGTCTCATTGTCTTTCCACTGTTCAAATGTATAAATGTAAGAGACTTCCCATTACCATAAACAATGTCATTAGGGAAGACTAAGAAAACAGCAATTTATTTGGGTGTGAATGAGAACAAAGAAACATCATTCTCTGCAAGTAAACTCTGTTGTGTTTAAATAATGAGGTCACATACTGCACTGTCTTTCTTTTTTTCCTCTTTCTTACTTTTTTTTGTTTTCCTTACATATAAATACAAAGACATGTAAATTGAGTCAAAGTCTGAATTACCATGGGTGGAATATTTTAAACAAAGATGTGGGACACCGTAATACAAAGACATGAATGACACGGTGACACAGAAAAAAGACATGGCAGATGGAGAAATTTCAAGGAAAAAGTTAAAAGCTGACAGAGGATTTCTCCATGACAGGAACATGCAGTCAGCTAGGTGTTAGCAATATTGCAATTTGTGAAGTGAAAACACAGTATCAGGCTGAACACAAGCAAGGTGGGAACTGATGACTAGAGAAACGTTAAGCAAATTACAAGGATACCCCTTGTTTTATAACAAGAAGCTTGGCCATGACATGAGCAATTTACTCATCCCCTATGCAATGTGTATTGACTTTTTACTTCATTTCATTTAATCTGACAATAACTTAATGTATCTCAAATAACTGGAACAGACTAGGATGTCACCTACTACTGATTGTCCATATAAAATTGCTGGTTTAATAAATGAAGTTTATCTCCATTCTATAAATAAGGAACTTGGGCACAGAAAGCTGAAATATGAGCTTATACTGCTGCCAAAGGTCCAACAGAAGCTTAAGTAGTTATATTTGACCTAATTTTAGTGTAGCAGAATACAAACTACTTTTGTTATGCTTACACAGCTTTCGACTGCAGCATAAACCAATCTTTTGTGATTTATGACAGAAGCTGCCCATAAAACTTCAGTCATCTAAAAATCAAACATTTATTGTAAGCTTATTATCAATGAAGAGGGAGATTAGTATGTCCCAAGTTCTAGTCAGTTCAATCTAAATCATCATAAGCTTGTACTTCAGCAACTGAGTCACCTAACTTTTGATGTCTTAAATTAGTTTTCTCCCCTCCCCATGGAATTTCACTTATCTTTTCAAAGTACTTTCCTGAGCAAACTGTTTCTGGTGGCAAGGATTCCAACACACTGTCATTCTCCGTGCTGTGTAGCTGAATGGAATGTGGGGCAGAGAGTTGTTCTACAGTGCTGCTGTGGCTTCCCTCTTGCCCTAACACAGCATCTGTCATGTGGCCATGTCAAAGAGACTTTTCTGCCCTTGGTTCCTGTCTTTTCTCCATTTAAACAGCCTCTTCAGCTTTCAGCAAGATGAAAGGAAAACTGTTTTGTGTTCTTTAAAGTATGAGTTAAATAATGCAATAAATAATGTCTGCCCCTTGACCTCTCTAACTTCAGTGTCTTGGTGGCACCACATGAATTCTAAATGTACACAACTTCATTCCCAGTTCAATCACAGTCTTCTCAGATATTAAGTACAAGCAACTATTCCAAGAATTTATTTTGATTTGAAGATACGTTTGTGAAATACCACAACCTATACATTTCTTTCCTCTGCAGTTCAGTTCCTATCACACAGACATTCATTCCCTGGCCACTACCAAAGCATGTCAGGCAAAGCCAGGCTGATATTTTAGACATCCACACTTATATCTGGGCATTTACCCCATCAAATGTCTTAGCAATTTATGCATCAGACTTCTAGAGGGAGTACAAGAAGGAATATTCTTTGGTCAAAAGGCAGAAGCCCAAAACACAAACCTCGTGGAAAAAAAGGGGAGAAATATCTCTGTGAGCGTGGTGTTCTGAGGACATAGCTCATTATTTATTTTTAATTCTCGGTCCCATTTCCTTCACATGTCAGTGGAATTTCACTGACTCTTGAATGTGTCAAGGCATCTACTTTCCTACACAGCCACATAATTCCCTTTTAGTGCTGTAAGTAAAGAAAATTGTGCAGCACAGGGTTTGGTGCCTACACACTCTTCAATCTAACAGCTTGTGATGACCTGTTCTTTACAGATGCTGTTCCTGTCCTTGGAAGTATTAATTTCCTTGTTTTTGCAGTGTCCTAGTGGAAGACAAAATACATTGGACAAACACAAAATTAATGGAATCCTCTCAGTGGACTGCAACAGTGAATTGATAAGGTATGAGTAAAGGATAGATACAGGGTATATGCTGAGCAGAGTTTTAGTGGAGGCATTGGCATGCAGCTCCATTTGATTAAAAATTGGTCTCTTACCAGCAGATAAAAAGAAAATCACTTTATAGCACAGTAACTTAAAGAAGGCAGAGTGGTGCCATTACATGTTTGTGTCCCATTTCTGCAAGAATTCACACGCAGACAGACAGGAGTCTTACTGTGTATGAGTAGCTGACATCCAGCTTCCCTCTTGCCAATCAGAGCAGTCAGGCAGAGGTTAACACAGAGTAGCCAGAGTCTCTGAGGTCTGAGGATGAGAGTGGAGTGCTGCGGCTGTAAAACAGGGGTCACTGAGAGTAGAAACTGGACAAAGCTTCTGTTATTTAAAATGCAGTGTTTATACTGTAAAAAAAAAAAGTCATAGAATCCTAGAATGGGTTGAGTTGGAAGGGACCTTAAAGATCGCCTTGTTCCAACCCCCCTGCCATGGGCAGGGACACCTTCCACTAGACCAAAAGCCCCATCCAACCTGGCCTTGGACACTTCCAGGGATGGGGTATCCACAACTTCTCTGGGCAACAAATTTAGTGTATTCATTAATAAATTTGTGATATAGTTACTGGAGGAAATCAGGGAGGCATTATATGAACATGTCTAATGTGCATATATATATATATATAAAAAATATGTATATACATGTATATAAAACTTGTCCACATTTATAGATACACTGTAATCATTTTCTCAGTTATCTGTTTTTAACACAACACAGTTAAGCTCCTGATTAGCAAACCTGACAACAGTTCTTCCATATACTTTGTAGAGGCTGCCTCTAATCAGCATTGCATTTTAAATAATAAACAGTAATTTCCCCTTGACTAGCTAAAACACATTAATTTTTACACAATCTATTTAAAACAAGTGGGCATATGCAATTCACACTTTTTTAATAGCTTAGGATTTTGTCTAAGAAGTGTTATGCAAAGATTGCTCTGTGACAGATCATCTGTGTTTATGGTATAAATTAGTGCGAGTGTTGTTAGCCGTTGTAATTATACCTTTGAAAGAGAAAATTGTGACAGATAAAATTTGGTACATTATAAAAAATGGGTTTAAAATCCGGATACATATTGCTAGATTGTTGCATATTGCTAGATATCCAAAGGCTTACACCTTCTTTTTCTTCTTTTTCTTTTTTTTTTTTTTTAGCAAGGAAGGTTTTGAAATAGAAAGCAGGGATTTAGGGGGTTGTTAAAAATTATGTCTGCACTTGAAAATAATTTAAGATAGTTATATTTTTTACTCTGAGGGTGGTGAGGCACTGGCACAGGTTGCCCACAGAAGTTGTGGGTGCCCCATCCCCGGAAGTTGTCAAGACCAGGTGGATGTGTCCTTGAGCAACCCGGTCTGGTGGAAGTTGCCCCTGCCCGTGGCAGTGGGGTTGGAGACAGAGGATCTTTAAGGTCCCTTCCAACCCAAACCATTCTATGTTTATATAATTATTCTATATTTGCTCATAAATATTGTCATGGAACATATAATACTACTATTGAGAGAGAAATCTTGATTGTATTGATTAACTATTCCAGGATGCTATGGGCTGTATGCCATTACACTGAATCCTAGTTTACTCTGAGAATAAGGTTTTTGATTGCATTGTGACTACTCAAATACTAAAGTGAAATGTTGTGTGAGCTGCACTCTGCCATTAGTTGATTATTTAGCTGTTACTATAGCTGTTACTGTTCAGCTCCAGGCTGGGTATATAACGGCTTAAAATCCTTCTGTATATTAGGAAAACTCAAAAATATCTTTCTGTTTTACTTTTTTTTCCTTCCTTTTTTTTTTTTTCCCCAAGAATAACCAGACAAAAAAAATATTCTATGGGTATCATTTTGCTTTTTTTCTCACTGCTGACCAGGCCTGCAACTGAAACAACTTTGAGGGCACAATCAATTCTGGAAAGTCCTGAGTGAAGCTGTTTTTTTGCTAAGAGTTGTGCATTTGACTTACCCCCAGTAGCATTTACAGGCTGATCCAAGGATCAGGGAGAGGTTTTGTACCAAGTTTCTGTTGACTGACTGCCTCAAGTTCATTAAAGTCTTCAAGAGAAGAAAAATGTAGTTGAAATTCAGGTAGATTCTCCAAGTATTTTTGTTGCTTTTACACACTAAGCCCCGTCTTTCTTTAAAAACTGTCTGCCTCTCACTCTCCTCCACCCAAATCGGAAATGAGAATGGTTATTTGCCCTGTAGTTTTTCTGTCAGAAAAATTAAGCACACTTTTTTTTTTTACTCATCTCTATTTTGTCCTTTATTTTTATCAAAGCCTTTAATAATCAGATTTCTTTGAGTTAAAAAGATTTTGCATTATCCTCTGCAAATATCTTTGCATCTGTCAGACTGTACCTGTGCCATCTTTAAGAAGCCTGTCAGCAGAAATGTGTAGACATTTTGCTATGATTTTGTGGAATAGCAGTGAAGGTGCTAAATGCTGTACTGTAAAAACAAGTAAAAGGAACATATCAAAGTGCCCATGTGATTAATCAGCATGGCACATCTTAATAATTTTGTAAGAAAATGCTAATAAACGATTTCTGTTCTATGTCAAGAACAACAGGTATATTGGATATTAACTTGAGTTATGGTGGCTGGAATTATTATGCAACAAATGCCATTAAATGTATATATGTGCATTTGAAATCATAGCAAGGTGTTCTGAAAATCTGAATAACATTAGGACACCTCCACAAACATGATTGTACTTTCCTGAGCTGTAAATCTTGGCTGCAAAGTGTCCTGTTTCTAAAAACCTTGATCATTTAAATGATCAGTTCAACAATACACTTTTCTTTAAACACTCTTGATGAGGACTCAGCATGTCCGTGCCACATTGTTCAAATGGACCTAAAGATTAAAAAGTGCAGATGACAGCATTTCAGACCTACTAACAGCTGAGAGGAACTTTAACCTAAAGTCCAAGCATGAAATCCTGATTCCATTGAAGCTCATACCAAAATCCTACTGGCATTAGGAAAACTGGAATTTCTACCTTAGTGTGAATTCTCCACAAACAAAATGTATTTTGATATCCATTTATTAGATTTCTCTATGTCTTAGGTATAGTAATTCAGAGATCTGGAAGAGCTGACTGTTTTTCTTTGAGGCAATAGGTCTGCAAAACATTGGTTATGTTCAAAACATGAGAAATTTTGAGGGACTTGAGGGCACATAAACACTGGCTTCACACAGGAGCACCTTTTAGACTAATTTTAGAGGGAACCAGTTGTGTTGAGAGAGAAGGATGCCCTAAGGTACCTTTGAACCTGCTCAAGTATATATTTCCCTATGCAGACCCTACAGTACTGTGGCTGATCAGTCTCATATGTCCCATTTGTTGTTGCACAGACACTACAGAGAAAAAAGAAAAGGGGACAAGCAATCACGCTGAAACACCATGATGTGAATCTCCTCCATGATACCAAACACTGAGGAATATTGTCTTTGGGTAAGCACATGACCCAGCAAACCACACATACCTTCATGTCCTGATTAGACTGAAAGGCTTCACCATGTCATGTGCAAAATTCCAGCTCCCAACACAGTTTAATAATGTTGTCTTAAAAGTCAGCTTTGATTAAAAATAAAATATGGTGTTCCTACTGTTTTGCTGAATTTGTCAGTGCAGCAACATCTGCTGAAGCTGAGAAAAGCCAGAACTGGGGCTCTAGAAAACAGAGATGTAAAGTACTCTAACTACTTTTAATAAGTTAATGTTTCTGAAACATGCTGCCCAAAAGGTACTACAAATTGGTATTTTCTTCTGGAAATTGAGAAAATAGGGCTGCTATTACTAAAGAAACATATTTTTCTGAGATAATGTCCTGAGGGTAGATCAAGGGAAAAGGTTCTCTTTTCTCAAATATTTTCCATCTGATTTGGAGGTGGCACAGGAAAGTTTGCAAAGAGAGAAGACACAGAGATGTGTGTATAGACATGGATGTTGTAATGGAAAAAGCCCATGGCAGAAATTGGTACATGCCCTGATTTGTGCCTTTACTTACGTTGCTTGATTTTGTATCAATGAACTGCTAATGTCAATATTCCCTTAGGATTACTTTGAAATGCAACATTAGAAATCACAGCTCTAAATTTTTATACCTGTTTTATAGGACATCACATAAAAATGGAGATTTACAAGAGATCTATAACGCTCACAATAAATTAATTTTCATTAATTGTACAGTTTGTTATTAATATTTGCCATTAATCAGCTTATATGTTTTTGTAACACAGACGATCAATAATCTATTCAAAATGCATGCTAACAGAGGTCAATAGCACTCTTAATTAGGTTTTGCTCACTAACAGTCATGAACTGAAATGCATATCTATGTTTTCCCCTGTTATCCTTGAATAATCCCTGTTTCTAGTAACTGACTGTGTGATAAACTTTGCTGCTACTGAATACAACTCTGCCCATGTGTTTTGATAGCTGCAGCTAGGAATGATGTTGGAAAGTGAGGGAGGCAGAGTTAATGCCGTGATGCAGGCTGGAGAACAAGGAGATGAGCGAACTGGCAAGTGAGATCAGATTTGAGGATGAGGGGAAAAGACTGGGATGTGCACAGCTTGTGTCTGGGACTATCCAGGTATTTTGGTTTGCTGCTGACAAAAAACAAGCTGAAAAAACTGGTTCATATTGCAGAGCTGGCACTATTTAAAGCGAAGGGTATGCTGCTGAGAGGCTGTATTTGACATTTTTGCTTTTTATTTCCCTGATGCATTGTAAGATGCCAGGAAATTTTCTGAAAACTAACAGATAAGCTTCTCTTGAAAGTCATAGGATATTCTTCACTTCCTCTAAAGACTGAATGTAAACAGGGATACTAAGATGTCCAAGGAACTTTTTAAATTGCTAATTGTTCCACTTCATGTCACTATAACAAAAAGCCATTTTCAAGTTGTTGTCTATTTCCTGAGATGTATCATGACACTTATCTAAAAAAACTCCCCAAAGAAACCCACAAAAGCCCAACAAACCAAACAAAAAACCATCAAAATTTAAATTAAATTTTAAATATAACAGGGTATGCGGTTGCCTGATAATCTCAGGAAAGAGAAAAGAGGAAAGAGAAGTGTCTTCTGTCTTTATAAACCAATTCACTCTAGGATTTCCCTGATTCACCATGAATTAAAAAGCAGCTTCTGCCCATAAGTGACTGTTGTAAAAACCTTGTCTGAGTTTGGGAAATATGCTTATTCCATTGAGGCCCCTTCTCCAGCCCAAAACCCGTCTCTTCTCACAGCATGTTCTTACCAACAAACCTTGGCTGGCTCCACAGCCACCCAGCTATCCTTGTTGGGCACATCCACATCGGCCCCCTCGCATTCCGGGCTTCTATGGTGAGATAAAACTGTTTTCAGCTGACTTCACTTCAAGACATCCAGTATGTTTTTGATAGAAATCACCATCTTTACTGTTGTGAGTAGTTCTGTGAACACTCATCTCTAGGTTCTATGCAGGTCTGACATCCGCGTGGTTGGCCAAAGCTCCAGTGCCAACAACAGCAGCCAAGTTCCATTTCTAGTCCGTGTTGTTCTTACCTTAAATCCTTACTAAAATTCTTATAAATGTCTTCAAAGAGAGAATGTCACTTACCTTGTCTTGTCTTTAACACTATGAATAAATGAGGTTTTATTTCCCCCTTCATGTCCCAGCCTTATTTTTCAAAGTTTTATAATTTACAAGGAAAAATGGGGTAATGGAATAGAGAGTCACACATATAGATTATTATAAAGATCAGACTCCTGAGACTGAGAACAAGAAAAATGAAGCACTTGATGGTTACCACTCAAAAGTTATTAAGAGCATTATGAGCAAATATGTTATATATATCACTCACAAAGACAAAAATATAGATGTTTGTTTAAAAATGAGTTTTATTTGAATTTGGCTGAAGATTTTTGAAGAGTGATATTTAAAAAAACTAATTTGAAAATAGAAGAGTCAATATGTTTCTTTAAAAGGGGAAACCTCATTTAGGAGGTGGATTATGCAGACAGGTTAATTTAGAAAGACAATTTATCAAAGTCCTCAACATCTGGGCTGGAAATGAAAGGAGAAGAGAATTTCCGGAAGACAGATGCAGACTAATATTTGGGCTGCTGTATTAGGATGTTTGGTATCTATATGCCACATCTTCAGGACAGTTATTCTCTGACAAATAGCAGTTAAAATAAATATCCTTGACATTTCAAGTGCATGGAAAATGCATTCTGTGGGTTGGATTCAGAAGAAGTGATAGCACATAAATCCAACCTGCAAAAATATCTCGGCCCTCATTTAGAATCGAAGAATGGCTTGGTTGAAAAGGACCTTAAAGATCATTTAGTTCCATCTAGCCAGTTAAAGGCTATCTATTATTATTACTCGTGCTTACAGTTCAGGTGTAGGCAGCAGGAGCTACAGGTATGGTATTCAGGTTTGCAAAACTCCAGCAGCATTTTGTGTTGCTCTCCTTTGTGCTTCCAGAACATGCTCTGCTCTGGCTCACCAGCTGTCACTCGCTGATAGTCTGAGGCATTTTTGCATTATAAGGAGCTAAGTGTCATGATTTGAGATTTGGCATTGTATCTATCTCTTAGACATAATCCCACTAATAACACAGTCCTCAAATGTGAGTTTTAAAAACCGAGGTCAATTAAGAAAGCTACATTTTAAGTGGATTTTTGTTGTTTTATTCCCAGTGAGAGGCTGTTGAATTGAAGCATATTTGCTTCCAGAGAAATCCTACCAAAGCAAAATTACAGTACTGCTCACTTTTAAATTTCACAGCAAAGTAGCACTTAAGGCTTATTGCAGTGCATTAGATTTAAAACCAATTAAGTACAATGCTAAATCAGTGTAAACCACATTTCTGAATTTATCTACAACGTAATGAATAACATCTGCATCTGCAAAGAAAAGATTTACACTGAGCAGCAAAACAAAATGTGTTGACAATTTGAGCAGTTTTCATTCCCTTATGTCATATGTCTTCATTATTTGGTAAAGCTTCACTGCAATCCTTCGTTGTTAGAGCAGTAAAAGGGGAAAACACCCAAATGGCAACGCATTGAGGTAGAATCTTCCTCAGTTCATTTCCTCTTCTCAGCAAAGGTACGTCTTATTTACCTCAGGAGCTTTTCCAATTTGAAACCTATTCAGGATTTGACAAGGATCGCCATTTTTCAGGTGTGTTGGAGAATCAGGGCTGTCTTCTGACCTCCGATGGACATTTCTAGTACTGCCCTCTCCGGAAAACAGACGTTCAGTAAAGCCGACCCACTCCGTTCCTCTCCCTAGATGATAACCAGCAGAAATTTCGACGAAGGGAACCAAAATGCTCCAGCTCTCTTTAAGGGACAAAATAATATCTTCAGTGGAGCTGAGCTTCTTAGTTAAGCCTGCCTGAAGTTTCATGTGTGACCTTTAACAAATAACTCATATACTGCTCCGGACACAGTTTGCACAAATCTGTTTTGCAGGCTTCACTGTTAAAACTTCCCGTCTTCTTATTCTCCACTCTTAAAAGAAAGTAGGACTAGTGGTCCATTTTACCTTCTTGGCTTGTAATGTTTTTACCTCTATGTGTCTCCTTCTTATTACAGACGTGTACAGCACTCAAATCAGAGGAAGGGAGCTTGGTCTGGGTGTCTGAGCCCTGTGATGCCGGATGAATTAATTCATATTTATGACATTTTTTTAATGTCCTAACAATGTCGCTATTCGGTAGTGTACATATTATAACACACAGCAAAACAGCAAAAGCTCCCACTGCTGCTGCACTTCAGCTTTCTGCAACATATTTCTTTGGGTAAAAGAGCAATTTTACTGCCATTTAGTTTTTAGTGTCTCTTATTTTGGAGACCATAGGAGAGCTGTTCTTAATGGCGAGAGGTTCTGTGAGAGAGAACTGTTGTCCGCAGCAAGGTTGCTAGTAAGAAAGCATTCATAAGGCTACCTCTGTATTTTAAGGATTAGCCTTTTGTGTTCATAAAGCTGAGTCCCAACCTCAAAGAGGTTTTTTGTTAACAGTGCCCTTATTTATTTTCCAAATTGAGTCCTGCTCCTGTTGTTATGGGCCTGTAAATCCTCTCATGCTTCTCAAAAATAGAGTGCTTGCTTGTGATAATTGAGCTGCATGAAGATTGACAAAAATTGATGTGAAATTTTATTGTAAAGCTGAAGTCCTTCATCCCTGATACTCTTACACCTGGAATTTCTAATCTTCAGGGCTTGGATGTAGCTCAAACTACACAGTGGGAGTTTGTGTTGTCTTGGCATGAAATAGAAGATGTAATGTCAATAGAGCCTTCATTTAGAAGTGTATTCCTCCTGAATGGTGTCCTTTTGCTGAAAATACATAACCTAAGAAAAAAGTGATTATGGCACACCTGAAACCTCAGGGGATTTCTAAATGTGTAGGGTAACAAGTAGCATGGGGAGGGGTGGGTGAGCAAGATTAACAAAACTGCAAAGCCGAACAATGGAAGCAGCAGAAATTGAATTAAAAAAAAACATAAAAGAGTGTGTTATCTACAGCCTGGTAATGATGCAGGGAGTGCTCTGCTCTACCTCTGAGTATGGGATATGGGGCTTTCAGCATAAGTCTACAACACCCAGCACAGCACTGGACAGACACCTCTATGTTTTCTACAAAAACCATTTCTGATCGCATTGGATGCCCACAGAGGGAATGGCTCTGCAGCTTCCAGAGCTGCAGCTGCTATTTCTGTCCCATGTCATGTTGTGCTGAAATGTAATAGGATATTCACTTACCCCAACTGGCACTGAATGGAATAGCCCAACCTTCCTATACCAAACCATTATGGACCTGCCATGAACCGGTCTAAGAGAAGAAAGCTCAATCTATACCAGTATAACTTTGGTTCTGGTTGTCACATATCCCAGGACCTCACTGATGTTAAGGAATTTTTCCTGCAGAATATGGGGGAGTTTAACTCCATTTCGCTAGTGAGCAAAATGAGGCAAGTAAGGTTTCAGAGCAAATGCTAACAGAGTAAATGCTAACACTTTCTGTCTATCTTGGAAGTAACTCCTTGGAAGCAATTCCTCCAGAAAGTCAACCTAATGTTTTCCTCTTCTGGCTAATCTGTCATAAATATTCTGACTGACATGGCTGCAATGTGAACATTAGTGACCTTAATGCCGGTCTGTCGACTAATTTATGCCACATTATTATTATTATGCCTGAGATCACTAGCTTTGATAACAGTTCTCTAGGTTACCTGTGTGCCTCTGGAACTGCAGCAAGAGGTCAGGAAGGATATTTCATAGCATCTACAATGGCACTGAATGCCCATAATTTGGAAAACAGATTTGGTCTATGGTATCCTAACTGAGAAAACCCCCTGAGGAAGAAAAGGAAGGAAATCATACTCAACAAGCTAAGCAACGAAATTTATCAATGAAACTTTGGGATGGGTTTTCTCACAAGACACTGCCATGGGAACAAAAGCAGTCTCCCTTTTGAAGGTGCTGTTTCAAGTGTTAACCCTGCTACGGTGGTTTGTGCTTTTTGCAGTGAAATCTTGTTTGCAAAACACACGAGGGGTCTGATGGTTTTCATGAAGAGAAATACTTCTTGCTTCTCCTCTGCAAATGGGCAGTCAGGCCACTCGTCAAAAGAAGCTGTTTCCCTCTGCACCCAAAAGGGTCCCTTGTGGCCTGTGAGCAGGCCTGGGTCTCTCTGCTAATCCATTTTGAATCTTATTGATTCTTCCTTAGGTTTGAATGGGGACCAGAAATTTACTTTTTCTAGTGACTTTTCTTGAATTACACTGTGTTTTATACCTCTGGGGCTTAAGAATTGCTTCATTTACCAATATCAGGTAATTGCTACTGCAGCAATTTGGTACCATAGAAATGAACAGCTGGAAGGTATTGATGTCTTGATAAAAGGTTGTTATTTGTGTTAATTTTCCCTCCCTCATTTTCATTTTTGGCCAGCCAAACTTGGTATCATTTGCCATTGTTAATGGTTATGTTACCTGAAGCTGTTACAAAAGTCCATGCCAAGTTCATCCCAATGAATTGAGGAGTAATGTAGCTTTAATTTTCACTCCAATTATATCCAGGAAGATTAATTGTTGGGGGCAAATCCTTGCATGGGGCCAAAAGGGAGTTATAAATCATTCAGTTAGATTTTCAGATAATTTTCAAGCTCCTGTGGGTTTCAGAAAATGGACAAGAATAGCTTAAACCTGTCTCTTTCACAAAAAACTAGTAGCTTGTGATAAATTAGAATCTGTCTTTTTCCCCTCTCCAGTGATCTCTCTGGATGTGGGTGAAATGTCCACTAGTGCTAATTTAATTGCAAGTGGAACCCTCTGCTGCCTGTAAGTAATTCACATTTTTCAGGAGCAGATAATGGCACTAGCAAAAGTGTCTCCTTGCTATCAGGTCATTTTATTTTTAAGTCAATGACAATGGAACTATTACGTACCAGCTGATGAGAGCTTAATTTGTTTAAGTATAGAAGAGGATTTATTAGCAGTAATATGTTAGTATTACCGTGGCCCTCTACTTGTAGCTCTTACATATGCATTAGACAATTTCACCTAATCTAAGAAAATGTAAACTAATCTAGGTAGATGCATAAGTATGGGCCTCATTTTCCTTTCATGGAGACAAGTGTTAATTAGAAGACACTTACCAGACCTAAAGCAGAGTAACTTAGCAGAGAATCAGATCTCATATCTTTTGGCTAATCTGAATATTGCATGATATGATCATGATTCTAAGCATAATTAGCGTTGTGAAATATGACTAATTGCATCCATGAAAGTGAACTCTCCCCCTTTAGCAAAGCATGCATCTGTGTCAGCTGCTAAACAGCAGCATTGCAGAGCATCTGTGACTCAGCCCCTCTCTATTACTGCACAAATGACTCATTTTCCCTCACTTAAATAGATATGAACTAGAAAGAACCCAGGAGAACCTAGAAAAGTTGGGATTGGCCTGTGGTCAGTCTCTTCCAGTTGTTCTGGGCTGCTCCTCCCTCTTCCCCGTCTCCCTGTCCCAGCGTGGGCCTTTCCCTGGGCTGCAGCCCTTCAGGGAGAAGATGCTCCAGCTGGGACCAGCTGGGACCAGCGTTTGGAACAAATTGAACACTCTTGCAGTGGTGAAGAACTGTTGTCTCTTCTTGGTCATGCAAGAGGTATTTTGAAGGTTTGGCTTGTCTTTTTATCCTGGTCTAAACTTTTATGTCTGGAACTAGAGTTCCTCTAACCTTCCTTGAGGTTTTTGGTGTGTTTTTTTTGTTTTTTTTTTTTTTAATTAGAAGGGTGAAGGATAAGTGGGAAAATGGAGATCTGGGAGCACAGAAAGCTCTTGCAAACTTTCTCACTGTCTGAATCATCAGAACTACAGATTTGAAAGGAAGTTCTGGGAAGGTGAACAGTTTTAAAGGTCACAGAGGTACTGAAAAAGGTACCAGCTGCTCCAGAAGGGAGTGGATCCATGCATTTTGACAATTTATGCCTCCTGGAACTTGTTTAGTTCCACTTGTTTGAAATTTCATGGACTTTTTAGGCAGAAGCCAAATTCGACATGATATTGTGAAACTCATTGTCTATTTTGATCTCAGTCCTCTGTTAAGAAATTCTGAGCAGTTATGGCAATGATTAAAGTAGACATATGCATTTATATAACCATAATAAACTAGTCTTATGCAACTGTACATAAACATACACTTTTGTTTATGAATATTTTATCCTACGGTTTTCACCTGAGAATGAAGGTTTGTTTCAAGTGTTGAAAATCAGCTTCTGTTGGAACTGTTTTTGTTGAAAATCAGCCCTAGAGAGGATACTTAGAAATCCCTGTGGCTGTTTTGTCTCTCAACAGCAGATGACTGCTGCAGTATTGGGGCACACTTTGTGATATAATTTGCTGTACACCAAAGGTGCTGAATTTACATTTATTCTTGCAAAAATGAGATCAGAATCTTTATCCAAATCCTCTTGTCAATGAATATTTTAGCCTTTTCAAAGATGCTTTTGAAGTTACATTGTTGTGTCTATTCAGTAAATAAAAGATAAGTTCTTTATTCTGTGTTGTCATTTCTGTCTTTCACACAAAAGTAATTTAAAAGAAAGGAATGAGGACAAGTAGTGTCTTGCCAGGCTGCATCCCTAATCCTTTTTTTGGTTATACAATGGATTTTAAAAGAGCAACATACTTATTCTGATGGAAAAAAGAGCAAAATTACTGAGTGATTTTTCTAGGTTTTCAAACTTTTGAATATTGGAACATTTACAAGATGCATAAAAATCAGATAGTGATTTCTGCAGAAGTCCTCAATTTGAAAAGTAAATTGTATGATGCAGTCTAATAAGGTTCTAGTTTTCACTTTTATTTAAAAGATTCACATGAGAAAGCAATACAGGTTAGTACAACATGGATCTAGTGATTTATTTTCAGAGGACAATTTGTTTGCCAGTTAAGCAAGCAAGTGGACCTAAATAGATCTCTCCAAATCATCTTGATAATGATCTAAATCATCTTGATTTAAATATGTTCTCTGTTGTAGGAGAGTATGGGTGAATAACATCATGAGAACCCCAATAAGATACTTTTTAGATAAAGGCCAATATTCCATATTCATTTCATAGCCAGCTTTTCTTG
This sequence comes from Mohoua ochrocephala, assembly GCA_013398855.1. Classification (NCBI taxonomy): domain Eukaryota; kingdom Metazoa; phylum Chordata; class Aves; order Passeriformes; family Acanthizidae; genus Mohoua; species Mohoua ochrocephala. The sequence continues at coordinate 11,003 of VZTA01012252.1, read as the reverse complement.
TTCTTTTTGCCTTTGCCAACGATTTCCTTATTCTGTCATGTAATCTTTGAAGTATCCAATTTCAAGTGGAGCGAGTAAAATTTTTACCTTTTAGAGATAAAATTAACATCAAAATCTCTATTCAAGTAGTCAAATAGACTTTTTTGGAAGCTGGGCTTCATATTCACAATAAAGCTCTCTACTGAGAAGGTAGAAGGTTTGCCATTAATCATTATCATTTATTAAAGTCCTTAAATATTAAGCATTTTGGGAATGAATATATGGATGTGTGACTTCTATTTTCCCCCACAGTCACCAAGAACATGTCTCCCTTATTTTTGAAAGGAACCAAATGGAAATAAATTTTAAAAGCTAATTGATCTTTTGTCTATAATGAGAAGTTACTGACCAGTGCAAAGCAAGTCTACAGGCAGCAAAGACAAGTTTTTTGGAGGATTTCAAAGCTTTTCTTTGTTGAGGAACATGTTAGAACAGTAATGCTTTGCATACTGCTCCCTTTTCTTCAAGCAGACTGGCCAGAAGAAAATAATAGTTCTGATACATCAAAGATGATACAGTCCCCTGAGTGATGGTGACAGTTGGTAGCTCTTGGGACAAGCCAAGTCCATGATCCCCAAATCCAAGTTCAATTTCCTTTTCTTTTATTGTGTTGATACTCCAGGCTAGATCATAATTTCTCAAACTTCTTTTTCTTCCTTTTCCGTATTTCCTCTTCTTCCCAATTCAAAACCACACCTAACCACCTCAAATACCAAATAAAATTTATCTTAAACTTACTTACTTTAGTTATAGAACTAAAAGTCTGTGGACCATTTTTTGCACAGTGTTCATTCACATCCAAAATATTTTTTAGACATCAAATAAGAAAGAGGGATCTGAGCTGCTAGTACTTGATGTGGTTTTTTTTTCCTTTCTGTGTAGATATATATGTTCACATATATACGTGGACTGCCCTTTGTTGTCAGGGCTCCATGAGTAACACAGTGACAAAACTGAAGTGGACTGTAACCCTTGAGACCTCCTCTCATGAATACTGCCCTGAATTGCTGCAATGAAATATGCTGCCCAAAGATGCCCATTTGTTTTTAATGTCTATTCTATTCTAAAGAGCATCGAAACAGGTAAAAATAAATCAGGTTAAGGGTTTCATTCAAGTCCTTTGAATGTCTCAGTGCAGATGACAGATGTGTCACAGGTGACACAAAAGCTTGGTCTGAATTCTTGAATTCTGATTTTGTGTGTTATGCATTGTGTCAGTTGGACAGTATTAGCTTTGTCTTTACTCCAACATTCATTTTTTGTTTTGTTTTGTTTTGTTTTTCCTGGGCTGTTTCAGGGTCAGTCTTGGGTCAAGGTTGATATTTTTTCCAAGAATGAGTTGCAAATAAGTGCAACTGGGAAAAATTTTATTGCTTCCTCCTAGTGAAATGCAGTGTGGGAATCCCAGTGTTACAAAGTGCATTGGGGCAGAATGAAAAATTCAGAGCTCCCTGTTTGGGCAGCATTCTTTGCATTGATTTATATATTCATAATCCTCTTTGGAACTGGGTGAAGTGTGGCATATGTCTAATAGAGGAAGATAGAATATGAAAGCTTTTTAAAAGGATTAAAATGATGCACTAAAATGCTAGGAATTGCCACCAGCATAACTCATATTTGCAAGCATTAGAATTTCACACTCAAGCCCATACTTCCTTGTGGGTGAAGGGAGTCATCCCTGATCCTGCTTAGGAAGCTCTGATACATGTTTAGGACATCACTGAGTCATGACAGGATGGAAATGGTTCAGAAGCAATATCACGTGAGCCAATTTAGTCCAGATTTCAAAAGCACAGAGCCACTGTATGAATATTTTTGGCCAATAAAAAGAGCGTGTTTGTTTGAGTACTTTTGCTTCATTAGTTTTAACATGCATTCGCTCAAAGTTGTATCAATGTTTGTAGTCATTTGAACCTGGTGAGATGTACATCAAAGTGAGAGTTAAATATTGGAAGGATGCGTCATTTTCTTTTGAAAATATACTGCTTAGATCTTCCTTCCTGAGAAGCTTTAAATACTTAAATAATGATGTTTACATAATTTTCTTTGGAAAACAAACAAATGAACAGAACAGACTTTTAATCTTCCCCCCTCCCCCTGCTGCTCTTCATCTTGAATGAAATAATTCTGCTTTCTCATTAGTAAGATGATACTTTTAGGCTATCCTCTTACCAATGCTTCTTAGTCTTTATTTATCCTCTTTCTGAACATTTAATCCTACGTTTAAAATAACAACAAACCATGAAATTAATGGACATCATAGGAAACCTGTGCTTTTTCAAAATCCATCTATTTTGCATGATAGTGTGTCATAGGTCCTATGATTTGAAGCAGTTGGATTCAAATTGTTATGGCTCTGGCTTCAATTTCATTTTTTTTTCAGTTCTGTTCCTTTCCACAAATCTCCTACTGGTTTAATTACTTGTTTTCTTTCTAAATTCTTTCTGGTTTGTCCATCATCCTTTTTTTTTTTTTCCCTTTTAGAAGGGAAAAGATAAAGTATAGAGGCAAGAGGATGCAGGATGCACTGTGAAGATTCCTCTTCAGTACAATTTAGATCTTTAGACAGCTCCTAGTTACCAGCAAGAGTAAAATGTGCTAATGAGCATTCTGTGTGTAGACTGAGAAGTTTAAACTGATTAAAAAAATAGCTAATAGATCCTGGACCCAAACAGTGTTTGGATTTGATTCATTGGAATGGGCAGGAAGAGCTCATTATCATATATGCATATACGCCAAAAGCAGAATCGGGTAAGTTGTTTGGTGGGGAATTTCTCTATGGAAGGTGGCTGCCTGCTTTTCTCACGAAATAGGAACATTTTTTTCTTTCTGGTCTGTGCTGTTGTAGTCTCACCATTCACCTAAGATCAGTGGTGGAATTTGAAGTCCATTCTTTTCCTGAAAATTAATTAGAAAAAGGAGCAAACCTTGAGGTTTGAGGATCTGTCCACATCTTCAAAATAAGACACTTCCAGGCTGTGACTTAAAAATTAGCTGTACAATATCAGTCTGTGAGCTGTGGTTAATCGGCTTTATTAATTCCACTCTGTGTTCACTGAAGCAAGAAAAAACCCCAGCGTACCAAGCTTTCATGACTGCTTTGTGCTGTGAATGTGTGTGGCACAGAGAGAATTGCAGAGTAACAGAGTTGCCTGAGGGAGGAGTGAGCAATCAAGGTGTGATTCTCATGTTAAGAACCTTGGAGCATTTTTTTGGGCCTTCTGCTGTGGCACCAGAAGGGTAAAGTCTTCCTTAATCCTTTCCCAGTGTCCTGCATGTTAGATACTCCAGCTGCCTTTAAAAGCCACTACGTTTAGTCTAGTGGATTGATCTTATTAGTGTCCATGGTCTACTTTGAAACTGAAGCTTAAGATGGAAGTCAAGCCAATAAATCTCACCCTAAGTTCTATACCATACTCACGTTCAGATATAGTGAGGGCTAAAATCCTAGCATGGCCAATACACATTTATTCCTTTTACTTCAGAAGGTGACTTTGAACTGTGTATCACAAAACACAACACAGCAGAATTTCTGAATGCCCTGAGGTCCCCAGCACCTCCCCAGGGAGGACATGGACCTGTTGGAGCGAGTCCGGAGGAGGTCCATGAAGATGATTAGGGGGATGGAGCAACTCTTCTGTGAGGAAAGGCTGAGAGAATTGGGGTTGTTCAGCTGGAAAAGAGAAGGCTTTGGGGTAAAATAATTGTGGCCTTCCAGTATCTAAAGGAGCCTGCACAAACAATGGGGAAAGACTATTTACAGGAATATGTAGTGACAGGACAAAAGGGAATGGCTTCAAACTGAAAGAGGGAAGGTTTAGATTAGATATTAGGATGAAATTCTTTACTGTGAGGGAAGTAAGGCACTGGAATAGGTTTCCCAGAGAAGTTGTGGATCTAATCCCTGGAACTGTTCAAGGCCAGGTTGGATGGGGCTCTGAGCAACTTGGTTTAGGGGAAGGTGTCCCTGTAGACAGCAGAAGAGTTTCAACCAGATGATGTTTAAGGTCCCTTCCAATCCAAGGAAACCGTTGCCTAGTTCTATGATTCTGATTTTATATAGGGATAAGAACTATTAAAACCAAGAAATACTTTCATGAGAAATACTTCTTAGCTTTTGGGAAAAGTTTTTCAGTTATAATAAATACGTCACTTGACAACAAAAGGGAAAAGGGATTCAGAGGATGTGAAAATTACTGGGGTTTTTTTTCCTACAAACAAACAAGCAATAAATAATATGCCTTAAACAACATTTTTATTGGTAGTTCTTCTTGAAAACCAAAAAATTTAGATTTAATGATAACATAGAGATTTGTAACCAGCAAGCACATGACCTTTTTGTATCTACTGTGTTTGATACTTTTATTATCTTTAAACATAGTTCATAGAAGCAACATAACCAGAAATTTCTGTGAAAACTCTGAAGTTTTGTCAAGGAACTCAAATAATATCTGTCATCATTTGAATTTTAGCTCACGAATTTTAAACTTAAATAACCTTATTCTAGGAAGTATTTTGTTTGCTTATTTTAGTCATAAAAATAAGCCTTGGAAGGAGCTCAACACTTTGTCAAATTCCTACTTGTTCCCTAGGGCAGGATGAACAGTACGAGTGCTATTCCTGACAGATGTTGTCTAACTTGTTCCTTGAGATGTGTAAGGAGAACTCCACGATAACCTCAGGGAGTTTGTTTCAGCATTTTATACTTCCTATTAAAAGCTTTCTCCACGTATATTCCTGAATCACTCCTTCTTCAATTTAACCTCAGTTTTTTTATTCGCCATAGGCACATAAAGGAGGATTTTTCTTCCTTCTGTAGCAGCCGGCATTTTGAGAGTATTTACATAGTCTCCATCCAGTCTTCTTTCCTTTCAGTTAAACAGCTCCATCTATTTCAGTCTTTCCTGGTCGGGAATGATTAATAGTCCTTTGCTCCCCCAAACTAATTCACACCTAACTTGAAGAGTGAGGTTCAAAAGAGGAAAACCTACCTCAGCTGAGAGCTAATAACATTCTATTAGCGGAAGATGTGACTCTCTTGCTGACCACGTTCTCCTTTGTGTCATCCCTTCATGGACTGTTCACAGGTTATAACCAGATTTATGGGTGTTTATCAGTTTATAAGATAATCTGTGTTTTCTTTTTTTATTTATATAATAGTGATTAGGAAAGAGATCTGGTTTTATTTTATAACAAGAAAGATTTTTTAAAGAACTTTAGAATCCAAATTTTTGAGACATCCTCTTTTTCCAAAGTTTCTGAATACACAAATCTGAAATATGAGAGGTCATAACATTTTTGTATATCAGTCTCCACGCTTTAAAAGGTTACAGATTTTCATTCATTACCTCACTCATGATGACACTGTAGTTTTGCATTCACTTTGGGAAGCTCTAACTATAAACTCAGGCCCCTAGGAACCTCGCCTTGCCTTGCAGTGACCTGTAATAAAGACTAAGGAGTTACATGTATTTTATCTTTATATTCGTATTATTTGGATCACATGCACTCACCTCACATAATTCTGGGGAAATCCTCTCAGGTATAAAATAGCAAAATCTCCCCCTCTCCAATGGTGGTGAAACAGAGCTCTGAAGATAATCCTGTCATATTCACAACTGTGGAAAAGTTTCCATTCTTCCTTTGCTATCCTACATGTGCAGAAAAAGTTGTACAGCATCCATCTTATCTTTTCAATAATTGTATTTTAAATTATGGTTATTTGTCAAATAGTCTTAAACCTGTAGCTGCAGATCTATAAGTACCATGACCTGTCTCCACTGGAAAGGGCTGATGTAATTAGAAAAAGGCCTATATCAATCACTGAGATAATGGGTGTTCTCTCTCTGTCCCTCTCTCCTTCTCTCTCTCTCTCATCATCAATTACCCTGACTATTTTAGACAAAATATCAGACAAACCTACTTTCTTTTAGCTACAGTGCTGTCGTTGCTATTAATGGAATTTATATTCTTCTGTTAGGTAAAAATTTCCTATGCAGACTATTCTGTAACTGCCAGCTAAGGAAAGTCTAATCTGTGTAATCTCACAGCATTAGCAATGGATTTAATAAATGTGGCAAAATTTGACATGTCTGGTATGGAATGATTCTTCTGGAAATAGCTATCTGAAATAAGAGTGTTTCCCTTTTAGTCTTGTTGTGACTGATATTAAACATCATGAGTCAAAATGCTGATGTAAGGTTGAAATAGCCTTTAATATTACTATTATTTCTAAAACTGCTTCCAAAGATGTTGAAAACACCAGTTCTAGAAAGGTATTGAATATGGCCCACTATCAGCAGGAGACATCCTACTCTCAGTAGTTACCAGAAATGACTCTTCAACAAATATCTTTAATAAATTGGTCCTTAGAAGATGATTCAAAAAACAACCCACAACGTGGCAGCAAAATAAAAGCGTGTAGAACTAAAGCTTTTGCAGAATAATGACAAATTTAAGTATAAATCGAAACATGGTCTTAAGCATGCTTAAATTTAAGCATGTTTGTCCACAGTTGTGGAGAAACCTGACTGACTTTTCAAATTTTAGCTTTCAAATTGCATCCCTGATAACATGAGTGAGAGTAAACAGGACTGTGCTGAGCAATTTTGATTATGCACGTCTTTGATTTCTTTGAGAACTGGGCTTTGCTGCAAGATAAAAAAGGAAAACCTACTGCAGGAAATTATCAGCTCTCCTGACTATCAAAGGCCAAATAATTTCACTCTGGATTTCCCCCATCAAGCCAAACCACTTACAGATAAATGTCTTACCATTTTTAAAAGAACATAAAACAAATGCCACACAGTTTCTGCAATGATTGTAGCACAGTGAAAAATGCTTTGCCTAAAAGTTAACATGACTACAGCCTAGTGAAATAAAAATCCTTGTCAAGTCTTGCTTTAAAATGTGAGAACATTTGAATATATGACTACTAGAGGAGATTTAAGCTCTAATATATTCTGTGGGTTAAACTCCTGCAGACTGGCCATGGCAGGAGAGGTAGCTTGCATAGAGGTAGCCCAGAAAATGAAGAAAGAATTGCACCCAAGGGTTCTTCAGACAGAAATGGTGTCTCCCAGGTGGATGAGAAGAGGCTTCAACTTACCAGCTTCTCTCTGAATTCGAAGTACTGCCAGCAGTCAGGCATTTGCAGGTCAAGAAAACAGAACAGTTCATGATTTCTCACTCTCCTCACCCATATTTATTTATTTCACACAAATGCTCTTAGGATTTGTATTGATTCTGGAATTATGTTCATACAATGACAATTTTTAAACAAAGACACAAAAAAACATTTTCTTCAGATAGATTTTCTTTTTGCAGAGATCAGGCAAGTAAATAAAAGTTTCCCTACATTTCTCTGGCTGGAGTTGTCAGCTCTTCAACAACAAAGGTGATAGACACCTTTAGCCCATTGGCCTGTGTTGATTCCAATGGTGAGCCAGAACAATCTTTGACAATGATATAGGTTTATTCTGCACTCTCTTAGAGCAAGTGTCCTACAGCTGCATCATTTTTCACGAGTGATTTACTCCTTGGTGAAGCAGTGCTTGACTTTGCTACAGTTCTTATCTTTTGAAAATGTTCTGCCTTGGTAGGAACCTTTCCAGGTATGCAGAGAAATGCAAAAGGTTAAAAAAGGCTTGCAACAGAAGGCTTCTGAACCTCAACATTTCAACCTTTACCAGGCAACTGCTGCTTATCTCTTCTTGATAATGAGCACATTCATTATCAAACTGCACAAAGGCCACCTTATGCTGAAGATGTGTCAGAAATTTGCAATTTGTGGCTTGGCCTATTGACTTTATCTCACTTGCGTGTTCTAAACATTTTCACCAAGTTCAGTGCTATTGCTGGCAAATGGATTAATACAATACTATTTCTCATTTTGTTACTGCTAAATATTAACTTTATTCATATGGCATATAGAATATATAGTTCCCTTCAAAAAGAATTTAAAACTGATAAAGAGTTGGAAGTTCTGTGTCTCTCTCTTAAAATCTGTGTGCTGTATATGCCTGCATGTGTTTCTGCAGCATCTGCTGCCATTTAATAGGCTATAAAAACTCCAGCTTTCTGCAATGAACAGAAATAAGCCAAAGGGAAGCATTCAGTCATTTCAACCTAGCTCATACTGATATGTTTCATTGAAAAATATATTAATGGCAGTTTCTCAGGACCACAGCACAACTGGAGTTTGGATTCATTTATCAATGAATCTGAACTTCCCAGCTTGTCTTCATCTTACAAACAAGGGCAGTGGAAGACTTTGATTTGAACATCCCCTGGCAGAATTCAGTGATTTTGTGACTGTTGAGAACAGAATTGGCTGTAACCTTAGGTCTTGATGTTAGAAGACATCTGCCTGGTGAAGTCATTCGCTGCTTACTGGAAAAGGGCATTTCTGATAAATTCCACTTCTGCTCCTTCCTCAGTCTCAGTGCAGAAAGTGTTCTTGCCTACATTTTTGTAATGGTTTATTAATGCACTTTGACTCTGGATACTGGAGTGTTTTAATATTGCTTGATTTGAGTGCTGCTCTTTACACTTTTGATTATAATAGCACCCTACTCGATCGTGTCTAATGTTCTCTGGGATTAACTGGATCTACATTTTGAGTTCATTTCCATTTTACTTGTTCAACACATCGGGTTTGGTTCGTTTTGGTTTTGGTTTTTTGTTTGTTTGTTTTGGGTTTTTTGTGGGGTTTTTGTGGGGATTTTTTTGTTTGATTTGGTTTGATTTAGTTTGTTTTTTTGTGTTGTTTTGATGTTTTTTGTTTTTATTTTCCATTAGGAGAGCTTTTTCGGTCTCTTTACTCAGAGGATATTTATGGAAAGGTTCTTCTACCAATTCAGTTCTGACAACTTTGTTTCTGCACAATAGTGGCTGAAAGAAGAGGAATATATGTCTCTTTTAAAATGATTCCCTCTTGATATCTCCCTTTGAGTGCACTAACTTCAAAAACCACATGGCTTTATTTTGCATAGTTATATGATACATCAGCATAACTGATATTCTACTTTGTGTGTCATGACTATTTTACTATATTTTTTGTGGAATTTAAGTGTCAAGAACCATAGCACACTAAGGGTATAAATATTTTCCCAGTAATTTCTAAGAAAAAAAATCTACCTTCACAAAAAAATCCCAAGAACCAGGAAATAAAAGAGAGATGAAAAAAAAAGGGAATCTTGCCAAGACTGAGGATTCTTATGAGTGAGACATCAGGAAACAAAGGTTTCCTAAAGAAAGAAGGGTAGTATATCACACCTGATACACAAGTGATGAGAACATAGAGGCTTTCCCAACAGGTAGGTCATAACCATGTCTTCATGTCAGGAATGAGAGATAGTGCTTGTGCTTCAACTCAGGCCAAAAGACTAAGGGAGAGAAAACTGGACACTCCTATTGTTAGGCAAATAGATGGCTTATCGCAGTCCAGAACCCTGTAGGATGAGTCCAAGCCCTCTACCCTGGTCATCTGTATCATAGAATCAGAATGATTTGGGTTGGAAAAGACCTTAAAGATCATCTAGTTCCAACCCCTCTGCCATGGACAGGGACCCATTCCACTAGACCAGGTTGCTCAAAGCCACATCCAGCCTTGAACACTCTGGAGTTTAGACAAGAACCTGTTCCAGTGCCTCATTACCCTCATAGTAAGGAATGTCTGTCTAATATCTAATCTAAACCTGTCCTTCAGCTTAAGGACATTTCCCCTTGTCCCACCACTACATATACTAGTCAAAAGTCCCTCTCCAGCTCTCTTGTAGCCCCTTCAGGTACTAGAAAGTGCTGTAAGTTCTCCCCAGAGCCATCTGTTTTCCAGGCTGAACAAACCCAACTCTTTCAGCCTGGTACCGTGGGGGAAATGCTTCAGTCCTCTGATCATCTTCATGACCCTCCTCTGGACTCCCTCCAACACTTCCATGTCCTTCTTATGTTGGGGGCCTCAGAGTGGGATGCAGTACTTGGTTTCATTGAACTCCATGAGGTGTTCATGGAGCCCCACCTCACCAGCCTGTCAAGGTCCCTTTGGGTGGCATCCCTTCCTTCCAGAGTGTTGGCTGCACCACACAGTTTGGTGTTACCCTCAAACTTGCTGAGGGTACACTCGATCCCACTGTCCATGTGACCAGCAAAGATGTCAAACAGCACTAGTCCCAACACCAATCCCCAAGGAATGCCACTTGTCACTGATCTCCACTTGGACACTGACATGTTGACAGCACCTCTTTGAGTGCAACCATCCGCCAATTCCTAATCCATTGAGTGGTCCATCTGTCTCTCTACCTTAGAAACAAGAATGTCATGTGGGACAATGTCAAATGCTTTGTACAAATCCAGGCAGATGATGTCAGTTGTCCTTATCTACCTATGATATAACCCTATCATATGATTTTCTCCAGAAATAATATGGGTAGGATAAGGAGAAAGAAATAAATTATTTCCAAAGGGGTGTAAAAGTAGAGTATATTTTGGTTTGGGTTTTAAATAAAGAAGGAAGTAAAAGATTTTAATAAAAGGAGTATGAAATTAATCAAATACCATATAGTAGAAAATTGAAATTATGTCCTTTAAGCATGTGAAAATAATCTAGAAGTGTCAAGTCCCTTTAAAAGTTATCCCATGAAACAACTTTTAGTTCAAAGGAATGGATCAATAGACAAAAGGCAAGCAAGTGTTATGGTCCGATTGCGAGAGATGCCTGTGCCCGAATTAAGGTGCAAATGAGACAAGATGCTGAAGTCAACAGTACAACTTTTATTTAACAATAAATGTGAGATAGAGAGATAGAAAGAAATGGGAGGAAGAGGGAGGAAGAGAGAGACAGTTGGAACAAAAGAGAGATTAAGTAGAAAAATATCACCACCATGAGAAGTCCTGCGATGTCCCGCTGGCCCTTCTTCACCCTGGTTTTCTTGGTGATGGGGTTCCCTGAGTCATTCTTCTGGAGG